>CM034153.1:97700361-98290486 GCA_019776745.2 Taxus chinensis
AAAGTAAGTTGAAATAGGATTGGGAGAGCCTAAACACTACCTTTCAATTCTCAATCAACGTAAAAATGTATAAAATTTTGGATCGTAAACTATGCGAAATTTATAATAATTGTTATGAAAGAGGTCAGTCAATTGATAATTTGTCACCGCAAGTCATGGGTGTTGTCAAATTAGCCAGGTCTCATGGTCAGACAATTAAAAACTAAAATATTGGAGAAAAGGAATTTAAGAGCCTTCATATTAAAATTTATTTCATTGTAGTGGACATTGCCAAGTCTAAAGACCTCACCAAACTCATTGCCAATAAGTTAAAAAGATATTTAGTATAACATGAGGCAAGGATTCATAGATCTGGGAATTCTACTATTGAACATGTCTTCAAAATGGAAATTATGGTGTCTTGAGGAAGAACATATCGAAATCTGAAGAAGCACTAAAATATTTCAAAGAGGAAGACGGAGGAGTAAAAATCTTGATAATGGTGGCCGAAATTAGAAGAAATTATATTTTTCCAATTCATGAGGACAAGGAAACAATTATAATTATAAAAATTTATGAATTTATATTCTAAAAATCTAATCATTAATGTTAATAATGCAAAAACTTTGGGCATTATGCCAATAAAGTCGCAAAAAAGAGTTCAATTTATGCAACAATTTCTGTACATTCAAAAGAATATGATTCTGGGTTTTAAAATCAAGGATCTATGTTCACCATCATTAATATTACTTAAGAGTGTGCTAAATATTTATGGTTTATAGATAGATGATGTAGTAATCACATGTCTGACAACAAATAAATGTTTGGTATTTTGGACATGGATCTATAAAATCATAGGTCAAATTCAGAAATGTTAACAATGTTTTAGTTATGTGAAAGGACACGATATACATTATCACCAAAAATTTCATAAGGAAGCATATTGATGATGTTTATTGGGTGTATAGTGCGAAACGTTATGTTATGAATGTATAAAAACACATCTAAAAAGGAGTATAGACTATATTTTTAGAACAGTTTTGTTTCATTTTGGTTGAAGGCTAATTGCTCACACTTCGAGCCCCATCATGACAGTTATTCCATCCAATTTAAACATCCTTCCAGGTTTTAGAGATATAGTCCTAACCAAGTTATACACAGCATGATGATAGGTGCAGGTAAAACATATTTATACTATTCTAAAGTCCGCAATAAGAAATGATGAACCCCACGGAGAAATCGTTCCAACGAGAGCTCAACAATTCTCAATTGAAAAAGAAAAATCCAAGGTGAATCCCAATGTGAATTTTGGAGGAGTATTTGTTGCGACATATCCATGTTACAAAATTAATTGCAAAATATTTTTCAAAGTAGTTGGTGAAATGACATTTTGTCCAAAAAAATGAAATTGTAAGGATAAAATTCCAATTTTTCTATTAAAAAAAGTATATTACAGGAACGGGAACTGAAAATGCTTTTTAAGGAAATGTTCTGGGATTGAACATGGCTACGGCACCTATAGTTTTTCCATTTGGACTTTAGTAGCCAAAATAACAGAATGATAAATTTATGAGCCATTTAGCATTCCATTCAACCCTATGAGAGCTATATTTTAAGCAAAATAGAACAAGGATGCTGGAGGGGGAAAAGAAAAATACAGTAAGACAGAAAAAAAACTGTATTAAATCTGCCAAATGGAGAGTATTATAATTTCTAGATCCACAGCAAGCAAGAACAGCAATAAGGATTTGACAGTTATAGTTGCTGTGCATTTGTTATCATGCCTTTTCCAGAAAAACCAGAGCTGCTGTGTATATTCCTGCCCTTTTTAATACAAAAAAACAGAGTAGTATAAACATTTTTTTTTACATATATTATATGACAGGAGAAGCCTCCAGATATCCGCCAAAAATAGAAGTTTCTGGATGAAAACAAAAGCAAGAAGGAGAATTAAATGTGGTGGTTGGAGTAGATGGGGTGATGTGGCAGAGGAGATTAGCTGGAGATCCACGTCTGCCAACACTCCCCCTTAATCTTCACTGCCATATATGTCTACTATTCCAATTCCTTCCCGGTGATGCTCAAAGACATGCTTTGCAAGTGGTTTTGTGAAGATGTCTGCTAGTTGCTCTTTGGACCTGCAAAACTCAAGATGAATGTCACCATTGTTCACCAATTCTCGAATAAAATGATATCTTGTGTCAATATGCTTGCTGCGTTTATGGAAGACATGATTTTTAGATAAAGCAATTGTAGAATTATTATCACAATAAATTTCTGTAGGTTCTTCTTGTGGATGCTTCAAATCTGAAAGTACTCTTCTCATCCATATTGCTTGGCAAGCTGCTGATGTGGCTGCAACATATTCCTCTTCAGCTGATGAGAGTGTCACAATTGGTTGTTTCTTTGATGCCCAAGAGATAGCACCTGATCCAAGATGGAAAATGTTACCGGAAGTACTCTTCCTATCATCCAAGCTACCTCCCCAATCACTATCTGTATATCCAATCAGCTTGTAGTCATCTGAAGCTGTATACAAAATCCCAAAGTTCTTTGTTCCAGCTATATACCTTAAAATTCTTTTTCCAGCCTTCCAATGTGATTCCTTAGGTTTGTCCATGAATCTAGAAATAAGACTAACCCCATGCATGATATCTGGTCTTGTGGCGGTTAGATATATAAGGCTGCCAACTAATCTTTTAAATAAAGTTGCATCAACACTAGGACTTTTGTCGTCCATACTAAGTTTTAAACCCAGTGCAACTGGTGTAGGGGCAGCATTGACATTTGTCATCCTGAATCTTTTCAACAAGTCACTAGCATATTTTCTTTGACATATAAAAATGCCTTGATCACTTTGACTTACCTCTATTCCAAGAAAGTATCTCATGATCCCCAAATCAGTCATATCAAATTCACTTTCCATGGCTTCCTTGAATGATTTAATTGACATGTTACCTGTGAATATCAAATCATCTACATACAAGAAAACTATCAAGATTTCTCCTTCATCATTCACTTTGACATATAAAGTTGGTTCATTGCCACTCTTGCTAAACCCATTGTTTACAAAGTAAGAGTCTATCCTCCAGTACCAAGCTCTAGGAGCTTGCTTCAAACCATATAGTGCCTTTTTCAGTTTGTATACCTTATGTTCTTCTCCCAAAACTTGATAACCAAGTGGCTGTTTTATATACACTTCTTCTTCTAAAATGCCATTCAAGAATGCTGATTTGACGTCCATTTGGTAAACCTTCCAATTATTTTGAGCTGCTATGGATAAAACCATCCTAATAGTATCCAATCTTGCCACTGGTGCAAATGTTTCATTGTAGTCTATGCCAGGTAGTTGTGTGAAGCCTTTAGCTACTAGTCTTGCCTTGTGTTTCTCTACTTTTCCATTAGCATTATACTTTGTCTTGTAAACCCACTTAACTCCAATCACATCCTTGCCTTTAGGAAGCTCTACTAGATCCCAAGTTTGATTTTTCTCAATTGATTGAATTTCTTCATTCATGGCTGCAATCCAATTGTCATCTTTAATGGCATCCTCAAAATAAATTGGATCAGCTTGTGTTAAGAATGCAAAATTATAGCATAAATCATCATTTTCAGCCTCTTGTAATTCATCATAAATCTCTCTTAGACTGCGTGACTTCTTTGAAGTGTTTATAGACCTTGATCTTAGTGATGCAAGTGTTGGATTAGAAGATTCGCTGCTGTTATTACTTGCTGGAGTAATTGGATTTGGAGTGGTGGGTGCCTTAGAAGGTGTTGAAGGAACATTTTCTTGAGTAGTAGAAGTCACAACTTGAGTTTCATTCTCCTCATTCTCTTGTGGAACACTAGCTGCAATTGTAGTTGTTTTGTCTATACTGCCATCCCACGCTTCTTCTTCAACAAAATTAACATCACGGCTTATTATGACCTTCTTTGTGATAGGATTATATAACTTATATGCCTTCGATTGTTCACTATATCCTACAAATATGCACTTCTCTCCTCTATCATCTAGTTTCTTTCTCAACTCTTGAGGTATCAAGGAGTATGCCACACATCCAAAGACTCTCAAATGTGCTATATTATGCTTCCTTTTGCTCCAAGCTTCTTCTGGTGTTTTATTTATCACTGCTTTTGTTGGACATCTATTTAATATGTATACCGAACATGCAACAGCTTCAGCCCAATACTCATTTGGTAGGTGTTTTTCTTTTATCATACTTCGTGCCATTTCCATAATTGTTCTATTTTTTCTCTCAGCTACTCCATTTTGTTGAGGAGTATATCTTGTTGTAAGTTGTTTCTTTATGCCATTTTCTTTACAAAAATTCTGAAAATCATTTGATATATATTCACCACCTCTATCGGTTCTCAATACTTTGATATAATGTCCACTTTCCTTTTCAACTTTTGCCTTGAAATCTTTAAAAACAGAAAATGCATCTGGTTTGTCTTTTAAGAAATAAACCCAAACTTTCCTACTGAAGTCATCAATAAATGTCAAGAAATAAAGACTTCCACTTATGGATGGTGTTTGCATCACTCCACAAAGATCTGAATGCACTATCTCAAGTGGATGTTTTGCCCTATAAGATTCCCCAACTAGAAATTTATGTCTATGTTGCTTTGCCAATATGCAACTCTCACACGTTGTTTTAAGTGGTTCTATTGGTGGCAACCCATAAACCATTCTTTTCTTATATAATAGCTGTAATCCTTTGAAATTTAAATGGCCAAATCTTAAATGCCATAGCCAAGATTCATTTTTGTAAGAAGCTTTGAAGGCTAATTCAGCAACCTTTTGCAACTTGTGTGGCTCTAGGAATAGTTCACTTTGGATTCTAAGTGGAAACATCCTATTTTTTGTCATTTCAACTTTTGCAATCAGCCTATTGCTTGGTTTCTTGTCAAGAATCACACATTCACCATTTTCAAAGTATATTCTATATCCTTTTTGCACTAGTTACCCAATGCTTATGAGATTGTGTTGCAATCCAGGAACATAGTATACATCAGGGATATGCTTCTTCTCACCTTGCTTGGTTCTTATATTAATTGATCCTTTTCCCATGACTGATACTTGGTGATCATTACCCAATTTAACCTCTGATTTTACTGATTCATCAATTGTTGCAAACATCTCCTTACTCCCACTCATGTGATTACTACAACCGCTATCTAGGAACCATACCTCTTTGGAACTCTCTTGTGCTACATTACATGTTATAAACATGGTGTTTTGCTCACTAGTGTTGGGATGGTCCTCATTTGTGAAATGTGCCTTTTGCTTATTCATGTCATATTGTCTTTTTCTACATTCAAATGCAAAATGCCCAAATCTATTACAATAATGACATTGAATATTGGATTTATCATACCTTTCTCCTTGATGATGGCTATGAGAGTGGCTGCCGCCTCTTCCTCTTGTTCGTGTAGAATGGATATGTGGGCTTGATACTAGTCTTCTGCTTTCAAGTTGTGTATTTTCTCTTCCTCCTCTTGGTGTAAAATGTCCTCTGCCTCTGCTGTAATTTTATCTCCCTCTTGTTCTGCCAAATGAAAGCTAAGCTTTGAATGCATTCTCCAATGATGATGCCCCTGACCAATTTAATCTTTTCTCATGTGCTAAGAGTGATCCCATTAATTCATCTACTGATAGTTGTGTAAGATCCTTGGATTCCTCAATGGCTACTACAACTGAATCAAATTTTATAGGCAAGCTTCTAAGTATTTTCTCTACAATTTTTTGATCTTCAAGAGTTTCTCCATAAGATCTAATTTGATTAACTATTGTCATTGCATGAGTGAAGAATGAATCTATTGAATCTGAATCCTTCATTTGTAGATTTTCAAAATACCTTCTAAGCATTTGTAATTTCGCTATTTTTACCTTGCTTGTGCCTTGGTATGCTGTTTGCAGACTATTCCATGCTTGTTTTGATCTTGTGGCAGCTGCTACTCTTGGAAAGATTGATTCCTCCATTGCTTGTTGAATGAAGAATAATGCCTTTGCATCTTTCTTTCTTTTTTCCTTCAATAAGTCCTTCTCTGCTTCTGAAAGAGCTTGAAATTCTTGCTGGTCAGCTGGTTCATTAAATCCATTCTCAACCAAGTCCCAAACATCCTGAGAGCAAAACAGAGTTTTCATTTTTATGCTCCAAAAATCATAATTTTTGCCATTGAATGTTGGTATTTGGGGTTGTAAAATATTTCCACTTGTGCTTCCCATTCCTCCAAAGCTTTGTCTCTACTAACTGCTGTTCTAGTACTTCTAGCTCTGATACCAATTTGCTGGAGGGGGAAAAGAAAAATACAGTAAGACAGAAAAAAAACTGTATTAA
Organism: Taxus chinensis; assembly: GCA_019776745.2. Taxonomy (NCBI): domain Eukaryota; kingdom Viridiplantae; phylum Streptophyta; class Pinopsida; order Cupressales; family Taxaceae; genus Taxus; species Taxus chinensis. Next base: position 97,706,682 of record CM034153.1, read on the forward strand.
ATCTGCCAAATGGAGAGTATTATAATTTCTAGATCCACAGCAAGGAAGAACAGCAATAAGAATTTGACAGTTATAGTTGCTGTGCATTTGTTATCATGCCTTTTCCAGAAAAACCAGAGCTGTTGTGTATATTCTTGCCCTTTTTAATACAAAAAAACAGAGTAGTATAAACATTTTTTTTACATATATTATATGACAGGAGAAGCCTCTAGATATCCACAAAAAATAGAAGTTTCTGGATGAAAACAAAATCAAGAAGGAGAATTAAATGTGGTGGTTGGAGTAGATGGGGTGATGTGGCAGAGGAGATTAGCTGGAGATCCACGTCTGCCAACAAAGGAGTCTTTTCTAGTAAGGAATTTAGATTGAGCAAAGCGTTCCATTTGAGATAATATACTCGTATTTATATGGAGCAATCAAATCTTCCTCAATAAGGAGATTTGTACATTTTCTAACTTTTCTTGAAATTTTCAGCAAAGATACATGGGTTAATTTTTAAAGCACAAATAATATTTAGAGAATTTAAAGCTGGTCATTAAATCAAATTTAAGAGATCAGACCACATTGTAGGGCATTTTATCAACTATCAAATGAAATTTTAATATTTAACAAATATCATAAATTCAGTTTACTACAAGTTTACCAGCACAGAAGAATGGTGTAGGAAAGAGGAAACATGTCGAAGGAAAAATATAATAGAAATTTAACAAAAATGTCATGTGGGAGATAAATCCACTCTATTTTTCGTTTATGTGTGGTTTTGTGGCATAAAATATCCTCTGACTTAGCCCACAGTGCTTAGGAATTGTTCCCATTGATAGCTAGCTCGTCAAGACTTCCACATGCTATGTGTTGTGCACTATGAGAAGATACAATTATTCCACCAGTATGTACGTTGTTTTGACATGATTTTGTTTAAGATATATTCTCAACCCCCACATTTAATTTTGACGTCTGACAGTTGAAACTTCTGATTGCTGCAGATTTTGGCAAAAGGGAAAAGATCTTCATTACATGAAATATTCATATTTAATCTTTAACATTATCTCTGATTTTGGAAAATGAGCTAATGTTTGTGTTTATGCTTGCAAGGAATGTCTTCCTCTACGTGCAGTATTAATATATGGAACTAATTTTTGAATTGAAGGTTTTAATTGTGTGTGTGACACATTTTTAGTAAGGAAGAGGAAAGAGAAAAAGAGTAAGGGGGAGAAGAAGAAGAATAGAGAAGTGAAGCTCTGCTAAACATTTTGCAGAAATCTTATATATGTGTTGTTGGTTTTTATTTCATATTTTTGCTATGCATTTTGTGTGTGGTGTCCTCCATCGATGTGCATTTATTTTATCAATTTTATCGCCGCTAAATGTATTTTCAGTTTGCAATTACCTTCCCTTGCCTCTCCCCTTCATCCAGTATAAGAGCAAAAGGTTTTAGTTATGAAGATTAAGATATTTAGATTCCAAATCTTTGTAGAGTTTATTGAAAGTTGTTAATGCTGTCCATATCAATAGTAGCTTTGTCAAGACTGCAGACTCTACAATTTCCTCGAAAAAATATAAATATTGGTCCTTGACTATGAAATCTATTTTTAGATCCCAGGATGTTTGGCAGATTTTTGAAAATGGGTATGCAAAACCCGCAAATTTAGTAGCATTCAAAGAACTCACACAATTAGAAACAGATATTTTGAAAGAACAAAGGAAGAAGGATGGAAAATCCATTTTATACATTCATCAAGCTATGTATGAGAGCATTCTTCCTAGATTTACAGCAACAAACCAAGAAAATTATGAATGAGAAACTCTCCAAGTGGCGTATCAAGGTAAGGATAAAGTTAAAGTTGCAATACTCTAGTTGCTTAGAAAATATTTTGAGAGCATAAATATGAAAGATTCAGATTCTATAGAATCAGTTTTTACATATGTTTTTAGGCTTGTAAATCAAATAAAATTGCATGGGGAAACCATACAACATCAAAGGATAGTTGACAATTTTCTTATAGTTCTACCTGTTAAGTTTGACCCTATAGTTGTTTTTATAAAGGAAACTAAGGATTCAAGCTAGATTTAAATACATAGGGTGCATGTGTGATTTATAAATGATGAGAAAAGGACAAATAGATCACATACAACCATAGAAAATGCATTCTCATCTTAGGCTTTGTATAAGTCATGGAAGAAGTAGAGGAGGTATATTCAATCCTAGAGGAGGAGGTAGAAATACAGTTAGAAGATGCAACAACATTCCTGCAAACTGAGGTGGAAGAGGACACAACCATGATAAGTTACATCATCATAATCATTCAACCAGTCATATACAGGACCGGTCACATGTTCAATGTCATTATTGAATAAATTATAGACACTACTCCTTTGAATGTAAGAAGAAACTATATGATCAAGGAGAACAAAATAAGAATCATGCTAATAGTTGTACACAAACTTCTATGTTTATTGCATCCACAAATATTGCTAAAGAAATTTCAAAAAAATTGTTGGTTGAATGTAAATATGGTTTATGAAAGTCTGCATGATGTTTGGTATTTAGATTCATGTTGCAACAATCACATGTCTAGAAATCTAGAGCTATTTTCTAGTTTGGATAAATCAAAAAACTCAAATTTTACTCTTGAGAACAATACTCAGGTTAATGTAATGGGAAAAGGGATTGTTGACATTTTGACAAAAAAGGGGGAGAAAAAGGTCATTTATGATGTTTTAATGTTTCTAGTTTGAAGCATAATTTAATGAGTATTGGAAAGTTGGTATAGAAAGGATACATGGTTTTTATGGCAGATAATGAGTCTATTATTATGGAAAGCTCCCCTAGCACTCAGTTGATTGCAAAAGTGAAGATGCGAAGAAATATAATGTTTCGCTTGAGATTACAACTAGGAAATAAGAAAAAATCATATATGTTTGCAGTAAAATCAGCATTTCAGTTCATAGCCAAGTCATGTGCTAATCCCAAAAATTATTGTGCTAATGAAAATAAGTCATATGGCGAGTGTTGCACCAATTTAAATGAGGTTTATGCTAATGTAAGAAAGTTTTGTGCTAACATAGTTAAGTCTTGTGTAAAGTCAAAGCATTCTTACACAAAGTCCTATGCTCAATCACATAAGTCCTATGCTATTGTAAACAAGTCCTCTGCTAAAGAAAATTTATCTTGCACTGAGCCCTGCACAAAGATAAATGAGGTTAAGGCTAATGCAAGAGATTCCTGCACTATTTCCTACACTAATGTAATTGAGTTCTTCACTCAAAGAACTCAATCAACTTTTCAATCAGTCATGAAGGATGAATCATGTCTTTGGCATCTCCAATTTGGGCATTTATGTTTTGGGGGTTTGAATTTATTATATAGAAATAATATGGTAAAAGTTTTTCCTTTGATTATAAAAATATAAATACTATGTGAAGGGTGTATTTTTGGGAAACAATGCAAAGAATATTTCCTAGTTAATTAATCAACAAGAGAAAGTGAACCTCTTGAGATTGAACACTCATATTTTTGTGGACATATGTATAAAACTTATATTTGAGGTTGTTCATACTTTATGACATTAATTGATAATTATACAAGGAAAAAATTAGTTTCAGTTTTGAGATTTAAATTTAATTGTTTTGGAGTCTTTAAGCAGTTTAAGGCTCTTATGGAGAAGAAAAGTGGTTACTACATCAAGGTATTAAGAATTGATAGATGTGGTGAGTATATTTCTAATTCTTCTTTGAATTTTTACACACAACATGGTGTTCACAAAAAAATTACAACCCACTACACACCTCAACAAAATGGTGTGGATGAAAGAAAAAATATAACCATCATGGAAATGGAAAGGAGTATGTTGAATTCAAAACACTTTTCAAATGAATATTGGAATGAAGCAATAGCAATTTCTGTTTATATTTAAAATATATGTTCAACTAAAATTTTAAGGTGTTGGTATCCAAATTGATTCTCCCTTTGGAACCAAGAAGCATCACAGATTTAACAAGATACTAAGAGACAAATATATCATATTATGAGTCATTTTGTAGGCGAGGAGGGGATTCGTTTGACTCTTTGTCACTCAGGCATCGGAGAAATGGATAGCATGTTCATTAAGGATTTGATCTTTCCTCACTACTTTGGGTTGTGCCTTTCAACCAGGGTGAGAGGACCTATTTTGTAACCTATGTTGGTGAAGGAGAATGAAGATATATTTCTTTCCACAAATTTGAAAGGAAACCCTGAGAAAATATGATCAATGCACCACAATGTAACTCTCACAAGTTGCCACTTCTAAAGAATGGTGATATTTTCTAAAGAGGGCTAAGGTTACTAAAGACATTATGGAATCATGATTGCTTTTGCATGTTTTGGAAGTAGAGTTTAATCACTGGTGGAAATCCAAGGAAAACAAGGGAAGTTTAGGTAGGATTCATTGCGTTTGGATTATTTTTGGTGGGATATTAAGTAGGATAAACTTGATTTTTCCATATCTTTGAGAACCTTCACAAAATTTGGAAGACAAAATGATAAAATGCTTTAGAATAGCTAAAATATTTATTCAACTAGAAGGTGTGCATAAATGAGGCCCAAATTTGCACGATTTCACACAATCTCCAAGAATTTAATAAGAAGGATTGAGCCAAAGACTCGAATAAAAATTAAAGACCCTTGGTTCCTCACACCTAAGATACACTCAAAGGCTTATAGATAATATTTATCAACAAAATGGTAGTAAAGTGATTTTAAATTGTTTATCTCATTACATGATGTGTAACACCCACTAAAAAAACCACGTAGGTTTAGTTAAAAAATTATGGAATAATTTGTTTAAGTTTAAAATTTTTCTTCTACCATGTCATAAAACAACATTTTCCACAAGCAAGGTTTAGAGGCCAAATAAATAAAATAATCTTAGCTCATAGTTTTTTTCATTACAACAAATATTAAATCTAGGGTCAAAACTTAGGTTTAGAATGATCATTAAGATTAAGAGGGAAATTTCTCACTCTCCCACCCTCTGATAGGATTAAGAGATTCAACCTATTTTTTTCTCAAAATTAATCCACTTGAAACCTTCTCAAAACAATCCCATTAGATAGGAAATTTTCTCACCTTTCTAGTGATATAATTAAGTCCTCCTAACTCCCTGTAATTCTCAAGTTACGGCTTAGCGGGCCTTGGGAGGAAACTTTTCCCAAGGGCGGGCCTCCGGGCCTAGGGAATCCTTTAGCACTTTTTTCCATTTGGGAAAAAATTGAAGTTCACACCCGCACCTCCACTAACACCTAAGGAGGCCATGTGGAAGCTCATTATTGGTTGTGGGTCAGCAGCTGGTGGGGTGACATTTTTCCCGTAAGAGGATTCACGTCAGAAGGACTAGGGAAGAAAATTTTCCCTAGGGATGGGTCTGCATGCCGTGGGGAGAAGTTTTAGAAATTTATCCGCTTGGGGTGAAAAATCCATCCTTGAACTCGTGCTCCTGCAAGTCCACAAGGGACATGTGGTGCATCCTAAGCCAACGTGGAGAAAGTGAGGCAGTGGGGATAAAAGAATTTTTTCACCCAGAAGGGCGAAAAGGGTAAAATTCACCTGTGCCTTTGCCGACGTGAGAAGATGACATGTGTCAGCAAACCATTAGTTACAGGTTGGCGGGTTGGCAGGGATAGGTTGGAAATTTTTCCCTAAAGTTTTCTGAAGCATTAAGGTTTAAATAGATCTTCCCCTCTACCGATGCCTTGTGAAGCCATGTGGTAGCACCTAATTGGTTGTGGGCCGGCGAGGCCACGGAGGAAACTTGTGAAAAAAAAAACAAATTTAATTTTGAAAGTTCTTAAGGTTAAAAATTAATCCAAACCTATGCCACTGCCCAATGAAGCCACGTGTCAATCAATTATTGGCTATGGGGCATCGGGGCTAAGGAGGAAAAATTACCAAATTAACTTTTGGTTTTAGATAAAAAAATTTGCCAAAGGGGAAGCGTTTGGACCAGCAGAGCAGTGGGAGAATTACTGTTTTTGCATTTCTTTTCTTGAAGAATAAAATAAATGTTCGGACCACAGGTCCACTTGTGAATTTTTTTTTCCTAATTTTGATAGTCAATTAATTTTTTGAGCTCAAAATGAAGTAAACACTTTATAGGGCCATACCTTTCCATTGGGAACTCATTTTTTGGCGAACGAAGACTTTATGGAAATCTCTCGATGTCCTCTTTGAATGAAAGCCTCAAGAATTTTATTTGGATAAATTTTTTATGGTAAATTTTTAGAAAACATCCTTGTGACACTTAGAAAGTAAAATGACATTTTTAACTTATTGGATTTTGTTCAAATTTTCCATTAATTCTTTCTCAACATGCCAAACAGGCATGGAGGATTTCACTCGAAATATTTTAGGATATATTGAAAGGTTAAATTTATTTTATTAATTTTCATTCAAAAATTTACCAATGTCTACAAAGCAAAAAACCTGCAATTTCCCCTTTACTGGTTTTGAAAGGTTCTTTAAAAAAATATCTTCAGTGTTTAAGTTTAGTTTGGGGATCATTTTGATCTCATTAATTCCAAATGAATATTTCATTTATCTCTTATAAATTTTTAGGTTTGTTTTGGACATTTAACAAAAAAGAATTTACAAAGTTTATAGTGAAGTAGAAATGAGGTTTGTACACTTCAAGAAAAGAGATTAAACTATCTCTTTTGTCATGTAATGAAAACATTGGATTTATCCCAAGCTAATTTTAAATAGTTTTCTTTCCTTCAATCAAATGATAGAGATAAGAATGCAATTTCTTTTTTTTTTTAAAAGGAAAATTTAAACATTTCAAATGAGATAGAGCAATGCAATATTTCTTCATACATGCTTCCTTTTCACTTTTACAACCAAGATTTCCTAGTGTATATCAAACATAGATTTCCAATGGAATAATATCATATAAACAAGGAAAAACACTTATATTAATTAAAAGGTATCTCTTACAACTTATTTCCCATTAATTTTGGGAATACAACATACCAAATGTATATCTTTCTTTTCTATTCAGAGAACTAAATACTAGATACATTCTTCCATAATCAATTACAAATTTCATAGCTAAAACAAAGTAATCTTTCCAACACAATAATATACAAGATCATCCACTTCAAGTGGGAATGGTTACAGAAAATTTTTCACAAGGGATTGTCAGAACTTTGTCTTCCTCCTCAATTTCAATTTACAGAATACAATTTCTTCCACATTTATTCAAAACCCAAAAACAGAGTATATCTCTTTCACATTTCAAATTGCAACTTTCATAGCCCATACTAAATATATTTCCATCACCAATAATGTACAAGGTTATCCACTTCAAGTGGGAGAGGGTTACAATAAGAATAATCTCAACAAGGTCTTTCAAACTTATCTTTTTCCATTCCATTTCAAAAGATAGAATAAAAATCTTCTTTTCCTTTATTAGAATAATAGTACGGGGTATGTCCTTTCACATTCAAATAGAATTTTAATTCCAAAACAGAATACTATCCAATACCAATATTATTACAATTCATCCACTTGAAGTGGAAAAAAAGGGATTACAAAAAGAATTTTCACAAAGGATAGCCAAACTCTCTCTTCTTTCACATCTCCAAAATAGTAGTATGAATTTCCATCGTTCTCCAATTTGATCACAAAAGAAAAGGGGTAACGGAAATGCTCTCCACCCAACCAAGACATCCAATGAAAAGGATAAGCCATCCTTTTTCATTGGCCCCAAATCCCCTACCATATTTCAATTAGATATGTTTTTCAACACATGGAAACAATAGGCTTCCACGACACAAGATAGATTTATCATTCGAAATACAGTCCAAGATAGAATTTTGTTTTACAACCGCATTAAAACATAACAAACGAAAATTAGGCTTCACCATGGAAGCCAAAAGAGCAAGAAACTATGGGGGATGTTGCTTATGCCTCCCAAAGGGGAAATGGGTATCACCACCTAAGAACAAACCGCCAAAATATATGTATATATATCATTTGAAATCCCTTACATACCCTTATTTCTCCCCGAAGTACCCATTATTCCTCACATTTCCTTATGCCTCTCGAACCTCTTATGGCACCCCATAATGAGTAAAGAAATGCAAGCTATTTCTTTTTAAGGGGGAGCCAAAATCCCAACTCCCTACATACTTATACCTCCCCAAAATAATTATGCTTCCTAAAGAAATACCCCATAGTCTTCTCCTACACCATCCCTAGGTTGTCTACCTAAACAATCCACACACATGCCAAAACATTCACAACAATAACATTTGCACAAATAAAAGAAGAGCATTTCAAGAGCCAAGCTTTTACCTCTCCATAATTGAGTTTGTTCCAAGTTCCAAATGGTAAGCCTTCGAATGCAATACGACCCAAGATCAACGAAACATAGGCCTGTAAAATCCTGTAAAATTTCTCTAAAAGTAAGAGCTAAAACAACAAAAAATTCACCCCAAAAAAAGTATACAAAAGTGAAGCAACCAAAAGAGTGTAACCCCAAAAAAATAAAATAAATTCAAATATATAGAAGGAGGAAGAGAGGATGATGAGGTGGATCTATGGAGGATTCCACATCACACATCCTTAACTAGAAATTAAAATTCAACTTCATTCTCCAAGACACAATAAATAAGTAGGTGAATAATATGACAGTTTTACTTACACACTTAAATCAAGCCGATACCCCAAAGGACTGAAATTAATTGCAAGAAAGAAGTGCAATTAAAAAATTCAACTGACTTACAAAAAATCATAATTAAAGTCTAAATTCAACTCTCCAACCATATGTATGGTTGGTAAACAAATTTAAGAGGTATGGGACAAGTTTAACTTGTCCCACACACCTCCAAAATCATCCTCCAAGGACAAATTCGAATTTACAAGAAAGATGGAGTGTTTCTTATTCCAAAATCAACATACATACCCCTTACACACTACTTACACATTTATTACGGACCTATAATTCAAGGCCAACAACTCTATTAATTAATTTCTTATGACATATTTTAATTAATTAACTTAACAACAAGATTACTCACAATATTACACACTATATAATAAATAATGAAAGGGGTAAAGGAACCACAAAATAGTTACATGCAAACATTAACAAAGGGACCAAATACAATAAAATACATACAACCCCTTGGTCACATTTAAAGGTGATCCCCCAATAAGAATCCCTAGCACAATCAAACACACACACAAAATACAGTTGCCATGGCGACCTTGTTGAGTTCATCTAGAATTACAAAGTGGTTGGTCTCCAACCCCCCAAATGTTTGTTGTGATATTTTAAACCTAAAAAATACAAATACCTCCTTCAGCCTTCTTACGAGTTTTCCAGACATTGTTCTCTAATGCTTATTCTTGCTTGGCTATAAATGGGCACCACTTTTACTGTTTTGTTCTTTACAGATCTATTCAACATGTGTAGTGCCCGCATCAAACTCTCTCTCTCTCTCTCTCTCTCTCTCTCTCTTTTTATATATATATATATATATATAATTTCAAGATCATTGACATATATGTGAATCACAAGAAACATTAGAGACAATATACAATATCACTTACATTTCATTCACAACTATATCATCACCAATTTTAATTCAATTCTCATTTTTTAGGTCTACTTTAAATATCCAAATATCACAAGTCAGAATAACATCTATGATGTAACCATGTGTAACACACCAAAAATAACAACACAAGAACAACATAGTGAAATACAGGATAACTTTTTTTTTTGACTTGCTTTGACTCAACACGACACAACATGTCGTCACAGGTTACAACCAACACTTGGAACCATTTGTTACGGGGAAGACCACAAGGTCAGCACGGAAACGTTCACACTTATCAAGGATAATTTATTTTTCTTTTTACGAGACAACATGGAAGTCCCACCACATGACACACGCATACTAGGGCAAGCCACAGTAAGAATGGTTAGGGTTTATTTATTTTGGTAAGACCACCCGTTAGCTCATGACTTAAGTTTTCAGAAGGAATCAATATATGGTTCGCACAAATTCATCTCACCACCTAAGTTAATTTCTTAAACACTGTAGAGTAGTTCACTTAAGTCTTCTCCTACTTACTAAAATCTTAATATCTTCCAAGAAATTAATCATTGTTGTCCTTTGAGCGTGTTTAGAGTTCACCTCAAAGGGATAGTGGTGCGCTCTTAGTTATCTAGGGGTATCAATTATAAATGTGTACTTCACAAAGGCTTGTTTCATTTTTGATCACTCCTGAAGTATTTGATTTTTCAAAATAGATCACCTTTACATTTACGGTGGAATATAAAATTATTATTTTTGTTTAGGTCTTAAGGGGAGCCAATTCCAACTATCCCACATCTTATAACCTCCCCAAATAATTATGCTTCCTAAGAGAAATACCCCATAGTCTTCTCCTACAACCATCCCTAGGTTGTCTACCTAAAACATCCACACACATGCCAACATTCACACAAACAGTTGCACAATAAAAGAAGATCATATCAAGAGCCACTTGTACCCTCCAGAATTGAGTTTGTTCCAAGTTCCAAATGGTAAGCCCTTCGAATGCAATACGACCCAAGATCACGAAACATAGGCCTGTACATCCTTTAATTTCTCTAAAATAGAGCTAAAACAACAAAAAATTCACCCCAAAAAGTGCAAAGTTGAAGAACAAAGAGGGGAACCACCCCAAAAAATAATAAATTCAAATATATAGCAGGATGGAAGAGAGGATTCATGAGGTGGATCTATGGAGGATTCCACATCACACATCCTTAACTAGAATTAAAATAACTTCATTCTCCAGCACAATAAATAGTGGGAATAATATAAAGTTTTAACTGACCACTAAATCAAGCCGAACCCCAAATGACTGAAATAATTCAAGAAGAAGGCAATTAAAAAATTCAACTGATTACAAAATCATAATTTAAAGTCTAAATTCACTCTCCAACCGATATGTCTGGTTGGTACCAAACAAATTTAAGAAGGTATGGGAACAAATTTACTTGTCCAACACACCGCCCAAGAAATCAAGCCTCCAAGTACAAAGGCGAATGTACAGAAGATGGGAGTGTTTCTTAGTCCAAAATCAACATCTCCTTAACACTTACTTACACAAACATTATTACGACACTATAATTCAAGGCCACCAAATCTATTTAATTAATTTTCTTAATGACATATTTAATTAATTAACTTAACAACAGATTACTCACAATATTTCTTAACAACACTAAGATAAGAAATAATTAAGGGGGATACGGCACCACAAAATGTTACATGCAACCTTACCAAAGGGACCACTAAAATAAAATACATACAACCCTTGGTCACAATTTAAAGGTGATCCCCCAATAAGAATCACCTAGCACAATCAAACACACCACAAATCACAGTTTGCCATGGCGACCTTGTTGAGTTCATCTAGAATTACAAAGTGGTTGGTCTCCCCAAACCCCCCCCAAATGTGTGTGTGATATTTTAAACCTAAAATACAAATACCATCCCCTTTCGCCTTCTTAGCATTTTTCCAAGACATTTTCTCTAATGCTTATTCTTGCTGGGCGAATAAATGGGCACCAATTTTACTGGTTTGTTCTTTACAGATCTATTCAAACAATGTGGTAGGGCCCGGCACATCAACTCTCGTGCTCTCTCTCCTGCCTCTCTCTTCTCTCTTTTTATAGTATATATATTACATATATAATTCAAGCTCCTTGACCTATATGTGAATTCACAAGATACATTCAACAATATACACTATCCCTTTACCCTTTCATTCACAACTATATCCTCACCATTTTAATTCAATTCTCATTTTTTAGGTCTACTTTAATATCCAATATCACAAGTCAGAATCAACATCTATGATGTAACCATGTGTAACACACCAAAATAACCACACAAGAACAACATAGTGAATACAGGATAACTTTTTTTTTGACTTGCTTTGATCCAACCCGACACCAACATGTCGTCAACAAGGTTACAACCAACACTTGGAACCCATTTGTTACGGGGAAGACCCACAGGTCCAGCACGGAAACGTTCACACTTATCAAGGATAATTTTCTTTTTTCTTTTTTACGAGTACAACATGGAAGTCCCAACCACATAGACACACGCATAGCTAGGGCAAGCCACAGTAAGAACTGGTTAGGGTTTATTTATTTTGGTACGACACCCTTTTAGCTCATGACTTAAGTTTTCAGAAGGAATCAATATATGGTTTCGCACAAATTCATCTCACCAACTAAGTTAATTTCTTAAACACTGTAGAGTAGTTCACTTAAAGTCTTCTCCTACTTACTAAATCTTAATATCTTCCAGAAATTAATCATTGTTTTTCCTTTGAGCTTGTTTAAGAGTTCACCTCAAGGGATAGTGTTCGCTAGTTTAGCTAGGGGTATCAATTTATAAATGTTTACTTCACAAAGGATGTTTTCATTTTGATCACTCATGGAAGTATTTGATTTCAAATAGATCACCTTTACATTTACGTGTTGAATATAAAATTATTATTTTTGTTTAGCTTCTTTAAGGGTTTAACCGACTCATTTTACTTTACTTATAAAATATTGTCGCTAAGTCTTAGAAATATTTAACTTAACAATTTATTCTCAAGATCAAAGTTTTACAATACTCATATCAATGTAAAGATTGAGAGCCATTTCTCACAAGGATAATTTCAAGCTTAACTACACAAGAACAAGACACTTTATTTCACCATTACCAAACAATACAAGGCAAGAGGTCATATCAACTCTCTTTATAAGCAATGTTACACAATTTACAACACATTAGACATTTTTACAAGGAACTTCATAATGGTACAGATGAAACTTTTACACTCTTTTCTTCTATTCTACTCGCATAATCCATCTGCACAAATATTAACTAAAGTCAGTTCGCAAGAACTGAGCATGTTAAGGCTACACAATGCAATAGTAAGCTAACAATTAACAATATCAAGAAAGGATTATTCTAAATTCAGAAATGGATTAAAACACAACTCACAACTCCAATATTAATCTCATGAGAGAGAAAACTAAATCATCCAACAAGGAGAAAATTCAAATAATAGTAAGAACAAAATTACATAAATCAAGGCAAGACCTTATGGGTTGGGAACAAGAAAGTCAAGAGTGTTGATATCTCCTTCATGTAATCCTATGGTTTACGTGATTGGAATAAAAAATTTACTCCATCCAACTAAAGGGGTGCAAGAGAAGACAAAGCGTACTAATTATGATCGTAGGCGCGAAGCAAAAAATGACGTTATCCAATTCTTCCAAGGGGGCTTCAAAGTAATATGGGTTCGATGCCCTTAAAAGAACACAACTATAGTTTTGGTATTAACCAAGGAGTTTACCACTACCTCCTTATCGGATTTCTTAAAACGTAGTACTAGTCAACCAAAACAAATCCACTTTTCCAAAAGCGTACGAAAGAGACACAGAAAGGGCCATTATTCTACCAACAAACCCTATCCTAACCGTCAACTTCTCTACATAATATAAGGGAAGACTAAACCCAAAATTCGTTAATAATTTTTATATAATTCAGACAATGTCAATAAAAATTAAAATAAAAATTGATTTCCCTAACAAGGCCACAAAATGGGACCTTTTAGTAACCAAGTTTGAAGTATAAGGTATTCAAGTTCGAAAACAAAGGGATTCGATACGCAGAGGGCAAAAACACCAACGATGCCCCAGGCTCAAAAGACCTTACCACGAGTACAAGCACAAACCAAGAACCAATGCGCACAGCTATCAGGAAGGTTACGCAGTGCGGTCAGGGCTAGAAGCTCTATGAACTCCTTGCCAAAGGTATAGAAGATGGAAAATTTTACCCGATCCATGTGGGCTTATCGAGGAAAAGTCTTAGCAAATATCAAACAGATAAATATAACATCCACCTATGATATTATCACTGAAATCAGCTGTCATCTAACAGGAAACGAGTTCACGAGTCCAGTACCATGGATTCACCTACAATTTTTGTTTCAGTCTAGCTAGTAGTAGCTTGCTTGCGACCCTTAATAAAAATTGTAGAGATTTCATTCAGTTAAACTTAAAATGTTTCCCCTTGCTTTAATCAAACAAGAGTTTACATCAAGAAATAGGTATAGTAATTCTCTCAACACGTGGAGGTCAAAATAGATGCCAGGTTATCCCTCATCTAGACTAGGTACAACAGTCAACCATGTACAGTTCTAAAACAAACCCCAAATGTCATTTTCTAATCAAACATAAAGTAAGGAATGCCCACAGGCTTAAACAAGTTTCAGAACACAACGTCACTATTAATGTACCTTTTAGCAAAACAGGAGAGCCCTAAACAGGAAATGCGTATTTATTCAACCAAAAGAGGTATGTAGGCTTAACCTTCCATTTAGTAACCTTCAATTATATTTACCATCACAGAAATTCTTTTTAAAAGAAAGTCATATAAGCAAACAAAACTCAATAATGTTTCCTTCCCTACGAACTAGATTGCATCACTCAAAATTTGCAGTAACCCATTTAGAAAAACATGAAATAGAGTAAGCTATAAGAGAGGAAGGAACATTCCAAGCAAAATCAGCGAAATAGGAATAAGATTTAAAGGGAACAACCACACAATCAGGCAGTGATATAAACAACCACGAAAACATCTAGTCTAGGCGCCATTCAAGAGGAGGGAAAATTCATTTCAAGATACTGAAAGAAGGTAGAAAACTATTACAGAGGAGCATATTTAACATGCCTGGTTTAAAACGCCATCTCCATATGCATATGATTGTTTCAATGCCATTGCTTGCCTTTAACCCAAAGTGCTTTGCGAGCTCGAGCTAGCGCCACAATCACGCAGTGAAAAACAGCTACAAACCAACCCCATGATTTGAAGCTCGGACACGAGACATATTAGATTACACCACGCCCCTGGATCTACGTTTTTCCACATCAGCTAGTTATCAGGAAAAAAAAATCAAAACTATTGAACCACTTGTCTTCCTACCCTCGAGGTCGGCATGAGCCTTTGCAGCTTCTGCCAGTGGGTATGTCTTTGTCACACAGACTTTTAGAACACCAGATGCAACATTTGCAAATAATTCTCCTGCAGTTTCCAGGAGCTCTTCTCGAGTTGCAGTGTATTGCATCATGGAAGGCTGTGTCAAAAACAATGATCTTGGGGCAAGGGCTGACAAAGGAACACGATCAATTGCACCTGATGACTGACCAAAGCTCACCATGTAACCTCTAAAAGCCAAGCACTCCAAAGATCCCTGGAATGTGTCCTTGTCCTCAGAACCAAAAAAAAAAGACCTGCACACCTTGTCCTTTTGTAATTTCTTAACACAATCTACAAAATCTTCCTGGGTATAGATAATGGGATGATGGCATCCATCTTCAATTGCTTGTGCGGGCTTCTCCTTGGTCAGTACAGTACCAATGACAGTGGCACCAAGGGCATAACCCCATTGACAACAAAAATCCTACTTCTCAAGCTGCAACGTGCACAAGAATTGTATGCCTGGGCTCCACCTTAAAGCAACGCCGAAGAAGAAACTGAGCAGTCATACCCTTCAGCATAATTGCAGCACCCACAATAGGATAAATGGTAGATGGCACTGGTACAACAAAACTTGCAGGAAGAATCTACTCCTCAGTGTATGAACCCATAGGATTCCCCGCAAATCCAACTAAATCACCAACCTTTTTCCTTCATCAGATCTGGGGACAGCATCAAACTCTCGGTGCAAACAACACAGCTGTAGCTTGTAAGGTGTGATAATTCCAACAGCACCCTTTATGCCTGCCAACATAGTGACTCGTTTGAAGATGCTCATATAATTTCAAAGCAAAATGTGCTTCATGAATATTCTGATATGAACAGATCCATGCCTATGGGATTCTCTCCCATGAGTTACATCGAATAGCAAGTAAGGTCTCAACAGAGAATCTCTGTAACAATTTTCATCGGGTCTCCTGGTAACACACACTCTCACTTAATCGATTTTGATAAAAAATATCTTAAAGGAGAAGTCCTGAATTGAGGATGCAGTCGAACCTGAGCAGCTAACAACACAGTTGGTCGACCTACTTGCTGGAAGTGCTCATAATGGCTTCTACTACCCTGCAACAAGCCTACTGCCTAGCTAAGAGGCCCTTGGCCTTTCTGTAACGCTGGCTGGGAGTAACTTTCCAAAATGAAAAGGCAAGGCGGCTCAACTAAAACTTTATCTCGTCCTTCTACTACAGCTACGAGATTTTGCAACAGCCAATCATGGCTGAGGTTCGCATGCATCCAGAACACTCCAGGATCAACACCGACGGTGCCTTGAGGTATCATGCCCTGCAGTACACTGTCATGTTTAACTTCATTCTGAACACCCACGAGTAGGGAGGAAGGAACAGGCGGCTCATTCGCATCCCTCGACTCAAGTCCCAGAAAAATGATGCTACTCGCAAAGAAGAAGCAGAGGAAACCCTTTACTAGGAACATTACACACTGTCTCGCCTAAACCGACCCACCAGCGCGCATTCTTCAGCATCGCATCAAAAGGAGACTTGATGTAACGCACAAAGATACAGAATGAGACTCTGACAATACAAACAAAGGCAAAGGCGACAGACAGACGCATGGCCATGCTAAGCAGACATCAAAGTTCTGCAAAACGAAGGCATGGTCAATAAAAAGAGGAGGGCAGAACGCGGTCTGCAGAAGAAGAGAGTCCTCCAAAAGCCACGGGCCGTTAAATCAAGGTTTGAGAATAAGTCTGACTTAGATTATATATATGAACCAAGACCTCCTTGATTCACGATGTAGCCAATACAGGTCAAGGGGATTAGACATTGAAAAGGACGTTGCCCAGGAGGAACTAGTGAAGGAAACGTCTCATACACGCCGTAGCAACACTGGCATTGAAGCTCCATGATAATCCATCACGTCAATCTAACTACCACTCCAACACCCACCCAAACGCATATGAAGGAGAATCCTGAAGAGATCACGCAAAGAAAAAGAAAAACGCGACTCCAACACGTCGAACAATAAAAGCTCCCCCTATCCACGCCAAGGGGATGACGCTGACTGAGCCCGGGTAGGTTAGGGGGGGGCACTTACAGATTTTGTCACATCTTTGGACCATCAATGACAACTCACCAAGTGGTCTATCATTATAATAAGAGATGCTCTCTTGTATAATAAGAGATGCTCGCATATAGTTCCTGAAGGAGCGAAATGAAAGGATGACTACTTACACACCACCTTGACCACATAGAATATATTATCCAATGTTTGTCAACAACAATGAGGAAATTGAAATCATGACTAGTTTTCTCCCGTTCATGGAATAAAGTACATGACAAGCTCGGTCTGAGCACAAAAGTTTCAGTCGAATAAGTTGCATGGGGCATTACATTCTCCTCCCCTTAAGAAAGCATCGTCCTCGATGCGACATTACACAGATGGAAAGGAAAAGGTAAGCAACCAAGAACAGAGTAAAGGAGGAAGTACACCCTATGGTTTAAAATTTCATTTGATTTAAAGCATGGCCATAGGGTAGCCTTAGGAACATTTGGTAGAAATTTTAACTTTCAAGGTTCTGTGAAGATTGGCAGTTCTTTCTTGTTCATCATTTCATTAGTCTCTTTCCATTATCATTATTTCTAGTTTTAGTTTCTTTTAAAATAAAATATCATCATGGAAGAGTTTTTATTTATTCTTTATAGTGGGTGCCCAACATGAACAGCTAACACAACACCCTATCAGGTTCACAAGCCCCTACAGATTCACAAGCACACAAGTATATACTTCATGATTGCATTACACCACAAAAGTTACACAATTACGGAAAAGAATAGGCACACTTCCCATAACATAGGTACCCATCACACATCAATGACTGACATACCAAATACTCAAACGGAAGAGTACTACAATCCACCAGACATTTCCTCAATTTGCATCAATGAAAGACTCACATAACAACAAACCATGCTACCGGTACATAGTGTCCACAAGGGAATCAATGACATGTCCACAACATCACAACACATAACCATCTGACATGAGTAACACATACGTCAAAAGACCACTACCAAACATCACAATAACTCAACATATATCCTGAAACATCAACCATACAGACAAATATCATAAG
The DNA here is from genome assembly GCA_019776745.2 of Taxus chinensis. Taxonomy (NCBI): domain Eukaryota; kingdom Viridiplantae; phylum Streptophyta; class Pinopsida; order Cupressales; family Taxaceae; genus Taxus; species Taxus chinensis. The sequence continues at coordinate 97,724,860 of CM034153.1, forward strand.
CCTCCCTAAAACTCTTATGCCTCCCTCAAGTCTCTTATGCCTCCCTCAAACTCTTATGCCTCCCTCAAGTCTCTTATGCCTCCCTCAAGTCTCTTATGCCTCCCTCAAACTCTTATGCCTCCCTCAAACTCTTTTGCCTCCCTCAAGGAGGCCGGTTGTCTCGCTGTGCCCAAGGCACATCGAGTTTGGACACTCCTAACCCAAGTGACATAATAACGCGTAGTTCTCCATAACCTGCTAGTCATATGTACCCCTTGGGGTGTACCCCCATACAACGAAGCGGGTACATAGGTCCAACCACTCCATGGTGCATCCCATGACCCTATTCCACACATCACGACATTAGAACTAGCACAACAATCCAGTCAAAGTGCCAAGTGGCAAAGTACAAGCCTTGGGCAAGGCGGTAAAAATTCCCAATTTAAAAGAAGACCCCAAAATCAAGCAAAACTAAATGACCAAATGGCCAAAGTTAGTATCAAATCCCCATGTTAGTGCCACAAACGACGGAAATGCCCAAAATTGTAAAGCATTGCAATCAAGAAAAGATGTTGGTCCTTGCAAAATAAAATAAAAAGCTCAATTTACGAATAAAATCAACTTATAATAATGTCACATTACGATAACTGTGTGGCCTTATCTGGCCACCAAAGCGGTACTCAACGAGTTACTGGCACTCGGAACATCGAGCCTCAGCTCGTAAAATATATATATCAATCCCGCCACCCTTCGACAAGGCTAAACATAGTCATAGATACACTAAGGTTGCATACATACAACCACATAGGGAGAGAGGGAAGAGTCACATGTAATCTACTAAACCGAGTTTTGACTCGAGTTATTGACCCATGTTACACCATTCCTCACTCTTAACATACACTTCTACCAATCTCCCTCAGGGTCGGTTAGTGTAAGGCTCACAACATAACATGTAACTACATCACTAACACCATGGTGGTACACACATACCTACCATAACGTCTCACGTATGGTAGGTATACGGGGTAGATCACAATCATACATTCACAGGGTGCAATACATCACTTTACCACATTCTGTACCCATGGTGCAATCACAATACGATAGGGTTCATACACTCACCGTATGACCCAAAATCACGACATGAGGCATTACATATTACACAACTCATATATACGATGAACATAATAACATCACAACATAACAATAATTGCTTCATAACAAGGTAGTACACACATTTCTTCAGAACATGGTAAAAAACATCATGATACAACTCATTTCTTTTAACATCAACTAGTCATACAACACATTGATACACCCACATATCACAATATGCCACAATGCTCCAACACTACGTCATCCACATTAGAATTCTTTTCACACATCACAAACAATAATTTACACGTGAATTATTCCTAGAATCCACAAGAAGGAGAGAGAATACTCTCATCCCCAACACATCAACATGATGACAAATACGCACTGAGTGACATACACATCACGTGTGTTCACAATATCAAAATTACGACAATAATCACATCACGCTTAAAGCACATTAGTCTTCCAATATAAATCATCATCATGCAACATCATCATCATCATGCAGTATCATCATGTAACACCACCACCACCATGCAACATCACCATACAACACCAATCCGGCCCATAGGTTCGAGAGCATGAACCTACGCTCTGATACCAAAATGTAACACACCAAAAATACCAACACAAGAACAACACAGTGAAATACAGGATAACTTTTTTTTTGACTTGCTTTGACTCAACACGACACAACATGTCGTCACAAGGTTACAACCAACACTTGGAACCATTTGTTACGGGGAAGACCACAAGGTCAGCACGGAAACGTTCACACTTATCAAGGATAATTTATTTTTCTTTTTTACGAGACAACATGGAAGTCCAACCACATGACACACTCACAGCTAGGGCAAGCCACAGTAAGAAATGGTTAGGGTTTATTTATTTTGGTAAGACACCCTTTAGCTCATGACTTAAGTTTTCAGAAGGAATCAATATATGGTTCGCACAAATTCATCTCACCAACTAAGTTAATTTCTTAAACACTGTAGAGTAGTTCACTTAAAGTCTTCTCCTACTTACTAAATCTTAATATCTTCCAGAAATTAATCATTGTTTTCCTTTGAGCTTGTTTAAGAGTTCACCCCAAAGGGATAGTGTTCGCTAGTTTAGCTAGGGGTATCAATTTATAAATGTTTACTTCACAAAGGATGTTTTCATTTTGATCACTCATGGAAGTATTTGATTTCAAATAGATCACCTTTACATTTACTTGTTGAATATAAAATTATTATTTTTGTTTAGCTTCTTTAAGGGTTAACCGACTCATTTTACTTTACTTATAAAATATTGTCGCTAAGTCTTAGAAAGATTTAACTTAACAATTTATTCTCAAGATCAAAGTTTTACAATACTCATATCAATGTAAAGATTGAGAGCCATTTCTCACAAGGATAATTTCAAGCTTAACTACACAAGAACAAGACACTTTATTTCACCATTACCAAACAATACAAGGCAAGAGGTCATATCAACTCTCTTTACAAGCAATGTTACACAATTTACAACACATTGGACATTTTTACAAGGAACTTCATAATGGTATAGATGAAACTTTTACACTCTTTTCTTCTAGTCTACTCGCATAATCCATCTGTACAAATATTAACTAAAGTCAGTTCGCAAGAACTGAGCATGTTAAGGCTACACAATGCAATAGTAAGCTAAAAATTAACAATATCAAGAAAGGAATATTCTAAATTCAGAAATGGATTAAAACACAACTCACAACTCCAATATTAATCTCATGAGAGAGAAAACTAAATCATCCAACAAGGAGAAAATCCAAATACTAGTAAGAACAAAATTACATAAATCAAGGCAAGACCTTATGGGTTGGGAACAAGAAAGTCAAGAGTGTTGATATCTCCTTCATGTAATCCTATGGTTTACGTGATTGGAATCCAAAATTTACTCCATCCAACTAAAGGGGTCCAAGAGAAGACAAAGCGTACTAATTATGATCGTAGGCGCGAAGCAAAAAATGACGTTATCCAATTCTTCCAGGGGGGGCTTCAAAGTAATATGGGTTCGATGCCCTTAAAAGAACACAACTATAGTTTTGGTTTTAACCAAGGAGTTTACCACTACCTCCTTATCGGATTTCTTAACACGTAGTACTAGTTAACCAAAACAAATCCACTTTTCCAAAAATGTACGAAAGAGACACAGAAAGGGCCATTATTCTACCAACAAACCCTATCCTAATCGTCAACTTCTCTACATAATATAAGGGAAGACTAAACTCAAAAGTCGTTAATAATTTTTATATAATTCAGACAATGTCAATAAACATTAAAATAAAAATTGATTTCCCTAACAAGGCCACAAAATGGGACCTTTTAGTAACCAAGTTTGAAGTATAAGGTATTCGAGTTCGAAAACAAAGGGATTCGATATGCAGAGGGCAAAACACCAACGATGCCCCAGACTCAAAAGACCTTACCACGAGTACAAGCACAAACCAAGAACCAATGCACATAGCTATCAGGAAGGTTACGCAGTGCGGTCAGGGCTAGAAGTTCTATGAACTCCTTGCCAAAGGTATAGAAGATGGAAAATTTTACCCGATCCATGTGGGCTTATCGAGGAAAAGTCTTAGCAAATATCAAACAGATAAATATAACAGCCACCTATGATATTATCACTGAAATCAGCTGTCATCTAACAGGAAACGAGTTCACGAGTCCAGTACCATGGATTCACCTACAACTTTTGTTTCAGTCTAGCTAGTAATAGCTTGCTTGCGACCCTTAATAAAAATTGTAGAGATTTCATTCAGTTAAACTTACAATGTTTCCCCTTGCTTTAATCAAACAAGAGTTTACATCAAGAAATAGGTATAGTAATTCTCTCAACACGTGGAGGTCAAAATAGATGCCAGGTTATCCCTCATCTAGACTAGGTACAACAGTCAACCATGTACAGTTCTAAAACAAACCCCAAATGCCATTTTCTAATCCAACATAAAGTAAGGAATGCCCACAGGCTTAAACAAGTTTCAGAACACAACGTCACTATTAATGTACCTTTTAGCAAAACAGGAGAGCCCTAAACAGGAAATGCGTATTTATTCAACCAAAAGAGGTATGTAGGCTTAACCTTCTATTTAGTAACCGTCAATTATAATTACCATCATAGAAATTCTTTTTAAAAGAAAGTCATATAAGCAAACAAAACTCAATAATGTTTCCTTCCCTACGAACTAGATTGCATCACTCAAAATTGCAGTAACCCATTTAGACAAATATGAAATGGAGTAAGCTATAAGAGAGGAAGGAACATTCCAAGAAAAATCAGCGAAATAGGAATAAGATTTAAAGGGACAACCACACAATCAGGCAGTGATATAAACAACCACAAAAACATCTAGTCTAGGCACCATTCAAGAGGAAAGAAAATTCATTTCGAGATACTGAAAGAAGGTAGAAAACTATTACAAGGAGTAGATTTAACATGCCTGGTTTAAAACGCCATCTCCATATGCATATGATTGTTTCAATGTCATTGCTTGCCTTTAACCCAAGGTGCTTTGCGAGCTCGAGCTAGCGCCATAATCACGCAGTGATAAACAGCTACAAACCAACCCCATGATTTGAAGCTCGGACACGAGACATATAGATTACACCACACCCCTGGATCTACGTTTTTCCATATCAGCTAGTTATCAGGAAAAAAATCAAAACTATTGAACCGCTTGTCTTCCTACCCTCGAGGTCGGCATGAGCCTTTGCAGCTTCTGCCAATGGGTATGTCTTTGTCACACGGACTTTTAGAACACCAGATGCAACATTTGCAAATAATTCTCCTGCAGTTTCCAGGAGCTCTTCTCGAGTTGCAGTGTATTGCATCATGGAAGGTTGTGTCAAAAACAATGATCTTGGGGCAAGGGCTGACAAAGGAACACGATCAATTGCACCTGATGACTGACCAAAGCTCACCATGTAACCTCTAAAAGCCAAGCACTCCAAAGATCCCTGGAATGTGTCCTTGTCCTCAGAACCAAAAAAAGACCTGCACACCTTGTCCTTTTGTAATTTCTTAACACAATCTACAAAATCTTCCTGGGTATAGATAATGGGATGATGGCATCCATCTTCAATTGCTTGTGCGGCATTCTCCTTGGTCGGTACAGTACCAATGACAGTGGCACCAAGGGCATAACCCCATTGACAACAAAAATCCTACTTCTTCATCTGTAGCGTGCACAAGAATTGTATGCCTGGGCTCCACCTTAAAGCAACGCCGAAGAAGAAACTGAGCAGTCATACCCTTCAGCATAATTGCAGCACCCACAATAGGATAAATGGTAGATGGCACTGGTACAACAAAACTTACAGGAAGAATCTGCTCCTCAGTGTATGAACCCATAGGATTCCCCGCAAATCCAACTAAATCACCAACCTTTTTCCTTCATCAGATCTGGGGACAGCATCAAACTCTTGGTGCAAACAGCACAGCTGTAGCCCTTAAGGTGTGATAATTCCAACAGCACCCTTTATGCCTACCAACATAGTGACTCGTTTGAAGATGCTCATATAATTTCAAAGCAAAATGTGCTTCATGAATATTCTGATATGAACAGATCCACGCCTATGGGATTCTCTCCCATGAGTTACATCGAATAGCAAGTAAGGTCTCAACAGAGAATCTCTGTAACAATTTTCATCGGGTCTCCTGGTAACACACATTGTCACTTAATCGATTTTGATAAAAAAAATCTTAAAGGAGAAGTCCCGAATTGAGGATGCAGTCGAACCTGAGCATCTAACAACACAATTGGTCGACCCACTTGTTGGAAGCGCTCATAATGGCTTCTACTACCCTGCAACAAGCCTGCTGCCTGGCTAAGAGGGCCCTTGGCCTTTCTATAACGCTGGCTGGGAGTAACTTTCCAAAATGAAAAGGCAAGGCGGCTCAACTAAAACTTTATCTCGTCCTTCTACTACAGCTGCAAGATTTTGCACAACTGATCACGACTGTGGTCGCGTGCAACCAAAAAACTCCTCGCAGCGCCCAAGAGAATGGAGGTAACATGCCTGCTACACTATCTTGTAGCTTCAACAACACCCACATCAAACCAAACTCACGCAACAACCAAGGCAAAGAAAAATATGCCAGGAAAGAAGAAAAAAAACGCATAGGAAAAATAGACGCATCTAACCCCCACCTGCACGCATTGAAAGAGGATCAAAAGGAGATCACGGCAAAGAAAAACATGACTCCACTCACCCTCCCACAAGGACAGACAAGACACTATGGTTAAAATTCTGCAGGCCGGGTGGTTGGGAGGAGGCCAAGGTGGCAGAACCAGAAGTACTCGATGCACGGGGCGTTACATAAGGTTTGAGAATTGTCTGCTTAGATTATATATATGAAAGAAGACCTCAAGATGCAGATGTAGGAATAAACATTGGTATTAGAATTGAAAGGGATGTTGTAAACGATGCTAGGGGAGATGTTTTACCCCGTAGAAAAACTATTGGTGCATGATAATAATTTTAATCTAATACCACTCCGAAAAAAAAACATATAATGTTTTCATAAAAGTACAAAATACATATTTAGGCCAAATGCATGCTTATAGTTAGGATATGCTATATGGATAAAACCCACTTATCTTTCACACCACCATCAATGAAATAATATTATTTATTATGGCATTTTTATTGTTATTTGGAATTTGTTTTCCTCTAAGAAGATAACACGTTACCAGGTAGAATTTTTTTTGTTGTCGAAAGAAGAGGAAATGTTTCATTCCTAGTTTTCTTTCCTTCCTCAGAACCAGAAGCCCTCTATGCATGGGGCGTTACACCATGTTGATCAATATATCAACATCAATATCTAAAATGTCTCTAATAATCATCATGCACCATATATGAGTTAAAGTCCACAATAAACCATGATCTAACATCTAACATCATACTAAATTAAACTATAACAATGTCCATGATATAGTTAACAATATTAGGATCAATATCAGAAGGTGTCGAAGGAAAGTGGACACTACAGGATGAAGGCTCTTCTCGTAATGAAATTGTAAATGCCACTAAACTATCACATGGATGAGATCATGTTTGATTTAGAGGGATTTTAACACAAGATTGTAATAGGAACAAGAAAAACTACTTGCATACATTCTGAAATAAAGTAGACATAAATTTTTCCAAGTTTAACACAGATTAATTTGAAGTTTATTAGATTCATCATCAGGAGAAAGTTTCTTTGAAAAATCTCAGAGCTTGTCAATGGTTATACACTTGCAACCAACTTGACATGATAAAATCTAAAACATAAGAGATTAACAGGTTTCTTAGATGGTCTCTCAGAAAGATGGGCTTTCCTAAATTTTCTCGTAAGAATTCAACCCTTGACCATTTGCATGACTATAACATGATATTTATAACACTCTTGATTTAAATTAAAGCTTTCCTCCCAAGAAAAGAATTTTTGTGAAACCTTTTTTTGTTACATATTTGATCATGATTTTCAAAAAATGAAGTTTAACATATTTGTAAAAAAAAGTTTCTAGTTGTTTAAAAGATGAATCATTGCAAATATTTCCATCATTGTTTTAACTGGGGCACCCAGTCATCTACTCTAACAACACATTTTTCATCCCTTGCACCTATAACTTTTCTCTTCATCAAGCTTCTTTGGTGATTCACATTTTTGCAAGTGCCGAACTAATTACAAATTCAAAATATTAAACTTTACAATCCTTTGACTCACAAATTAGGCTTTAAATCCATTCAATTACACTTTACAGACAAAAACGATATGGGGTTTCATAAAAAAATGATGAAAATAAATGCATATTCACATTTCCAAGAGTTTTGGAGAAAATATGGCAGTAAAATAAGATGCAATACACAAAAATCATTGATTATGCCCTTTCTCAACTTTATATTAGAGTCGTTCACATGTTTCCTTGGCACAACTACAAAGTTAAAGTACAGAGGAAAGTTTCCAAACAAGCACGGGCCTTCCACATGCCTTAGAAACAAGAAAATTTCCTTTTGGCCTTTGAAAAGTCTCACTATAGAAGGAGATAGCGGAAGCCTCCACGTGTCTCAATGGCACACTTTTTATATGATGCCCAAAAGTAGAGACCCCAAACAAGTATGGACTCACCACGTGTTCTAGCCCAGAAAATTGTCTAAAATAATTTAGTAACTAGTGGAAGGTGCCACGTGCCTAGGGTCTGAGAAATTTTCCTTGGTCATTGAAAATTCCAAGCAAGAGCACAGTGAGAAAAAACTTCCACGTGTCCCTTCGGTGCTTCTACAAAAGTAAAGTACAGAGACATGTCCCAAGTAGGTGTGGGCCTTCCACGTGTCTCATTGTAATGCCGCGAAATAGCTGACACCACACTCACGACAATGACGACGACGATGCCGCAAACAAACAAACGTCCCGAAAATGTGACAATTTTTTTTTTTGAAGGGTGTATGATTAGAATTCACTCCTCTTATACAAACTAAGTGTACTAAGCATCAGAAATGAGGAATAAAAGAATCTTAATTTATACTTAATCATATTGGTGTAAGAAGTTTAGCCAAGATGCCTATTTCATTGCCAGCTATGAAGTTCCAATTTTTTTTTTTAATTTTTGCATTAAGAACGTAACATGGCTATAATATAGTATTTAATCGAGATCACATTTCATAAAGTAGGTTAGTCGTATTTATTTATTTATTTTGTGAAAAGAGAACAAAGGGATTCATAAAAAGTCAAGAATATAAGGCTCATGCACTAACAAGGATCTAATCTCGACCGAAGAATGATAACCTCACAAAACTACTAACACTTAACTACAACCATACGGCTACAATTTTAGTACAATGTTGAGCAAAGAAAGGAACACATACAAGCAACAATGAAAAGTAAAGAATACAAATATCACACAAATGACTTAGCCTTCAGAAGTAATCAATAAATTCCTAAATACCCTCGCCAAAATTAGCTACTCCATTTCAATGCACACAGCTCACAAGCTAAATACATATTTTCAAAAGCCTATCATCCAACTCGTGCAAAGCTTACTCTATTAACTCCGCACTTATTGATTTAGTGGGTTTGGACTTTGAGCTCTTCTTTTTATGCGGTTCTTTCTTGACCAATACTGTCTTAATGATACGCAGAGACACAATAAAAGGAATTAGTTGGAAATCCTTGTCGGAGAGGGTGGGTGGCTCAACCATCTTATCATGCAATTTAACTCCCCCCCCCTTGGCATGCAAATGACTCCCAAGTGGCAGTAGGTTTCAAATATTTTATTCTGATTTGCAATCCTATAATTCATTGCATCGGCCCGGTGTTCCCTCTGCTAGAGGAGTATCTACAGGTGCATGGACAGATGGTGTAGATTACGAAAGATCTCCAGCATGTGGGAAAATGGTGAGTTACCTCCACTTTCATTGGGTGCTGCAAGGTGTGTGCTCGGCGGGGATTCCACAATCACGCCTGTACCATGAAACAGTCAGGCAGTGAAGGCGCACAACAAACAAGTTGTCCATCTATGTTATTATCTGCTCAACATTGAATGTATCTTCAATTTTTTTTGGGATTCTCCTTTGTGAGATTTAATCAAAACAATTTAGAACAGTGAAGGGCATTTAAAACGAAGACAGCGACCTGTCTAAATAAGTTGCCAGCTATTCAGCAGGCAAGTTCTTATCCTTGGCTCTTTCCTCTATTCTTTCTATCTATTTGGAAGTACATTTACATTCAACATTTTATAAAGTTCAGGGTTCCATGGCGATAAACTACGATCTTCCCAACAATTGTGAGCTTTACATTCATAGGATTGTTCGTTCAGGTCATTTTTGTCAAAAGGTATGGTATATCTTGGAAGATATTTCAATCATTAAGTGCAACTGTGGACGTTGCACTTAAATCGTGTTAACTCATTCCTTTGAAATTTTAAACCGCTGCTCGTTTGGTGGCCCTGGTTTTTACTGATGCCGAGATTGGTTTTTTTGTGTCAAATGTGCAGGGTGTTGCTATAAATTTTGGATATGCCATCTGTCAACTATGGACCTCTTATACCAACAACTATTGCTTGTCTATTGCAACACTCTTAAATAGACGACCACAAAACTCGCTTTTGCAAGCATTGCAACAATTTAAATATTCTCTGTGACAGTCAGTGCTTTGTGTATCAAGTTGTCTATCAGGCATTTCTACTGAAACGTATCATCATTTTTTTTTTATATTAGTAGTTATTCTCTTAGACATGATTTAAGGGTGATTGACTGGTCTTGATTTTGAGACTAACTTTACATTTGTTTGGCCAGTTCCGAGGCCTGCCATGCAGCTTGATATTTGTGAAGCTAAGACCACTCGCAGTGTCCTAATTTGTAAAAAAAAAATGTTTAAAATATTTGTAGGCATTGCAACAAGAAGGTTTACACAACAAACTTCCCAATAGTATATTCACAATATTGTCAGAACCCCTTTTCGCACATATCATTTCTTGCAAATTTTAATTCCATCCCTATTACAAGCTTACAAATGAAGTTCAAAAAATAAATTTCCTTCAAAATCTTTTTACAACAAATCCTACTTCATTTGGAAACAAATTTGCAATAATGAAATCTAAAGAAAGCAAAGCAATATTACATTTTTACTCCACTCAAGGTGGGTAAATACATAATGTTTTTACATTGTCAACAACAAGGTTCTTTTGCTCCAAGGTGTTCTTCATCCATGCTCCAAGTTCCAAGTAGCTCAAATCACAACCAAGATAAGGGGAGAGGCAACACTCTCCTCCCAACAAAAACTCAATGGAGAAGAGAAGCAATCTCCTCCATTGACCCCCGAGCCCCAAACACAACACAATGAAGGGTGTTCTCCAACTCAAGGCAACAATACTTGCTTCCACAATACAATTTTATTCACAAAATTCAAGGTTTAAAAGAAGAAATAAAAAGGAAACACAAATAACACAATACTTTTTACAACAAGGCTTTCATCCAAGCCAACAAGAGAAGGAAGTATGGGAAAGTTTTCCTTATGCCTCCCAATTGAGATGAGATGCCCATCGAAACCCTCCACAATAAAACTCAATCCCCTATGACTCTTATGCCTCCCTCAAGTACCCCTTTTTCCTCCCATACTCTTATGCCTCCCTCCTCTTATGGCTCCCTCAAGGACAAGGTAAGAATGTGAACATCCTTACCCAAGATGGGCATCCCTCTCAAACTCCCTCCAGAATATCCTATTCTACTCTTACGCCTCCCCCATGAGCCTTCCCATAGACCTCTCCTACACTACACATTAAGCATTCTATCCATTTTTTTTTCACAATACACAAAATTAACATACATTATTCACAAATTTAGCATAGAAGCAACAACAATATGAAAGAAAAAAAGAGAGAAGGTTTCCTACCTCTCCATTGGAGAAGCCTAAGCCAAGAAGCTTTGTCCAAGCTCCCTCCAAAACAATCCAAGCATGCAAGCCCAAGCTCCTTCTTTTTCTCTTTCTCCCCCCCAATTCTTTCCTCTCAGAAAAGAAAATAAAAGAAAAGAACTCCTCAACAAAAACCTCCAACCCCCTCAACAAGAGAGGAAGTTTCCATAAATAGACAAAAGGGAAGAGTGAGGGTGATGTGGCTCCTTGTAGGATGCCACATCACACATCCTCAAGACCACCTCCCTTTAGTCAACTCAAATCCCAAAACACCATAAATGGGTGGTTGGGTTGAATGACATCTCTCATCCACATCCATCCATCCAAAACTTAAAATCCACTAGACTTCCCTCCAAAACTTAAACTTTAAAACAAGGTGTTAAATTAATTCTAAACATACTTAGCAAAAAAATTTTTAAAAAGATATCACAAATAAAATCACCTACTAAAGTAAGTTAAAACAAGTAATTAAAATTCTTACCCCCTTGGTCACATTAGAAAATTTCCCCCTCATGGAATTTTTTTTTTTCTTAACACATAAAAGAATAAAGGTAATACAATATAATTTACTAGTTGCCTTGACGACCAAATGTTGTAACCACCCGACATTCTGTTATGTTTGGTTCCCAATCCCCCTCATGGTTGTGATCATTTTGTGTTTCCTGCAAAATGCAAAATACCTCCTTTGGCCTTGCGGCCATGTCAAAATGTCCAAAATAACCATATGCATGAAATTCATTAACATCTATACATAATTCAATTATCCATTATTTCAAGGTTTTAATCACAACTTAATTATGCATTCCTTCATTATCCAAAGTTATAGCAATGTAAATTCAAAAACTACATCCTACTTATCATGGCGAAGAAATCCAATGTTAGAACACATGCAATATATCCATATAAAAATAATATCAGTATCCAATAGTCTTTCCATGAGTCAGTGTAGATCATACTGAAAACAAAATCCAATCATAACCTAAATGCATCTAGTCACAAAACATCATGCTAATCAACATAAGTATAAGTCATGTCCATATCCAAAATTCTGCATAACTCAAAATGATAATCAACTAAGTGTCATAGGGAAGTGGGCATTACATCCCCCTCCCCTTAGACTAGACTTCCTCCTGGAAGTCACTGAAATAAGTGTGGAAACTAAGCTCGCAATGATGTAGCATCCTCCCAAGTAGCAGCAGTCTCATCGTACCTATCCCATTGGACCCGAACTTGATCAATCTCTCTGCCACGAAGGCCCTGGGTCCTGTGATCTAAAATGCGCACGGGCTCCACCATCACCTGCCCCTGATCCTACATCTGCAATGCAGTCCAATCTAGCACATAAGAAGGATCAGAAACATATCTCCTAAGCACATAAACGTGAAAAACATCATGGACGCGTGATAATCTAGGTGGTAATGCTAGACGATAGGCTAAGGTACCGAGGTGCTCCAAGATCTCAAAGGGACGCACAAATCTAGGAGCAAGCTTAGAACCTTTTCCATAACGGATAGGGCTCTTATGCGGTCTGACACGAAGAAACACCTTCGTGCCTACCTCAAAACTACGATCTTTCCTATGCTGGTTTGCATACTTCTTCTGTCTATCTTGCACCTCCTGCAATCTCTGTTTGATCAAAGTAACCTGCTGCTCCATGTCCTGTAAAAATGCTGGCCTAAGATAAACCCTGTCCTCAATCCTATCCCAGCTAAGAGGTGTCTTGCACTCTCTACCATAAAATGCCTGAAAGGGAGCCATGCCTATAGAACTCTGGAAACTATTATTGTAGGCAAACTCTACCAAATACAGATACTCCTCCCATCTCGACTGATGATCCATCACGTACATCCTGAGCATATCCTCCAAAATATGATTCACCCTCTCTGTCTATCCATCTGTCTCAGGGTGATAAGCTGTGCTGAAATTAATCCTTGTCCCGAGGGCATACTGCATGGTGGTCCAGAAATGGGAGGTGTACAAAGGGTCGCGGTCGCAAATGATCTTCCACAGAATCCCATGTAGTCTGACAATCTCATCAAGATATACTCGTGCTACTGCACTATCCGTGTAGGTAGTCTTCACTGGAGAAAAGTGATCTACCTTCGTCAATTTATCCACTGTGACCATGATGGCGTCGTGATGGTATCTCGATGTAGGTAACCCAATGATGAAGTCCATAGAAATGGTGTCCCACTTCCACTCCGGTATGGCGTGAGGATAGAGAAGGCTAGCTGGATGCTGATGCTCAGCCTTCACCCTCTGGCACTCTAAACAGCGGGATACAAAAGAAGCTATGTCTCTTCGAAGTCCTCTCCAAAAGTACAAATGTCTCAAGGTGGCATGCATCTTCTTCACCCCAGGATGGGCTGAGTAAGGTGCATGATGAGCCTCTGTCAAAATGTCATGTCTCAAGCCTCCATCTCTAGGAACATATATCCGACCTCTGTGTCTGAGAAGGCCATCTACCTCTAAAGAAAATCCATCAAATCTCCCCTCAAGGGGTCTCTGAGACTCAATCTCTGCTCTGACTGCAAGGTAGAAACTATCCTGAGGAAGCTGCTTCAAGATCCTACTCCGTAAATCTGTGCCCACTGAGGTGGCCATAGCCACATGTCTCCGCCTACTCAAGGCATCTACAACCACATTCTCCTTCCCTTTCACATGTTCTATCTCCATGTCATACTCACAGAGTAACTCCATCCAACGCCGCTGACGAGCGTTGAGATTGGGCTGCGTGAAGAGGTGGCGAAGACTCAAATGATCAGTCCTGAGTGTAAATCTCTGGCCAAGAAGAAAATGTCTCCACCACACTAAGGCATGTACTAATGCTACAAGCTCAAGGTCATGGGTCAGATAATTGAGCTCATAATCTTTGAGTTTGCGGGACTCAAAGACAACTACTCTACACTCCTGCATTAACACACCTCCAAGTCCTGCCAAGGAAGCATCTGTGCAAACGTAGAACTCACCCTGAGGATCTGGCACTGCAAGAATAGGTGCTCTCGTAAGGCACTCCCTCAGTGTACTGAAGGCCTACTCACATCTATCTGACCATAAAAACTTCTTCCCTTTCCGCTGAAGAGAAGTGATAGGGTGCGCAATCCGAGAGAAGTCTTGCACAAACCTCCTGTAGTACCCTGCTAGACCCATGAAACTACGCACCTCGGTCACACTAGTGGGTGCTGGCTAATCCATGATGGCTCGAATCTTGGAAGGATCGATTGTGATACCTTCCCTAGAAATGATGTGGCCTAAATACTGCACCTCAGGCTGAAAGAACGCACACTTCTCCAAGTTCCCGTAAAGGCGCTGCTCACGAAGACACTGAAGGACCTGGCGAAGGTGCTCCTCGTGCTCCTCACATGTGCATGAGTAAATCAAAATGTCATCATGAAAGATAAGCATGAAGCGATCAAGGAAGGTCCTGAATACCCCATTCATCAAACTCATAAAAACTGTGGGGGCATTCGTCAAACCGAAAGGTACCACTGTGAACTCGTAGTGGCCATATCTCGTACGGAAAGTTGTCTTGTGAATATCTGTCTCCGCAATCCTGAGCTAATGGTACCCTGACTTAAGATCTATCTTAGAGAAAACTGTAGCCCCCTTCATCTGATCAAATAAATCATGAATGCGTGGAAGGGGGTAACGATTCTTGATCGTTACTTTATTCAGCTGACGATAGTCAATACACAACCGAAGAGATCCATCCTTCTTCTTCACGAAGATCACTGGTGCACCCCAAGGGGATACACTATGATGGATTAGGCCTTTCTCTAGAAGGTCCTCAAGCTGCAACTTGAGCTCACATAACTCAGGAGTAGTCATCTGATAAGGTGCTCGTGAGATAGGCTCTGCGCCTGGAACTAGATCTATATGGAAATCAATCTCACGTGGGGGAGGTAATCCTGGTAACTCCCTTGGGAACACATCAGAAAACTCTGATAAGATGGGATGATCATCAAGGGAAGGTCCTCTCGACTCATCATATGATCTGTCACTGACCGTAATGGCAAACATCTGACAACCCTGTCGTGCACACCGCTTAAGCTGCATAGCGGAGATGGTGCAAATGGATACAGCCCTCGTAACTCTTGATATCACTGACTCTACTCCACGATCATCTATGCAAGCAATAGTCTTGTGGTAACAATCCACTCTAGCTCTATGAGCGGACAACCAATCCATTCCTAAAATGATGCCATAAGATCCTAATGGAAGGATCCGAAGATCAGAAGTAGTGGTGAAGGGTCCCAAATCCACTACACACTCCTTGACTAAGGAGTCTATAGAAATTTTGGCTCCAAAAGCCATCTCAACGTCCCATCTATGGCCCTGCCTAACTACCACCAACCTACAACGCTCTACTAAAGATCGTGCAATAAAAGAATCAGAAGAACCAGAATCAAATAATATGGAGGTGGAAATACCACCAATACTACCTGTCATCTCAATCACAGTACTCTGATGCTCAGCCTGTTGGTTCTCGACCGCTGCATAGATCCGATGAATCCGTGCCATATCTCCAACAGTAGGCTCTGAGCTCTGTGTCTTACCCTTGGTAGGGTTATGTGTGTAATCTCTCCAAAGATGTCCAACAACACCGCAACCATAACAACTACCTGGTCCTCTCCAGTGGGAAGCAGCTCCAGCTGGTACTCTAGATGACTGAGATACAGATCCTGACAATCCAGCTATGGACTGCTGAGGTCTCTACTGACGAGCTCCTACTAACTAAGCTCTCTGTGCACCCTGTGTCCTGATGGGACCCCTAGGAGGAGGCCCCATACTACGTCCTCTCTGTGCATCGAATCTCTGAGGAGTTCGGTAAGGTGGGCGGGTCTGCTGCTGCGGTGGTGGCCTGAATGAAGCTTTCCCTGAATTCTGTCCACCCCGTGGAGGAGGAACTGACCCCTTCGACCTACTATCCTGCATGTGCTGGATTCGGCTCCGAACTCTGTCTCTAGCCTGCTGTGTCTTCCCCTGTGTCTCCTCTACAATATAGGCCTTCTCCACGGCCTCTGCTAATGTCTGTGGGTAGTGAATGCGTACTGCGCCACCTAGATCCAAGTTCAGGCCCCGAATGAACCTGTGAATCCATACCTACTCATCCTGCATATAGTCAACGTACTGGAGTAGGTCCAGAAATCGACTCTCTTACTCAGCTACTGTCATCGATGCCTGACGGAGGTCATGAAGCTTGTCTATCCGCTGCTAAATAAATCTCCTAGGTAAATACCTGCTCCTAAAACGCTCCTCAAACAACTCCCAAGTAATCATCTCTGAGTCAACATGGAGCTTCTGCTCCTCGGTCCTCCACCAGACTCCTGCTCCATCCTTCAAAAGATGGATCGCAACACAAGCTTTCGTGTTGCTACTACAAGGACAGAGCTTGAAGCATCCACTCAAGCTCACCAACCAGGCCTCTGCCTGAAAACCACCTATGTCACCTGAATATTGAGATGGTCGTAGCTTCAGGATCTCCCTAATATGGTCTACAGCTGACGTATGACGAATCCTAGATCTCCCTGTATGCTCCTCCCTCTGTCTAGCGCTCCAAGACCTATCCCTATGTCCTAAGATCCTGTCCCCATGTCCTCTCTGTGGTGACTCTGCCCTAGCCGACTCTGCACGGAAATTCTCTGCTCTGTGCTCCTTGCTGTGTCGAGGGGATGCCTGAGCATCTACTGATGGCTCCAAACTATGCCTAGCAAGTCGTCCTCCCAAAGGCTCTCCGCGTATAGTGGCATTGACATCCTGGAGTGTCTACAAGATCTTAGCCAAAAGGGCTGCTACGGCCTGCTCTGGCAGTGGTATGTCTAGGTCTATGTGAAGATACCCCTCGCCCAATCCGCGCCTCATGCATAGATCAAGGCGAGAGTTAGTTCATCATTCTAGGTCTTGTGCAAGTTTTCAAAATTTGTTGTTTACTATAATTATCAACATTATGGTTTTATATTTTAAAAGAATAATGTTCTGTACTAAGTTAAGTGTTCCCGTTTCACGTTTTCAGCGTGTGCCCAAGGGTCCCAGCTTCGAACCCCTGGCTCTGATACCAAAATGTAACGCCGCGAAATAGCCGACGCCACACTCATGAAAATGACGACGACGACGCCGCAAACAAACAAACGTCCCCAAAATGCGACATTTTTTTTTGAAGGGTGCATGATTAGAATTCACTCTTATACAAAGTGTACTAAGCGTTAGAAATGAGGAATAAAAGAATCTTAATTTATACTTAATCACATTGGTGTAAGAAGTTTAGCCAAGATGCCTATTTCATTGCCAGCTATGAAGTTCCAATTTTTTTTTTTTTGTTTCTACATTAAGAACGTAACATGGCTATAATATAGTATTTAATTGAGATCACATTTCATAAAGTAGGTTAGTCGTAGTTATTTATTTATTTTGTGAAAAGAGAATAAAAGGATTCATAAAAAGTCAAGAATATAAGGCTCATGCATTAACAAGGATCTAATCTCGACTGAAGAATGATAACCTCACAAAACTACTAGCACTTAACTACAACCATACGGCTACAATTTTAGTACAATGTTGAGCAAAGAAAGGAACACATACAAGCAACAATGAAAAGTAAAGAATAAAAATATCACACAAATGACTTAGCCTTTAGAAGTAATCAATAAATTCCTAAATACCCTCGCCAAAATTAGCTACTTCGTTTCAATCCACACAGCTCACAAGTTAAATACATATTGTCAAAAGCCTATTATCCAACTCGTGCAAAGCTTAGTCTATTAACTCTGCACTTATTGATTTAGTGGGTTTGGACTTTGAGCTCTTCTTTTTATGCGGTTCTTTCTGGACCAATACTACCTTAATGATACGCAGAGACACAATAAAAGGAATTAGTTGGAAATCCTAGTCGGAGAGGGTGGGTGGCTCAACCATCTTATCATGCAATTTAACTCCCCCCCCTTGGCATGCAAACAACTCCCAAGTGGCAGTAGGTTTCAAATATTTTAATTTGATTTGCAATCCTATAATTCATCGGCCCGCTGTTCCCTTTGCTAGAGGAGTATCTACAGGTGCGTGGACAGAGGGTGTAGATTATGAAAGAGCTCTAGTGCATGGGAAAAGGGTGAGTTACCTCCACTTTCATTGGGTGCTGCAAGGTGTGTGCTCGGCGGGGATTCCACAATCACGCCTGTACCATGAAACAGTCAGGCAGTGAAGGCGCACAACAAACAAGTTGTCCATCTATGTTATTATCTGCTCAGCATTGAATGTATCTTCAATTTTTTTGGGATTCTCCTTTGTGAGATTTAATCAAAATGATTTAGAATAGTGAAGGGCATTTAAAACGAAGACAGGGACCTGTCCAAATAAGTTGCCAGCTGTTCAACAGGAAAGTTCTTATCCTTGGCCCTTTCCTCTGTTCTTTCTATCTATTTGGAAGTACATTTACATTCAAACTTTTATAAAGTTCAGGTTTCCATGGTGATAAACTACAATCTTCCCAACAATTGTGAGCTTTACATTCATAGGATTGTTCGTTCAGGTCATTTTTTCAAAAGGTATGGTATATCTTGGAAGATATTTCAATCATTAAGTGCAACTGTGGACGCTGCACTTAAATCGTGTTAACTCATTCCTTTGAAATTTTAAACCGCTGCTCGTTTGGTGGCCCTGGTTTTTACTGATGCCGAGATTGGTTTTTTTGTGTCAAATGTGCAGGGTGTTGCTATAAATTCTGGATATTCCATCTGTCAACTATGGACCTCTTATACCAACAACTATTGCTTGTCTATAGCAACACTCTTTAATAGACAACCACAATACTCACTTTTGCAAGCATTGCAACAATTTAAATATTCTCTGTGACAGTCAGTGCTTTGTGCATCAAGTTGTCTATCAGGCATTTCTACTAAAACGTATCATCGTTTTTTTTTATATTAGCAGTTATTCTCTTAGACACGATTTAAGGGTGATTGACTGGTCTTGATTTTGAGACTAACTTTACATTTGTTTGGCCAGTTCCGAGGCCTGCCATGCAGCTTGATATTTGTGAAGCTAAGACCACTCGCAATTTCCTAATATGTAAAAAAAACGTTTATAATATTTTTAGGCATTGCAACAAGAAGGTTTACACAATAAACTTCCCAATAGTATATTCACAAGATTGTCACAACCCCTTTTGGCACATATCGTTTCTTGCAACTTTTAATTCCATACCTATTACAAGCTTACAAATGAAGTTCAAAAAACAACTTTCCTTCAAAATCTTTTTACAAAAAATCCTACTTCATGTGGAAACAAATTTGCAATAATGGAATCTAAAGAAAGCAAAGCAATATTACATTTTTCCTCCACTCAAGGTGGGTAAATACATGATGTTTTTACATTGTCAACAACAAGGTTCTTGCACTCCAAGGTGTTCTTCGTCCATGCTCCAACTTCCAAGTAGCTCAAATCACAGCCAACATAGGGGGAGAGGCAACACTCTCCTCCCAACAAAAACTCAATGGAGAAGAGAAGCAATCTCCTCCATTGACCCTCGAGCCCCAAACACAACACAACGAAGGGTGGTCTCCAACTCAAGGCAACAATACTTGCTTCCACAAAATAATTTTCTTCACAACATTCAAGGTTTAAAAGAAGAAATAAAAAGGAAACACAAATAACACAATACTTTTTACAACAAAGCTTTCATCCAAGCCAACAAGAGAAGGAACTATGGGAAAGTTTTCCTTATGCCTCCCAATTGAGATGAGATGCCCATCCAAACCCTCCACAATAAAACTCAATCCCCTATGACTCTTATGCCTCCCTCAAGTACCCCTTTTTCCTCCCATACTCTTATGCCTCCCTCCTCTTATGGCTCCCTCAAGGACAAAGTAAGAATGTGAACATCCTTACCCAAGATGGGCATCCCTCTCAAACTCCCTCCACAATATTATATTCTACTCTTATGCCTCCCCTATGAGTTTTCCCATAGACCTCTCCTACACTACACATTAAGCATTCTATCCATTTTTTTTTCACAATACACAAAAGTAACATACATTATTCACAAATTTAGCATAGTAGCAACAACAATATGAAAGCAAAAAAGAGAGAAGGTTTCCTACCTTTCCATTGTATAATCCTAAGCCAAGAAGCTTTGTCCAAGCTCCCTCCAAAACAATCCAAGCATGCAAGCCCAAGCTCCTTCTTTTTCTCTTTCTCCCCCCCAATTCTTTACTATCCCAAAATAAAATAAAAGAAAAGAACTCCTCAACAAAAACCTCCAACCCCCTCAACAAGAGAGGAAATTTCCATAAATAGACAAAAGGGAAGAGTGAGGGTGATGTGGCTCCTTGTAGGATGCCACATCACACATCCTCAAGACCACCTCCCTTTAGTCAACTCAAATCCCAAAACACCATAAATGGGTGGTTGGGTTGAATGACATCTCTCATCCACATCCATCCCTCCCCATGTGTCTTAAGGCACAAATAAATAAAAAAAGAAGAAGACAAGTGCACTCCAAAGTCACATTTCCCTTCCCAAAACAATAAATAATCCCCTTTTTGGCTTCCCAACCCATAGATATGGTTCGTAAGTGGTTTTGGGAAGTGTGGGACAAGTTCAACTTGTCCCACAAGTCCCCCAAAATTCCCCTAAATCTCAAATTCGAGATTCAAAGGATTTGGAGTGGTCAACACTCAAAACAAGCATTCAATACAAGAGGTAAACACAAGGCTCAAGGAGCCAACCATCAAAATTAATTACATCCACTAGACTTCCCTCCAAAACTTAAAATTTAAAACAAGGTGTTAAATTAATTCTAAACATACTTAGCAAAAGAAATTTTAAAAAGATATCACAAATAAAATCACCTACTAAAGTAAGTTAAAACAAGTAATTAAAATTCTTACCCCCTTGGTCACATTAGAAAATTTCCCCCTCATGGAATTTTTTTTTTTCTTAACACATAAAAGAATAAAGGTAACACAATACAATTTACTAGTTGCCTTGATGACCAAATGTTGTAACCACCCGACATTCTGTTGTGTTTGGTTCCCAATCCCCCTCATGGTTGTGATCATGTTGTGTTTCCTGCAAAATGCAAAATACCTCCTTCGGCCTTGCGGCCATGTCAAAATGTCCAAAATAACCATATGCATGAAATTCATTAACATCTATACGTAATTCAATTATCCATTATTTCAAGGTTTTAATCACAACTTAAGTATGCATTCCTTCATTATCCAAAGTTATAGCAATGTAAATTCAACAACTACATCCTACTTATCATGGCGAAGAAATCCAATGTTAGAACACATGCAATATATCCATATAAAAATAATATCAGTATCCAATAGTCTTTCCATGAGTCAGTGTATATCATACTGAAAACAAAATCCAATCATAACCTAAATGCATCTATTCACAAAACATCATGCTAATCAATGTAAGTATAAGTCATGTCCATATCCAAAAGTCTACATAACTCAAAATGATAATCAACTAAGTGTCATAGGTAAGTGGGCATTACACTCATGTAGTGCCCACTTCCCTTCGACACCTTTTGATATTGATCATGATACTTCTAACTATATTATGGACATTATTATAGTTTTGATTTAGTATGGTGTTAGATTTTAGATCATGGATTATTATTGACTTTGATTCATATATGATGGATGTAGAATATTAGAAAAATTTGTAAGGATATTGATATGCTATTGACATGGTTATATTTATGGATGTTGTTCGGACATGTGATATTTTGATATGTTGAGTAGACCTTGAAAATTGAAATAAATGTGATGATCATATAGTTATTGATGAGATTGCAAATGATATTGTTGTTGCCTTGATTATGTTGTGATTTATATGTATGGGTGATTTTGGAATTTTAATGGATATTTATTTTGAATGATTTCATGTGGCTATGAGGCCAAAGGGGGTATTTTGTTTTGCAGGTTAAAATATCACAACAAACATCAGGGGATTGGAGACCAACCACATTGGAATTCTGGATGAATTCAACAAGGTCAACATGGAAATGTGTATTGTTCATGTGTGTGTGTGTGTTTGATTGTTGTTAGGGACTCCTATGGGGGGGATCACCTTTAAATGTGACCAAGGGTTATGTGTATTTATTTATTTGGTTCATTTTTATTGATGTTTGTATGTGTTTATTAAGTGATGTGTTTACCCCTCTCATTATTTATTAATTGTGGTAAATTAATGTGAGTAATCATATTGTTAAGAAGTAGTTAATCAAATTGGGACATAAGAAAGTAATTATTGGAGTTATTGACTCTTGTATTAAATGTTGTAATGTATGAGAAGTAATGTGTAAGTATGTGTAAGGGATGTTTAAGTTGATTTTTGAGTATGAAACACTCCACCTTCTTTGAAATTCGAATTTGTCCTTGGAGGCTAATTTTGAAGGCTTGTGGGACAAGTTAAACTTGTCTCATACTTCTTAAATTTACATACCAACCCTACCAATGATTGGAGAATTTAAATATGGCCTTCATTATGCATTTTTGTAAGTCAAGTTCTATGCTTTAATTGCACTTTATTAAATGCTTTCAATTTCAATCCTTATGGGGTGTGGGCTTGATTGAGTGTGTAAGTAAAAATATCATTTATTCACCTACTTATTTATTGTGCCTTGGAGATTGAAGTTGACTTATGAGTTTGAGTTGACTTATGTGTGATGTGGCATCCCAATTAGATCCACCTCATCCTTGTCTCTTCCCTCTCTAAATATTACAATTCCTTGGCTTGTTTTTGGATTTCTTCACTTTTGGATACTTCATTTGGGGTGAATTATTTTTTTGTTTACAGGTATTACTTTTGGAGAAAGTTTGCAGACTTTTTACATGCTTGTGTTTTGTTGATCTTGGCCTATTTTTCATTAAAGTGCTTGATATTTGGATCTTGGAAAAAACTCCAATATGGAGAGGTAAGAGCTTGGCTCTTGAAATGATCTTCTTTTATTTTTGTAAATATTATTGTTGTGAATGTTTTTTCATGTGTGTGGCTTGTTTTGGTAGATGGCCTAGGAATGGTGTAGGAGAAGACTATGGGGTATTTTGTGGGAGGCATAAGTGTTTCGGGGAGGTATAAGTGTTGAGGGAGTTCGGATTTGGGTTCGACCTTACAAAGAAAAAGCTTGATTTTTTTACTTGTTATGGGGTGCTATAAGAGGTTGGAGAGGTATAACGAAATGGGAAGAATAAGGGGGTACTTGGGGGAGGCATAAGGGTATCTCAGAGATTTCATATGATGTGTATATTTTGACATTTTGTTCTTAGGTGGCGATA
Organism: Taxus chinensis; assembly: GCA_019776745.2. Taxonomy (NCBI): domain Eukaryota; kingdom Viridiplantae; phylum Streptophyta; class Pinopsida; order Cupressales; family Taxaceae; genus Taxus; species Taxus chinensis. The sequence continues at coordinate 97,748,643 of CM034153.1, forward strand.
CCCATTTCCCCTTATGAGGCATAAACAGCATCCCCCATAGTTTCTTGCTCCTTTGGCTTGTATGATGAACCCTGAGTGTTGTGTTTTGTCTTTATTCTATGGTTATAAATTGCATTTTGGTTTTGGAGTTTGTTTTGAATATGAAATTTACATGTATGTTGTGGAAGTCTATTGTTGCCATGAGTTGAAACACATTTATTATTGCATTGTGGTGCAGCTCGGGGTCCAATGAAGAGGACGGCTTCCCCTTGTCATTACATGTCTTGGTTGTGTGGAGAGCATTTCCTTTCCCCCTATTCTATTGTGATCAAATTGAAATAAAGAAAATGGAGGATATGCATGTTGTTGTTCTAGTATAGAGGAAAAAGACAAGTTTGACAATCATTGTTAAGATTATTCTTATAGAAACCCTTTCCCACTTTGAAGTGGATGACCTTCTAGTTTATTTGTGATGGAAAGATGTTTTATATTGGCTATGAAAGTTTCAATTCAAATTGTGAAAGAGATATACTCTGTTTTCTGTTTTTGAATAAATGTGTAAGAAATTTTATTCATTATATTGTAAATGAGGAAGAAGACAGAGTTATGAAAGACCCTTGTGAAAATTATTTTGTAAACTTTCCCACCTTGAAGTGGATGATCTTGTATATTATTTTGTTCGAATTACCACTTTTTTTTATCTAAGAAAGTTGTAATTTATTATGGAAGAATATATCTTGTATCCAGTTCTGTGAACAGAAAAGAAAGATATGAATTGGTATGTTGTATTTTGAAAATAAATTGGAAAGAAGTTGTAATATATTCCTTTGAATTAATAGAAGTTTTTCCTTGTTCATATGATATTATTTCCATTTTAAATATGTGTTTAATATACAATAGGAAACCTCTATTTGTAAAAGTGAAAAGAAAGCACGTATGAAGAAATATTGCGCTCCTCTATCTCAATTGAAATGTTTAATTTTGTGAAAAAAATATAATTGAAGTTGCATTCTTGTCTCTATCATTTGATTGAAGGAAAAAAAATTATTTTAAATCTAGCATTGAATAAATTCAATGTTTTTATTGCCTGACAAAATAGATAGTTTAATCTTTGTTCTTGAAATGTACAAACTTCATTTTTACTTCACCGTAAGCTTTGCTAATTCCTTTTTATCAAATGTCCAAAACAACCTTGTATATCTATTAGATAAAAATTAAATATTTAATTGGAATTAAGTAGATCAAAATGATCCCCAAACTAAACTACAACACTCAAGAAATTTTTAAAGAACCCTTCTAATCGAGTAAAGGTGAAATTGCAAGATTTGCTGTTGTGTAAACACTGGTAATTTTCAAAATGAAAATCAACCAAAAAAATTGAACTTTTTTTTCTACCCCAAATTTTTACAAATGCAAACCTCCATGTCTGTTTCACATGTTGAAGGAGAATGAATGAAAAAATTGAACAAAATTCATAAGTTAAATTTACCAGTTCACCTTTTAAGTGATAGCAAAACGTTTTTGAAAAATTGACACTTTAAATTTTATCAAAACAAAAAATTTAAGGATTATGTAAAAAGAGGACATCGAGATATTTCCATAATGTCCTTGTTTTCCAAGAACTAAGTTCCCTATCGAAAGTTATGGCTTTCTGATGTTTTTATTTCAATTTGCTTCAAAATATCTAACTGTTAAATTTTAAATGAATTAAATATTCCCTATCCTCCTGCCACTCTGCCAACTCGAAACCATATTTTCTTTCAAATAATAATTTAAGTTGGGAAAAGGAAAATTTGGAAGATTTTTGCTTGGGCCCCGGTGGCCCCGCCCTTCACTTTTGGAAGCATTTCCACGGGCACGTGGGCTCGTAACCACTAACTTCACCTATTTTTCATTTTGGAAAAAAATCCTATCTTTCTCCGCAACCCCGCACCCTCGCCCTTTGTTTGGAAAATCTCTTTCGTGGGTGCGTGGGCTCACGCTAAGAAAATTAACTTTTGTTTGAAAAAAATTCTTCTGGAAAAAATTTAAAAGTTTCTCTGCCACCCACAGCTAATGAGGGCCTGACAAGTGGCATCATCCAATGTCAATGGAGGAACAATTTAATTTTAACCTTTATGCTTTTTATCACTAAAGTACTAGCTTCTTAAGTTTCCCAGCAACTCCACTTTTTCCGCATGAATTAGGGCTTTACACGTGACACCCTGGAGCATCAGCGGAGGCGCGGGTCATTTTGATCCCTTAAAAGTTTTCGGTAGGAAAGCTAAATGTCTTAAATTTATTTGACGACCTGTCTTCCCGCTTGAGCTTGGAAAGGTTGACACATATTCCCTTATGGGCTTGTAGGCGAGCGAAGGTAAATTGTGTCTTTGTCCCAAGAGGGATAAAGCACTAAATGCCTCCTCCGCTCCACCGAACGTCATCTGGGAAAATTTTTCTTCCCCGCTCCGCTGGTCCACTTTTCTCCTCTGGACAAAATTTCTCTCCGATGTCCACATGCCTGAGTTGGGGAAAAATTTCCTTCCCATGCCCGCAAGCCCACTCATGGGAAAATTTTCACCCCAATTTCTGTCGGCGCATAACTTGAGAAATATGAGGAGTTAGTAGGACTTCTTTATATCATCGGAAAGGTGAGGAAATTCCCTATCTAATGGGAATTTTTTTAGGAATATTTAATTATGTTGATAATTGAAAAAATCAAATTGAATCCTTAACCAAGTTTTGGGAATGGGTAAGTAAGAATTTACTTTGATAATTTTAAATATGTATTTCCTCCCCCGACCTCTAATTAAAACTTTCTCTTGTCTTGAATCGTGTGGAATTAAATACCTTGGTTATTTGATTGTTTTAGTCCCTAAACCCTAAAATTTTAATCAGGGAATATTTAGCTTCAATATCAATGTAATCAGTGATTAAATTAATCCCTAAGGATATTTGAGATAGGTGTAGATTTATTACACTTATTTCATTATAATGTGGAATTAGTAATTCTTATAACGGGAAAAGTTATTAGTTGAATTTAATTTTCTTTGAGACTTTGGTTGTTAACAATTTTTTAAAAAAATTATTCCTTAATTTTTCTAACTAAATCTAGGTTGTTCTTGGGTCTTATGTGGGAGATTTTTGAGGGTGTTACACTTGGTATCAGAGCCATGGGTTCAAATCTTGGACCCTTGGGCACACTAGAAAACTTGAGATATGAACTATAAACCTAGTACACTTTTAAACCTAGAAAAAAATCCTTGTTTGAAATTTTAAAAAAAAAATATGTATGAAGAAATATTACATTACTCTGTTGATTTGAACTACTAGAATTAAAATAATAAGTTGTTTGAATTGTTGTACTTACTTAGCGGTGTTTTTTCTAAACCTGGGTAACTAAGAATGTCAAATTAAATTGATTTTTGTGAACTTCTAGTGTAGTGGAAACTTGGTTTTCCTTTTAAAATGTACTGTTTTACAAGTCCTAAATCCTTATTTAATTTTATGATGCATTAAGACCTTTCGAGACCCTTCCTTATAGGAGAAGTTGGAATAATAAATTGTATGGTGCAATTCTTGTGGTTGGATAATAGTGGTTGTGTTCTGGGTTCAGGAAGAGTTGATTAGAAGCTATTTAGATCTTCCTTCCTTCAGTGGTTAGGAAAGATGGTCTGGTTATCAGTTTCTCATTTTGTTATCCGTATGGGAGAGTGGAATTTAAGTCTGGGTGTCATTTATGACCCAATCCTATATATGTGCGCTTTGAACTGACCTCGACGAAGAGTACCCCTATTTGTGGCCATCAAGGGTTGCAGAGTGAATGTTGTGTTACGTTTTGTATTTTACATTCGTAAACTTCTGTCGTTTTATCCAGGACCAACATCTTATTTTATGATTGGATTGAGAATATCTGAGGCCCTGTTAGTTATTTATATTTTTGTGAGAATTTTAAGACTTTACAATGCGGCTACTTAGCCACATTCCTTGATTGTCTACATTTCTTGGATTTTATTTTGATTGGTAACTCGGAACTTATCATGTTGTTGGCTACTTAGATAAATGTTACGTGGTTCCTTCTTACATGATGATGAGTTGGTTCTATGATTTTCATATTATGACATTTCGTCAAATGGGGGTAGACCCTGGGTGTCTTGAATGTCTTCTTAGGTGCTTAAACTTATGCCTTGGTTTTGGATGCATGAAACCTTGAGTGTTTCTAGGATCTTAGAGTGAATTATTTGTTGCTCAACTTTTCTAGATAGAGAATTCATTGTGTCATGCATTCTAGTTGGTAATCTGTTAGTGGTGGTGGTGATTCTCTTACAATCTAGTAAAATCTTGAACATCGTCGGAGTAGAGGTGTTTAATTGAGGGTTGATGAATTATGTAAGGATTGGATTGCTTTTGGATGGCTGTGGACGTTAGTGGAAAAGTGTGTTTGGTAGTGGCTTCTCTTTGATGGCATGCTAAGTTTTATTAGGATTTACTTATTTCATTATATAAAGTAGTAACTTGTGGATTGTATGCATCTTTGTAATTATGGTTAGAATTGATCCCATTCGAGTATTGTGTGTAAATTAAGTGTGTTTGTTTTCCCTCTTGACCTATAACTAAGTCTACCCTTTCCTTAATTTTTTAAATTTACTATGAATAACACTCTATGACCTATTAATTTTGAATTACGTCGAGACACTTATGGATGCTTTGAGTCTTTTGGACCATGCCACTGGTGATGTTAGTGTAATTAGACCTTGATGATTTAATCTCGGTGGTATTTTATAATGTGATGTGTTGATTTACCTCTCTCTCCCATAAAAGTAATAATGTGATATGTTTACCCTTCCTTCTCATTAAATTTTTAATTGACAAGTTGACTCACCCAAATATCATAAAACTATAATTGATGACATTTGGCCTTGAAGCTTAACAAATAAACTAGAACATAGAAAGATAAAATGGTCCTTGCTTTAACCTTGCTAGATTACTAGAAGAACTAAAAACCATGTAGAAGAACATAAATGGAAAAAAAATTCCCATATACCTCCCCTGGGAGTAAAATAATTTTTTTTTCTCTTTTCCACCTCTACCGAACAACGTGATATCATGTCCCCTTAGTGGCCTTATAACACAAACATGTGATTTCATAATAGGAGGAAGTTTAATTAAGAAAAATCATAAAGCAATGTTCTTAGCAAACGAAACTACAACTTTTGACTTAATTAGTTGAGTTTTAAAATTTAAGTAAGGTTTATGTGTATTAAGTGCAATGTATAGTTGAACCTGTAGTTCTGTCACCTACCCAAAATTCTAAAAAACTTGATGGATAGTAATGTGTTCTAGTTAATTGGTACCTTCATGTTCATATATGTATTTGCATTTCCTTGTGGTAGTTTTGGGTCATCATACTGTTTATAGAACATAAAATATTTTGTCTTTTATTCATGTGTATAAAACAACAAAGAGAAGGATATAAATTAAGAAATACAGTTGCTGCAGAAACCGTTACAAGAAACCATCCAACCAACCAATGTAATATGTTACACTAACACATACCATTATCATCCCATAGCTCGATGAGTGTGAGTTGTGGTTTTTTTTTATTGAGACTTATATCTTGTTTAAGAAGCAACCTCGTTGCGTGTTGTTTTGTCCTTGGAGACCTAAGTTATTGTAATTTTAAGGCAACATATGTTAAGGATATAAAATAACTTTGGGAAGTCTTCTTTTCTTCATAGTTTCTTGTGTCACCTTGTTATTGTTTCCCCTTTGCCATTAGGATGGAAAGTGCAAGATGATTTTATTCACTTTTATCATGATGCATCTTTGGACTGTAGTTCGACCTACCTTGTTACTTTTTCTTCACCCTAGATACCTTGAGTGCTCCTTGTGTTATAATTAATGCATGTGCTCTCTTTATGGTCATTATGAGGTTAAGTAGGAAATAAGATAAATGCATCCCATTGTGTTATACTGAACAGTGCTTCTTGCTTATGTTAGTTTCTTGTGGAGGTAATTTTGATAAATGTTGTCATCTCTAGAGTTGGTTGTTGTTTTCTATTCTATAGGGAACCTTGTGGTCATGACTTTGCTTAGGATTACCAAAAAAAAAAATTGATTATACCCTCTTGAGTTATAGAAGTGATTTCTTTGAATAGTTCTTTGATTTTAAATGTTTTACTGATTTAGGTGTCCTTATTGATTAACCTCATCCTATGCGATCCTCGAATTGTGGGACCTTGATTAGATATGTCTCTCGTACACATTTTTTGGTCATGGTTGATTCTGCTAGCCTCGTATAAACAAGGAACTCTGAGAGCATAACTTAACCTTAGTGGAAACCTTAACTTTTGTTACTGCAGTATGGTGTATTCATTGGGAAACTATGGGGTCTTTCTCAAACTCATGGGATTCTCCTTATTATTCCTCTACTTGGTGGCTACTCTTAAGACTCTTTTGAACTCTTCATGTTATATTGTTATGTGTTGTATCATGGTTGATAGCGTAAAGTTACTCTCGATATTTAAATGTTCATATCCTTGCATGCAGAAAGTTTAGAACTCATCCCTTAAAATATCCCTTCTTCTTGCTGTATTACATTGGACCAAACTTGGGTTCTTTGGACCCACACAAGTCTGAAGCAAGAAATCCCATAATGGGAGTAATCCTTTTTTTGTTGCATTTTTCCCTATCTCTCGTTCCAATGACTTCTAGGAGGAAGTCAAGTCTAAGGGGAGGGGGATGTAGTGCCCACTTTCCTTCAACACATTTTAATAATGATCATGATACTACTGACTATATTATGGACATTATTATAGTTTTTATTTAGTATGGTGTTAGATGTTACATCATGGATTATTATTGAATTTGATTCATATATGATGCATGTGGATTATTAGAGTCATTTGTATGGATATTGACATGTTGTTGACAGGGTTGTATCTATGGATTTTGTTCGGACATGTGATATTTTGATATTTTGAGTAGACCTAGAAAATTGAATTAAATGTGATGATCATATAGTTATTGATGAGATTGCAAATGATATTGTTGTTTCCTTGATGATGTTGTGGTTTATATGTATGGATGATTTTGGAATTTTAATGGATATTTATTTTGAATGATTTAATGTGGCCATGAGGCCAAAGGAGTTATTGTGTTATGCAGGTTACAATGTCACAACAAACATCAAGGGATTGGAGACCAACCACATTAGAATTCTAGATGAATTCAACAAGGTCACCATGGCAACTTGTATTGTTTGTGTGTGTGTGTGTTTGGTTGTTGTTATGGATTCCCACGGGGGGATCACCTTAAAATGTGACCAAGGGTTATGTGTATTTATTTATTTTCTTGTTTTTTTATCGATGTTTGTATGTGTTTATTAAGTGATATATTTACCCCTCTCATTATTTATTAATTGTGGTAAATTAATGTGAGTAATCATATTGTTAATAATTAATTAATCAAATTGGGACATAAGAAAGTAATTATTGGAGTTGTTGGCTCTTGTATTAAATGTTGTAATGTATGTGAAGTAATGTGTAAGTATGTGTAAGGGATGTATAAGTTGATTTTTGAGTATGAAACGCTCCACCTTCTTTGAAATTCGAAATTTTCCTTGGAGGCTTATTTTAGAGGCTTGTGGGACAAGTTAAACTTGTCCCATACCTCTTAAATTTGCATACCAACCTTACCTATTGTTGGAGAGTTTAAATCTAGCCTTCATTATGCATTTTTCTAAGTCAAGTTCTATGTTTTAATTGCGTTTTCTTGCATGCTTTAAATTTCAGTCCTTATGGGGTGTGGGCTTGATTGAGTGTGTAAGTAAAACTATAATTTATTCACCTAATTATTTATTGTGCCTTGGAGATTGAAGTTGACTTATGAGGATGAGTTGAGGATGTGTGATGTGGCATCCTACTTGGATCCACATCATCCTCTTCTCTTCACTCTCTATATATTACAATTCCTTGGATTTTTTTGGATTGCTTCACTTTTTGATAGTTCATTTGGGGTGAATTATTTTGACGTTTGGAGCTCTTGCTTTTGGAGAAAGTTTACAGACTTTTTACATGCTTGTGTCTTGTTGATCTTGGGTTGTTTTGCATGGGAGACATTTTTGTTTGTATGTTGGAACAAACTCCATTATGGAGAGGTATGATCTTGGGTCTTGAAATAATCTTCTTTTATTTGTGAAAATGTTATTGTTGTGAATGTTTTGGAATCTATGTGGGTTGTTTGGGTAGATGGTCTAGGAATGGTGTAGGAGAAGACTATGGGGTATTTTGTGGGAGGAATAAGTGTTTTAGGGAGTTATAAGTGTGGACGGAGTAGGGGTTTGGGTTCCACCTTACAAATAAATAGCTTGCATTTACTTACTCATTATGGGGTTCCATAAGAGGTTGAGAAGTCATAAGGAAATGGGGGGAATAAGGGGGTACTCGGGGGAGGCATCAAGGCATGTCAGAGATTTTATATGATGTGTATATTTTGGTAGTTTGTTCTCAGGTGGTGATACCCATTTTCCCTTATGATTCATAAGCAAAATCCCCCTTAGTTTCTTGCTCCTCTGGCTTGTATGATAAATCCTGAGTGTTGTTTGTTATCTTTATTCTATGGTCGCAAACTACAATTTGGTTTTAGAATGTGTTTTAAATATAAAATTTGCATGTATGTTGTGGAAGTCTATTGTTTCCATGAGTTGAAACACATTTCTTATTGCATTGTGGTTAGGGCTCGGGGGCAAATGAAGAGGATGGATTCCCCTTGTCATTGGATTTCCTGGTTTGGTGGAGAGCATTTCCTTTTCCCCTGTTCTATTGTGATCAAATTGAAATAAAGAAAATGGAGGATATGCATGTTGTTTCTCTAGACCAGAGGAAAAAGACAAGTTTGACAGTCCTTGTTGAGATTATTCTTATTGTAACTATTTCCCACTTTTAAGTGGATAACCTTGCACTTTATTTTTGATGGAAATATTTTTTGTATCGGCTATGAAAGTTGCAATTCGAATTATGAAAGAGATATACTATGTTTTCTATTTTTGAATAAATGTGGAAGAAATTGTATTCTTTATATTGTAACTGAGGAAGAAGACAGAGTTGATATAGTCCCTTGTGAAAATTCTTTTGTAAACTTTCCCACCTTGAAGTGGATGATCTTGTATATTATTGTGTCGGAAAGACCACTCTATTTTAGCTATGAAATTTGTAATTCATTATAGAAGAATACATCTTGTATTCAGTTGTGTGAACAAAAAAAAATATATGCATTGGTATGTTTTATTTTGAAAATAAATGGAAAAGAAGTTGTAATAGATTCCTTTGAATTAATAGAATTTTTTTCCTTATTCATATGATATTATTTCCATTGGAAATATGTGTATAATATACAATAGGAAACCTCTATTTGTACAAGTGAAAAGGAAACACATATGAAGAAATATTGCACTGCTCTATCTCATTTGAAATGTTTAATTTTAGAAAAAAAAATATAATAGAAGTTGCATTCTTGTCTCTATCATGTGAATGAAGGAAAAAAAAAACTACTTAAAACTAGCATTGAATAAATTCAATGTTTTTATTGCATGACAAAAGAGATAGTTTAATCTATGTTCTTGAAAAGTACAAAATTCATTTTTACTTCACCGTAAGCTTTGCAAATTCCTTTTTATCAAATGTCCAAAATAACCCTGCAAATATTTAAGAGAAAAATGAAATATTTAATTGGACTTAATGAGATCAAAATGATCTCCAAATTAAACTACAACACTTAACAAATTTTTAAAGAACCCTTGAAATCGAGTGAAGGCGAAATTACAGGGTTTTCGATGTGTAAACATTGGTAATTTTTGAAATGAAAATCAATCGAACAAATCAACCTTTGTTTTCTACCCCACATTTTTCCAAATGCAAACCTCCATATCTGTTTGACATGTTGAAGGAGAATGAATAACATATTTGAACAAAATTCATAAGTTAAAATGGTGAGTTCACCTTTTAAGTGACAACAAAACATTTTCACAAAATTTACCCTTTGAACTTTGTCAAAATTAAATTTTTAAGGTTTATGTGCAAAGAGAACATTAAGAGCTTTCCAGAAAGTCCTCATTTTCCAAGAACAAAGTTCCCTATCAAAATTTATGGCCTTCTGAAGTTTTTACTTCAATTTGCTTCAAAATATCTAACTGTCAAATTTTAAATGAATTAAATATTCCCTAGAAGACCTGTGGGTTCACTTTTTCCTTTTACGTTTTGTTCAAAAAAAGTGCTAAAGTCATAAATCCTCCCACCACTCTTCCAACCCAAAACCATGTTTTTTGTCAAAAATAATTTAAGTTGGAAAAAGGAAAATTTTGAAGATTTTTGCTGCGGCCCCATCTCTCTGCCCTTCGCTTTTGGAAGCATTTCCGTGGGAATGCAGGCTTGCAACCACTAAATTAACCTATTTTTTAGTTCGGAAAAAAATTCTATCTTTCTCCATGGCCTCGTGCCCCCATCCTTTGTTTGGAAAAGCTCTTTCGCGGGAGTGCAGGCTCACGCTAACAAACTTTACTTTTGTTTGAAAAAAATTCTTTTGGTAAAATTTTAAAAGTTACTCTGCCACCCCGCCGATAGTAGCCAATGAGATCCTGACATGTGGCATTGTCTGGCATGGGTTAATTTTAGCCTTTGCACTTTTTATCACTAAAGTACTATATTCTTAAGTTTCTCCGCAAGTCCTTTTTCTCTGCACGAATCCGGGCTTAACACGTGACACCCTAGTGTGTTCACGGAGGCGCGGGTCATTTTGATCCCTTAACATTTTTCAAAAGGAAAGCTAAATGTCTTAAATTTCTCTGGCGACCTGACTTCCTGATGGAGCTTGCAAACACTGACATGTGTCCCTTACAGGCTCGTGGGCGAGTAGAGGTAAATTACACCTTTGTCCCAAAAGGGAAAAAGTGATAAATGCTTCCCCTGCTCTGCTGGCCCACGTCTAGGAGATGTTTTCTTCCCCACTTCGACAGTTCGCTTTTCTCCTCCAGGTGAAATTTCTCTCCGAAGTCCACAGGCCTGAGTTTGGGAAAATTTTCCTTCCCAGGCCTGTAGGCCCACTCTTGGGAAAATTTTTACCCCATGTTCCGCCAGCCCATAACTTAAGAAATATGAGGAGTTAGGAGGACTTCTTTATATAATCAGAAAGGTGAGGAAATTCACTATCTAATGGAAATGTTTTTAGGAATATTTAATTTCATTAATCATGGGAAAAATCAAATTGAATCTTTAACTGAGTTCTGGAAGTGGGTAAGTAAGAATTTACTCTAATAATTTTAAGTATGTATTTCCTCCCCCCTTGTAATTAAACCTTGCTCTTCTCTTGGATCTTGTGGAATTAAATACCTTTGGTATTTAATTATTTTAGTCCCTTAACCCTAAAATTTTAATCAGGGAATATTTAGCTAAAATGTTGATGTAATCAATGATAAAATTAATCCCTACGGAAATTTGAGCTAGGTGTAGATTTATTACACTTACTCATTTATAATGTGGAATTAGTAATTGTTATAATGAGAAAATTTATTAGTTGAATTTAATTTTACTTGAGACTTTGGTTGTTAACACATTAAAGAAAAGATTATTCCATAATTTTTCTAGCTAAACCTAGGTTGTTCTTGGGTCTCAAGTGGGAGATTTTTTAGGGCGTTACATCCTAGGCATTAGAAAGTTGATTGAAAAGTTTAAGTATAGAGAGGAGCCGGCAGAAAAATTTATGTGTATCCTTGGTGCAACTTTGTGATGGTGCCCAAAAGTGGAGACCCTAAAATAGAGTGGGCTCACCACGTGTCTCAGTCTGGAAGAGTTGTTTGAAAATTTTTAAGGACTAGTGGAAGGTACTACGTGTCTCATTGGTGTAACTTCTAAGGTATGACTGAGAGGTGGATCCTCAAATGAGTGTTTACCCTCCACATGTCCATGGTCTAAAAAAGCTGCATCAACCACATCAAAAAAAATGTCTAAGTCTAGGTAGGGCCAGTGGAAACCTCCACGTGTCTCCTTCGCGCAACTCCAAAGGTCAAACCAAGAGGTGAATTTTTAGTTGAGTGCATGCCCTCCACATGGAAAAGACTTGAGTTGAAGTGGGATTTATAGTTTCAAAATTATTTTCCGATTCACATCCAATAAAAAAGGGCCATATTTCTACATATGTTGGGACAAAAATCGACAGGGAAAATAGAACATGACTATGGAAAAATGGAAGGAAGGGAAAAAATCTTAATTTATGCCCAAATTACAAATTATTTCACATGGATAGAGGAACGAAAAAACAAATTATGGACTTAAAGTGATCCTTAACCAAAGGAAAGGACTGATCATGGAAACCAAATGAAGGACAAAGATTTCACGTATCAATACGAGGAGATAGAGAATACGAACAGAGCCCACAGATTAAAGAAATACAAGGACAAACAGGGTGAGATCAAATTAAGCACCAAGATAAGGATTATGTTTCCTCAATAGGCTTAGAGCGGTAGAAAGTATAGTGTTGTACACTTCAAAATATTTGGCTACATTGCATATGAACATGTTCTTGAAGAGATGAGACAAAATATGGATAATATAGGTGATAAGTGTATCTTGTTTAGGTATTCAAAAGATATAAAGGATTACAAGTCATTTAATCCATGTACTAGAAAAAAATTTAATCAGGAGATATGTACAATTTAATGATAATGAATCATGGGATGGGATTGTAGAAGATATAATAAGTGTAGCAGCAACTGATTCATCTGATTATATGGATGTTGAAGTGTTAGCACAAAAAGGTATTCCTCAGACAATACCTCCATCCACTTCTAGATGTATACCACAAGTTTTAGTACAAGCTACACCTCCATGTACAACAAGAAGATCTTCAAGAAATCATAATTTTAAAAATGGGAAGAAAATTTCACCAAGAACACTAGCCATGATGCCTTTAGAAATTAGTCCAAAAAACTTAGCTAATAGTAGTAGTTCATCAGGTCATATATTGGAAAGTTTAATGCAACAAAAAATGAGTTTGAGAGATATTTACAAATCTAATTTTAATGTTGATATATAAAATTATTTATCTAATTTTAATTTATTTACAAAATATCATGAATTAATGTCTTTTGATGAAGCAATAAAAGATGAAGGATTGGTTGAAGCCATGGATGAAAATATTGAATCTATTGAGAAGAGTAACATTTGGGATTTGGTGGATCGTCCTCAAGAAAAGGCCATCATAAGTTTATAATGGATTTACATAACTAAACATGGTGTGGATAGTAAATTGATCAAGCATATGGTAAGATTGGTTGCTAGAGGTTTCACTTAGCATCTTGTTATTGATTACAATGAATATTTTTCTATTTTACTACGTTTGGATATAGTAAGAATCATTTTAGCCATTGTAGCACAAAATAACTGATCTATTTTTCAAATGGATGTAGAATCAACATCTTTAAATGTTTATCTTGAAGAAGAAATTTATGTACATGAGCTACAAGGATATGAAATATCAGGTTACTGAGAAAAGGTGTAGAAGATTAAAATTTCACTCTATGGACTCAAGCAAGCTCCTAGAGCATGGTACAACTGCATTGATTCTTATCTAATTAAAAATTACTTCGGTAGGTGTAGAACTGAGACTACTTTGTATATAAAATGGACGAGAAAATTATAATTTTTATTGTGTTTTTTATTATTGTTGAATGGTATTAAAGGGGATCATACCACGAGGTACAAAGGAGCTCAAAAACTAGACACAATAAGAGTACAATAGTGACATTTTTACCAATGGTGACCACCCTGAGAAAATAAATTTGACACCAACGAGGTATAGTAGTGGAAAAAAAGGCATGGGCAAGCTACCAGCATGAATAAAAAAGATAGCTAGAAAACAACAATACAACAACTGCACAAACGTAAAATAACATCTTACCAATAACAACAGCTAGGATGGTGATACAATATTCTTGGAAGAGGATTGTTTATTTTTGTGTACCATTTTCCAACAACCTGAACCCTCCTCAAGAGGAAGAAATACCTCAATAGTTTCAATTGGTGGATATGTGTTATTTTCCTTAGGAAAGAGAGGAGGGATATTTTCCTTATCCGTTATACACACAAGTTTTTCTTTTTTTGAAGTGTTCTTGTTTCCATCAATAATAATTTCTGTAAGGGGCATTTTTATAACCGATTCATCCACACCATCTGATCCTTCATTTGAATCTATATCATCCTTGGCCTCAAAAACCAAATGTTCAGGGAGTGCATTTTTCCACAAATTATTTTTCTCATTTTTATGCTTTTACAACCCACATTCAACAGAAGTATGCCCTATAGAAAGAAACCTTCTACACCTAAAACGTAAAACTTCATAGTCCAATGGTTGAGACCATGTTCTATTTTGTACTTTTAGATCAATGTTTGCAGGAAGGATAGTAGAAGTATCTAGTTCAAGAAGGATCATGACATATGTAGTGTGAGTAAAATCTGTAGTTTGAGATTCAATGTAGAGAGTATGGCCCAAAACATTTCCAATAGAAATCATACATTCTTGGCTCTAAAATTTGAAGGGTAGATGGGGAATCCTATTCCAAATGGATTTGTAAGAGAAATATTTTGTGATAGGGTTAAAATACGGGAACAAATATTTAACAAGGTATTGTAATTTACAAACCCAAGGTTTACTGGCTATGATCTCTTTATCTGTTGTTGAAGAAAAATCCATAATAATTATTCCTTTTGCACATAGATAGAGACATAACCATCCCAAGAGTAGTGGGTTCCTATATTTGGAGATACATTCATGTAGATATGGGAGGCTAGGCCATAAGCCACTAAATGTAAAGATTAGTGCATGTTCCTAAAAGTAGAGCTTGAAGTCAAGGATATCCTCTCTGAAGGTGATCCATGGGATAATAATGGTAGGGGTGATGGAACTCCTTGCCTATAGAATGTATTTGAATGAAGCCAATCCATTCTCTTAGCCCTCAATAGCATATGAGTAAATACCCACAACTATTTCGAGGAGCTTCCATTCATATCAAGGGATAAATATCTGCCACCAACCGAGGAAGGAAAAGAGCTTTACACATATATCTTAGGAAGATAGGTTTGAACCCTAACCACAAAGCTACCATTCAAAAATAATTCTATGTATAAGTCATCAGAAGAAGCACAAGTTATCACTTTAAGTAGTGTCGAAGCAAGGGAATAGGTTTTTCCCATCCTGAAAGCAAAATCCTAGTTATTACCACCACCATCATATTCTCCCCTGACCGGAACAAAGCTATGGATCTTGTGTTTTGCAATTCTGTGGCCACTGCCACTAGTGGAGTGGGAAGAATTTCCATTTAGGGTTCAAAATGAGAAGTCATAATTAGGGCTTGCAGGAGCCATCGCATAATAACTTATTCTATTTATTTATGTAGATGATTTCATTTTCATGGGAGACCTTTCCATAAATTCTTTTAAGGCATCCATGACAAAAGATTTTGAAATAATTGACCTTGGTCTCATGAAATACTTCCTAAGAATAGACAATAAGGAATCAGCTGAAGGTACTTCTATTTCTCAATTAAAGTAAGCAAGTGATGTATTGAAAATATTTAATATGTTGAGTTGTAAGCCAACGCCTACACTAGTTGTTATAGGGATGAAATGGAGCATGAAAGATAGTGGTTCAATTGTTGATCCTAGATTTTTTAAAATACTAGTTGGTAGTATCATGTACTTGATGTCCATAAGGCCTGAGATCATGTATGGAGTGATCCTTATTTTGAGGTTCATGGAGTCACCAAAAGTCTCTCATTGGCAAGACGAAACTATAATACTGAGGTGTGTTTGTGGAACAAAGAATTATGGAATGTTGTATTCAGTTGTGGATAAGTTTAAGCTCATTGGATACATGAAGAAAAATTTTGTTGGCAGTATTGATGATAGGAAAAGTACCTCTAGTTATGGTTTTCATTTTGGAATATGGGTAGTATAATGGGCTTCAAAGAAACAACCCATTGTAACTCTATGTGGAGCAGAATTGGAGAATGTGGCAATGATGGGTATGTCATGTCAAGTTGTACAGATGAGGAGAATGCTAATTGAGTTGTTTCATGAAAAAAAAGAAGCAACACAGATTTGTTGTGATAATAACTAAGCCATTGCATTGTCTGAATATCATATTTTTTCATAAAAGGAGCAATCACATAGACACTAGATGTAATTATAGATTTTTGTAGATCACAAGATCAATTTACTAATATTTTTACTAAGCAATTGGGAAAAGATGCATTTGAATAACTAGGAAGTTGTTTGGGTTTCTATGTTGAAGATGAAATAAAGAATTGAAGATCTGAAAATGGTAGCAACAACTATGGAAATAGCACAGACAATTCTGAGAAGGATGACAATGAGTTGAGATTAAGGGGGAGTGTTGGAGATATAATCTCAACCCCCACATTTAACTCTTACCTTTGAAAGCTGTAAACTTCTGAATGCTGCAGATTTTTGAAAAAGGGATAAGATATTCATTAAATGAAATATTGAGATTTGATCTCGGATTCTTGAGATTTAATCTCTGATTCTTGAAAAAGAGTTAATGTTTGTATTTATGCTTGCAAGGAATGTTTTCCTCTGATGTGCAAATGTATGGAATTAATTTCTGAATTAAATGTTTTAATTGTGTGTGCTGCATTTTGTGTAAGGAATAGGCAAGAGAAAAGGAGTAAGGGGAAGAAGAAAAAGAATAGAGCAACAAAGCTCTTCTAAATATTTTCTAGAAATCTAATATATATGTTGCTGGTTTTAATTTATGAATTTTACTGTGCTCTTTGTGTGTGGTGTCCTTCGTTGCTGTGCATTTAGTTTATCAATTTTATTGCTGCTGAATGCATTTTGAGTTTGCATTTACCTTACCCTGCCTCTTCTCTTCATATATTTGGGTAGTGGAGATCCCAGTGGAGTGATATGTTCAAGAGGAGTGCAAACACCAATTTGAGCATTATTCAGATCCACATATAAACTCACAAGAGCCCATATTTGGGTAGAATTCAGTAGATTATTGGGATGTTTTGAACTATAGAAAATTTGGGAAGAGAAAATTCTTGTGAGTTGCACTATGAAACATTTTAAGGGTTTGGATTATTCTCTAAAGTCACTAGTTGATAAGAATTAGCCCACGAGTCAGTTCTTATGCTTAATGCAAACATTTTGTTATTGGTCATTTCAATTTTGGCAATCAATTGGCCGCTTAGTAAATTATCATGGATAACACACTCATTATATTTGAAAGACACTTTGTAACCCTTTTGAACCAACATATTGATGCTCATCAAATTTTATTTGAGATCCGGTACATAATGTACATTTGATATAGTTTTGAACTCCCACTGTTTCATTAGAATACTGAAACTCCATTGATTATTATAAGTAATTTATGTTCATTACCCAAAGTAACATAAGACCAGACAATCCTAGTCAAACATGAAAATAAATCAATATGGCAAGTCATATGCTTACTCCAGCCCGATTCTAGAAACTAGACATCTTTTGGACTTTCTTGTACAACATTTCAAGTTAAATATATAGACCATTGATTATGGTTATCACTGGTAAAATTACCATTTTATCTATTATTCAAATCATATTAAATTTGTTTACATTCATTAACATCATGGCAAAATTTCGTACAGTATTGACTCTGTACTTAGAATTTGTCCATCTTCCACCGCCATTATAGTGCACCTAATTAGATCGACCACCTCTTGGGTTTCTTCGTTTGCATCTCAACTAAAATTTGCCTCTATATCCTCTACAGCTAACTTTGGCTTTATTTTTTAATGGGTTTTCCAATGAACTTGAGTAGCAACTGATCCCTTACTCATGCAAAATAAGAGAGCCATGCATCTCGTCAACTAACAAAATGGGCTATGTTCTTTTTGCTTCTATAGCTACTACAATGGACTCAAACTTGAATCTAAGGCTTCTAAAAAAAACTCAACTAGTTTTCTATCCTTTAAAGTCTTACCCTAAGCCCTGATTTGATTAAGTAGACTAATACATTGATTGAAATACGAATCTAAAAATTTAGAATCTTTCATTAACATTGTTTAAAAATCAATTCTTAACATTTAATATGTTGCAATTATAAAATTATCCATACCTTGTTAACCCATTCGTAAAACATCCCATGCTTGATAGCACCTCTATGCTGCAATGATTCTGGAGAAGATATTTGGATAGAATACTTGGAATATGTAGAAAATGGCCTTTCGACCATTCTTTTTGCTAGAGCATTGCATGTTCCTGAATCTATTTGCTCCGGAAACCGATTCTCACCAAGTTGCCATATATCCTAAGAAAGAACAAAGCTTTCATGATGATTCTTGCTAGCAAACTTATGTATTTGAGGGTATGCGTGACTAAATCCAAAAGTGAATGCCATGCTTGAGCTGGTTGGAAATGAACTAAACCTAGTAGCTGAACCTAAGGCTGCGTAATAACTAAAGTTAGAGCTTAACAGAAACTAGATCTGAGCTATGCCGAAGAACTTCAATCTGATACTAGATGTGGGAAATAAATTCTGAAATAAACACTTGTATATTTTAACATGAATAAAACATAAAGCTTGATCTATTTACACATAAATTTCAGTAATGCTTCGCTACACTTCTTGCATACAAAATGACTAAAAGCAGCTATATATACAGATTAGAAGGGGTGAGGACACTTGCCATTTACCTAACTGAAATATATTCGTCACTCACCTCCGATAAATTCGTCGGACATGTACTCAACAAATACTAAACAGAATCTCCATGTATTCAGAATAATAGGGCACCCAGATTTACATTGGGGTCACTTCTGATAATGTCATAAATCTGCTGCGGAGGAGTATATATCAGAAATCTGCTGCAGAGGAATATATGTTACAATAAAGACGGGTTGTTGGGGTTTCAAATTGAAACTGAGGCAGCACCGAAAAGGTTTTCAACAACATTGGATAAACGCATAAGGATTCTAGTGGGTTCGATGCAATATTATTTTAATTGGGCTAAAGCGCTAACTGTAAGAAAATTTTAAGTCCTGTGTTGCTAATGTAACTATGGATTTGCTTTCTGCATAAAGAAGTATACAATCCGATCCTGTTTTGAATGTTAGCGTGCATATCTATCCTATAATAGGAAGTTTGAAATCTAGTCTTCTACTTCATATGCTTATTCGAAAAGTAAACCAGAGCCACTAACTGTTAATCCTACCTGTTAAGGAAATAGTGCTGATAATAGAAGCAGTGCTGGTAGTAGTAGCAGTACTGATGCCTCTTTCCCTGATGGCTGCTCCTCTTCCCAGTTCAAAACGTGTCCGTTATGACACTCCAACTCCTCTTGTACTACCAGGAGGTAAGAAGAATTTCGTTGCACTTCTCGAGTAAAAGGACTGTGAAGAAATTAAAGAGCCCAGACATAAAAGGGTCTCCAGGACAGATCTTATGTGAAGGCCAGGTCGAGACGGGTCTTAAATTTTTTGCTGAATGGCTCCATGAATCCTGCAGCGAAGCTTGTTTTTTTTGGGTGGAGCATCCAAAATTTTAAGCATTTCTGCACATATCATTGGAAAGTATAATGGTTCAGAAAAGTTGTATGCCATATATAACGAGGTCAGAAATTTTGTCGGATGCAAAGCTTCGGGATTCCATCATTTTCGAGCTTCAGATGGTTAGAAGAACAGAAAATTGGCCTAGAGTGATAATTTTGTTAGTTTAACACTAAATCTTCATTACGGAACCAGTCTCTTTCAAAGAAAATGTAGAATAACTTTTACTTTTACGTATATTATTGTTTACTGCAATTTTTTTTGGTAATCTAAAATTTATAACATGATAACAAGTTTGCTGGGCTAAGATTTGTCACTTTATGATTTAGGTAATAATATATAGAATGGAAATTATATTCGAATAATTAAATACACCCAAGTAAAATCTTGCTGAGTATAATAACGAGGATTGAATAATTTTTTTTTTCTATAATAATGACCCATGATTCAAGTTATTGGAGAAGAAAATGATAGATATTTCAATTGTGTAAAATAACAATCCAATAATTAGAAGGTGAATCCAACAATTAAAAAGTGTAAAATAGTAATAAAACAATTTAATACGGAATGGTTTGTGGTCCAACAATACCTATGATTATATGTAAATTGTTTATTAGCTATCCACCAAAGTTCCAATCCTTTAAAATACCAATAAATAAAGGATTACAAACATTGGATTAAATTAAAAGAATAATTAAATGGTGAACACATTCATTAAAGATAGAAAATGATTTAATATTGATTAAGACAGTAAAAACCTTAAAATCTTTATTTAAAATTAATTACAAAAAATACTTCGTAAATTATTTCTATTGGTTTATTGACCTATAAAAATCACTACTTGAAAAATTGAAAAAATAATGTCCTTGGAAGAATTCCAATTTCCAGTATAAACATAACTGTAATTGCAAGGTCATTTCATCTTCTGAGTAACATCTTATCCAAACATTTGACTAACCTGCAAAATTATTAAACTACTATTAATATTTTTTTCCATAAAATATTAAAATAGTACTCACACTTATAGCAGAAAACAAACTTATTGTAATTGAATGAATGCGTAATAGAATTTATTAGCTATTGCAAGTGAGATCAGATGCTTTCGTACAAACCCCCAAATTCTCCCAAAACATTTTCTTTCATAGATATTGGGAGCCTTTGAGGGAGAGTAAATAGCATCTGCCTCATTTCTCTCCTCCTTAAAACCACTGCACCAGTATACCAATGTATCTAATGAATTATTTGTTGGATAAGGAGGAATGATTACTGCCTAAAATTTATAGGGGCAAGAGAAAGTGAATGGTAATTTTTTAATTTTAATGCTGAGTTCTTGTTCCCCACTTAAATGCATGCCGAACATGGTTACCCTTTCGTTAAAGTAAAAGCCAACCTTATCGGTACAGAATCGCCTATAGATTTGTGTATCAAATTTGTTTAGTTTATGTTCGTTAAATCAAATCTTTTAATACTCTTTTCCTAAAAACACATGGTGTGGAATATTTTATTATGCAACTTTTAACACGCAGTTTCTTCGTTGGGAGGAAACCAGCCATTAAAAAGTGCATGTAAAAAGTTGTTTGGACTCCTTGAACCTTGTCGGAGAATAAACTCGTGCTCTTATATTTTTGTATCCAAGACAATGTTGTAGATTTTTTCGATTTTTAATTACAAAACTATTTAAAAGTAACGATGGAGGATGAAATAATTTCTTAGAGAAATTGCACCCAATTGTTTGATATTCGGTTTAGGCAGTGGTTTTATGTATGTGGGATACCTTAATTTCGTTGGTGTTAAAAGAGAAATTTTTTGGAGTTATACGTAGAAAAAATAGGTTCATGATACACAAAATTTACAATTAATATTTTTTTTACGATTTCTGAGATAAATTTAGCAATCAATTTATGTTCGTAATATTTTACTGTAGTTATTATTCCAATTTACAAAATGTGTAGTTAACATTTCTTACAAGGTGGAGCAAAACCCTATTAATATTCCGAAGAGCACTATGGATGAATAAGTCCAAGCAACTATTGATGCCTAAGCTTAGCTCAGCTAGCTCGGGCACGTTACAAGGCAAAAATATAACCACCTTCATAAATAATAATTCTTTCATTCTTTGCACTAGGAAAGAATTCATATGTATTTCATGAACCATTCTTGAACCTTAACACATAAGAATTATCAAATTGCCTCATTTACCCATAAGTCCCATGTTCATTGTCATTGCTCTCATGAACCTAGAGAATTATGTCATGAATATCTCAGAAATTATTCACGTCCATTGCAAACCATTAAAAACCCACCTCTATAAATTCCTCAACCTTTCCTTTAAAATATCAGGTGAATGGGATTTTTTTTGCATACCTTATGCCTTCTGATATTGTAACGCCGCAAAAGACGACGCACCAAGAACTTTCATTCTAAGACAAACAACCTGAAAATGCGACAAATTTTTTATTTTTTTAAATTATTTAACTTCGTTTGCAAGATTCATGTGTTTATAAACCAAAAGACAATATTTTAACTTAATCATATTCCACTTTGAAAAAAATAAATGACACTATACTGCGAGTTGTTTTCACATGGCTCGAGGAGGTTAGTTTAAATGTGTACCACAAATCAAAGTTATATAGAGGTCACTCCACTCCTAGCGAGTTGTTCGAATAAACCCGGTGAGCTTTATTGGAGACCAAGCTACTCTTTAAAAATGGAGCATTGCTCCTTTGTATGAGATTGGATCGAACGAGTTGAGTTACCCAACTCAGCAAGCCAAGCCAATTCAATTCATCTACCAATGTTTACATACTGAACTTATTTATTCAACCCACACAACTAACAACGTACTCAACAAATTTCTATTTAACTCGGCGAGTCATTTTCCTTAATTGGTCGAGCTACACAACTTGCTATAAGGAGCAACCCAACTTCCAAGCCAAAACACATAATAACTAACTCGTCCATTCCTTATGCAGTTCACCACGTCTATGCCACACATTGGCCTTTAACCAAATGGAGTGAGATGTGGTCAAGCCACCACGTGGGAAACATGCAAATTAAAGGCTAGAAAGTCATGGTAGGGGGGTGGGCAGCTCAACAACCATCCGTCTCAATTTAAGACTCCCTGTCTGGCGTGCAAAACCCTTCCTACTGGCTGCATAAGCATTTACTCCCTAAGATTTTGGGAATCAAAGTCATCACAGTCGGCCTGCTACTCCTTATTGACCTGGCCACGTGGAAACAGAGAAAGAGGGGGTGCAAGATGAGCTTCGGCACGCGGGACAGGCTGGAGGCTCGTTGATCTGCTCCTGGCCGCGCGTGCTACTGATAGGAAGGTAGAAGGGGATGCTACAGGTGGCAGAAACAATCCAAAAAACATGCTACTACCCTTCCATTGCGTGCTGTGAAGGATGCTTTCACCTGGATCCATGGTCGCGGCAGTTGTAGCAGGAAGGAGGCCCTTGCTGGGCACTTAGAACGCTCGGTCGACCAACAATATTGTTATCTGTTCAGTATTGAATGCATCCTCAAGATCCAGGACTCGCCTACAAGAATTTCGATCAAACGATCAAGGGACAGAGGAGGCGTAAGATCAACATCCTATCCAACTATGTTGCTATCTGTTCAGTATTGAATACAGCTACAAATTTGGGGTTCACCTAAAAGATATTTTTATCAAAATCAGTGGAGGGACAGTGAAAGGCGCACAAAAATATCAGAATCGATTAAGGGACAGTGAGAATATCACCTAGGGACCCGATGAAATTTATTACATTGATTCTCTATTGAAGCTTACCAGGTATTGAATACATCCTGTGGAAAACAAAAGAGATTTCATAAAGCAGGGTCTGTTTCAAATCAGAATGTTCAGGAAGTAGGGGAGAATCTCACAGAGGTGGATCCATTTCATATCAGAATATTCATCAAGCCAAATTTTCTTTGCAAAAAGTGTGACATCTCAGAAGAAAGGGGGGGTCTGTTTCACTACAGTCAGTGCATGAAGCGTAGTTAGGGGTGCAATTAGATGACACCTCCTTCATGGAGGCGGGTCAGTTTCAACCAGAAGGATACAAAAGTACAGTCGCTATGCACAAGGAAAAAAAAGGCGAGATCATTCACGGACCTAGGGTGGGGCGCATACAGAATTTGCACTTGCGTCTGTTCCCTTTTTTATAAAGTTTAATGAAATTGTTTGGCTGTGGTACAGTTTATTTTTTGCTAATATAAGAGAAGCATCAATAGTATATTGTTATTAGTGAAATCCTATATTAGTAAATCCATTAGTATTCATATTGTTAAACATGGATGATATTTAAGATATTAGTTCCCTTATTAATGAAACGTTGTTATGAACTTATTAAGCTTAGAATTTTACATTAAAATCTCCTTTCACAGAATTCAATAGATATAGCATGGGTTTTCCAAGAGATTCGATTTCATTTTCTTTGTTAATTTGCAATGGATTTTACAATAAATTCATGAATGAATAAAAACATAAACGGGGCTAGAGCTTAAAATGCTTCTTTGGCATCTTAAAAGCCATTTAAAAACTAAATTCCTTCCATCAACTACACAAGAAGAGATAGCGTACTATTTTTCCAATCTTTCCAACACATCACTTTCAAGTATCCAAACAAAATTTTAATATATTTTCTTTTGTAATTTCTTTCCAACATTCCACAAAAGAATTCAACAACATTTCCAATAAATTTTAGAGTAAGAAATACTATCATTTCAATGCAACTTTCCTTCAAAATCTTGTTACAACACTTTCTACTTCATGTGGAAACAAATTTACAATAATGGAAGCTAAAGAAAACAAAGCAATATTACATTTTTCCTCCGCTCAAGGTGGGTAATTACATGGTGGTTTTACATTGTCAACAACAAGGTTCCAATGCTCCAAATATCAACAAGGTGGCTCCTCCATAGTGCTTGATTCACAACAAAATAAGGGGAGAGGCAACGCTCTCCTCCCAACCAAAATACCCAATGGAGAAGAGAAGCCATCCTCTCCATTGGCCCCCGAGCCCCAACCACATCACAATGGGAGAGAATCCAACTCATGGCAACTACAAGCTTCCACATAACTAAACATAATATTTCACATGCATTTCATAATCCTTCAAAACAAGAAGATCAACAATCACAACAAGAGGGAAAACAATCACAACAACAAGTCACAAGGCTTACCAAGAAAGCCACAAGAGTAAGACATATGGGGAAGCCACTTATGCCTCCCATTGGGAATGGGTGCCACCTAAAAGCCTCCATTGCAAACACAATACCCCTAACAACTCTTATGCCTCCCTCAAGTACCCCTTATCCCTCCATTCACTCTTATGCCTCCCTCAACTCTTATGGCTCCCTCAAAGTAAAACAAGAAGAAATGCAAGAATTTCTCTTACAAGGTGGACACCCAACCCAAGCTCCCTCCTCAAGCACATGATCTCTTATGCCTCCCTCAATTGAGCTCCCCATAGTTTCCTCTCACTCCCAACTTAGGCATTCTACCCATTCCCAACAAGCATTTCAAACAACAACATTCAACACAACATAAAAATACATTCATATGACAAAAGAAACATAATGCAACAAAGGGGAAGCTCCTACCTTTCCATGATAGAGCTTGCTCCAAATATGAAGTCTCAAATCCCTCCAATGATCAAGCAAGCATCCACAAGCTCCAACAAAGTTCTCACAAGTATCCACAAGCTCCAAAAATTCACAAGCTCCTTCCAAATCCTCTCCTCTCCAAAATACAAAAAGACTAAAACATGAAAACTTCCAACCCCCAAAACAAACAAGAGGCTCAAAGAAATAGAGAAAAGAGAGGGAGGGATGATGTGGCTCCAAGTAGGATGCCACCTCCTTTTCCCTCCACTCCACATCATTTGGTCAACGTCAAATTCCAATGCACCATTAATAAGTGGTTGAAAGAAAGGCAAGCAACTTGCACACTCCAACTAAGCCCACTCCCTCAAAGGACAAAATTAAATTTGAAAGAAAGTGCAATTAATATTTTTACCCTTTTATCCCCCCAAAACACCTAAAAGACCCTAAATTTGGCCTTCCAACCCATAGGTAAGGTTGGCATGGAGTTTTAAGAGGTGTGGGACAAGTTTGACTTGTCCCACAAGCTTTGAAATTTGGCCTCCAAGGCCAAATTCGAGTTTCCCAAGTGGGGTAGAGTGTGCTACACTCAAACTCAAACACACATCAATCCACACAAAATCCAAAGTAAATCAAGGTTAATAAATGAACTCTCTTAGGTCACATCTTTTAATTAGTTTAGGACAATTTTCAATTTAACTTAATTAACCCACTACAACCCATGGCTAACAAAGGGGGTAAACTCCAATCCAGGAAATATGAATAATAACATAAGTAAAAAAAATTCACTTACTAAGAGCAACACATACTAACATAGTAAAAAGGGAAAAAATTAAACAAACAACACATGATCCCTAGGTCACAATTTTCCCTTTACCAGATAATTCTAACACACACACAATTACTTGTTGCCATGGTGACCTTAGCTAGATTCTTCTCGAATTCCGATGTGGTTGGTCTCCACTCCCCAATATTGTTGTGAATATAATATACCTATAGAGCAGAAAATACCTCCTTCGGCCTGTTGGCCGCATTAAAACATTCATGCCAAATATACAATATAATCTAAAATAATCAACACTTGATTTACTATCATCTATGCAAGTACGATATCGCTTATCACTTTTTAGCACATCCTTATTCCATATTTCATTCATATCAAAACGATCATCACATTAGTCAAATTATCAAGTTCTACTCAATATGATTAAATATATCCCATGTCAGAATTAAGATAAATATCCCTATCAAAAGTATACAAATATCATCATCAAATGTCCACTAGTAAACCATATGCATCATATAAAGATCAAATCAATAACAGTCCCATGTCAATGATATCTACTAGCATGCTAAAACAAGAGGTCATAATAATCCATAGTGAAGTAATAAATCTCGAAAACAACAAAACAAAATGAAGTCGAAGGGAAGTGGGCACTATACACTTCCCAAGGTCAAGCATCAATTATAGTTTTAGTTAAGCCACAACAATTAGTTAAAGATTTCAAGGCACATAATATAGCAACATACTTCCTCATTTTTATTTCCAGATTAGAATTTTTAAGCATTGTTTTATGTCTGAAATAAGAGGTTTTATTCTTCCCTAACTAGGTTGATATACCTTTTGTAATGAACTATGCAACTTGTTTGCTATTAGGTGCATTTGAATCCTCATGAGACTACTATTCCATGTCTCAGGGGTTTTTATCTATAAGTACATGATCACATAGTTTCACATCATACATCCATTACATAGAAGAACAATCTGGAGACCGAGATGGAGTATTCCATTGTGTAAAGGGTTGAGGATGACATTACAGTTCACACAACGTGGATCCTTTTTCTCACCGTAATATAGTTTAAGCATGTTATAAGAATGATCTATACTTCACCTTTTCCCATGAACAATGTCTTAAGGTAACATTTTCTATAACTAATCCTTAATTAAAAGTTCTTAAACTTGGTAATTAACTCTTAGGATTCCACCCAAAACCCAAATGATAATTGAGTATGGGTATCGAGTTCGTTTACGATCCCAATTGTTAAAGGTAGCTTCTAAGGTTTGTTGGCGATCTTCGCAATTTAACATGTGCATCGGTCCAAGAGGGTTTTACACTATGTTTAACTTTGGATTCCCATGGAGTAATACCTTCATAGAACACACTCTCCTTACCATGCACACAATTCTAAAACCTAAGAGGGAACCAAATACTTAAGACAAGGTTTAACCATTTCGTTCATGACCATCGAGTTCATGAAAATGTCACTAAACATACAGGCTATAGCGATAAACACAAACTTGAGATCTTGTTTACTTAAGCTATAAGGTTTTATCAAGTGTAAATATTTAAGTTCATTCTTAGGTTTAAGTTTCTTATATGCTAATAAATTATCATGCAAGAAGGGTAGATATGTAAAAGTTTTAAACTAAGGTTGAATGCTATATTTAGGTTTTTTTTTCTAAATTTGCTAGTTAAATAACACAACATGCTAGAGATTTCATTATAAATTTCACAACACGAATACACTATGTTGGTACCCAAATTTAATATCGTTCAAAGACCAGACAACATCATGGATTTTTGACAAGACACTCAGAGGTAGATAGATAATCATGTATGTCATTTGTAGCTATGGAAGTAATCGATCTGACTTGTTAGCACCCAAGTTTCAAAAGTAGTGGGTAGCACCTTAAAACGATGTGATTTGATCCTAAATATTTTAGGTTGTTCCTTTCAACAAAGGTAAGAGAACCTATTTTGTAACCTCTGTTATTGAAGAACAATGATAAATCCTTATTTTGCATAAATTTTATGGAGAAGACCTTTGGAAAATATGATCAACACAAAAAATTGGCTCTCACGAGTTATCACTTCTAGATCATGGAGATATTTTCACAACAAGGAAAAGGTTACTAAAGACATTTGGGACCTTTATTATTGATGCATTTTTTTGGTAATAGAGATTATGCATTTGTGCACACACATGATTAGATAGGGGTAGTATGGGTAGGGATTGGTTGTTTTAAATGAATATTTTGGTGGTAGGTGGGGCAGGATGAACTTGACTCACTAGATCCTTGAGGAATCTTACAAAATGGATGGTTTGAAAAAATAGAATGCAAAATAATAGCTATAATGTTTCTTTAACCAAAATATGTGCTTCAGTGGAAGCCTACATTATCACTTTTTTACAAAATCTTTGAAATTCTATCACGAAGGATCGAGTTAGGAATCCCAACAAAGTATCAATATCTAAGCCAAATCATGCCTATGGTACACCCAAAGGCTCATAGACAATCTCTGTCAAATAGATGAAAGAGAAGATATTTTAAATCGTTTATTTCACTCCCAGATGACGGATCTTATGAGAAACAAAATTATAGATGCCACTAAGCTGTCACAAGGATTGAGATTTGTGTGATTGAACCAGATTTTTAATACAATATTGCAACAGAAAAAAGAAAAACTACTCGCATACATTCAGAAATTAAAAAAACACATTTTTATCAAGACAACACATAATAACTCAAATTTGATTAAATCTATCACTAGGGGAAAGTTTCTAGAATAGTCTCAGATCTTGTCAATGGTTGTACACTTGCAACCACCTTGACATGATCAAATTTTAATACTAAAGAGATATACAATATTCTCAAATGGCTTCTCAAAAATGATGGGCTCTGTCAAGCTTTTTGTATTAAAAATATCAGTCCCAACCCCTAACACTCCAACCATTTACACAAAAAATTTGTGCCATTTATAACATTAAAAAAAAATCCCCTTCTTCCCCCAAAGATTAAAATGTTGAATGCACCAGTGCTCACCATGATTTTGATCACGGTTCTCTAAAATAGATTTGTAAAAAGTCACCAGGTGCTTGAGGGGCTAAATATCATCAAATATCTCCCACATTCAACTCCTTCCTCTGGTAGATCACTCTTTCTTCAATTTTCAAATCTTACTCCTTGCGTTCTCGGGATAAGAAAAATATAAAATCCGATCGAGCATGATAATCAGACCATTTTAATGGCAAAAATATGTCTTCCAGATCTTTCCACCAAACTCAGATCTCAACATTAACTCCACTCTCTACTTGGCGTGTAGGAAATACCAAGAAATCATGAAGACTCACACTTCTAGACATGTTTCAATAAAATGGGGGGGAAAATCAGATTCAAACTCTCAGCTTCCGTTGATCTTTATTTTGAATTTGGTTCATCCACGTGGAAGATTCAAGCTTAAAAAATAGACCTGGGGGCTTCCTCTGACCTTTTAAATTTTTTGAAAAAATGGAAAAAAAATTCCATTTTTCTCCACACTTCCGCCCTTGGGAAATGAATTTGACAAGTGTCCCTTAGGTGGGTCCCAAAGGAACCACAGATAAATTCTACCATTTGACTCTCTTTTTGGAAAAAGGAAAAATTTTCCAAGTTTTTCCCCAAAGCTCCACCCTTAATAAATGGTTCTGACACATGTCCCAATGTGGTTCCAGTGGAAACACACTTCCCCTTTTACTTTTAACTCATTTCTTCCAAAAGGAAAATTTTCAAAATTTCCCCCAAGAGTTTGCACCTTTGTCTTTGACCAGAGAAAGCTTTGACCTTTCCTTTATCAGGCATATGGGCCATTTTGATGTATTTAGTCATTTGCCTGTCAAGGGGAAAAAAAATCCAAATTTCCCTTCATGGTCTACCTCCTTTCCCCTTTGACTTTTCAAACTACGACGTTTCACCATGGCGTACCTTGAGATGTTCCCAAATATTTGATATCTTGAATGTGCGTAGGCTCACCATGTGTCTTGACCCACTAAAGTTTGTCTTAATACTTGAAGCTCAGTGGAAGGTGCCATGTGTCAAGCTCCGAGGCAGGTTCCTTTGGCCATTGAAAAGTCTAAGAAAAATTCAAAGTGAGTGGAGGCCTCTACATGCCTCCATGGCACAATTTAAACATGGTGCCCAAAGTGAAGACGCTGAATGAGTGTGGGCTCACCACGTGTCCCCATTTTTTTCCACATTGTTTTAGCTGCATAAAAATTTTCTAAGTCCAGGAAAAGCAACAAAAACCTCCACATGTCCTCCCAGCGCTACCGCAAGGCCAGACCAAAAACTAGATCTTCAAACGAGTCATGTTCCTCCATGTGGACACATTTTCAAGTTGAGGTGATTCAAAAAAAATTTTAAAGTACCCGGCTAAGCCACATCCAACCAAAAGCTGCCATGTCCCCTGTCAATGCAAGGATGTAAATTTGATCAGGAGAAACACCTATCAAAATGTAAAATATAGAAAAATGATCATTCAAGCCCAAAAATGAAAATATCTCCACAAAAAGAGAATTTATAAGTGTAACAAGGCTCAAATATGTTTCTCAGAGATACATCCATTCATTTTTCTTCAATTATTCAGGGTAGAAATGACAAGGAAGATAAATCCTAACCATGGAGAATAGAAAATATGGGATAACCCATGTTTTTAGATGAATAAAGAATGGGAGACCCAAATTACAGAATCTTCCAGAGGGACAAAAAAACAAGGAGAAAATCATAGACCCATAAGTGATCTATGACCCAAGAACAAATTAAAAAGGCGAAAAAGATTAACCAGGCATAACATGGGAAAAATAAAGTGATAGAGGTCGTAAATCGATAGGTTCTCTTAGGTGAAATGGGGCGAGACTATTTTGAGCACCAACATCAGCTCCAACTCGGGTATGGGAACTCCCTGTGAATTCCACAAGAACAACAGTAGACCAACTGCCAAAATATCCATTGGGAAATAGAGTCAATTTACTGAGCAAAGAAACAGAGAAATCGGTAAAAGTGGGTCACCGTGGACCAGAACGAACAAAACACAAAAGACAAGATAAAAACAACAAACTATACACTCTACACAAGATTTTTACGTTGATTTTAGGGTAATCAATCCAAGAAATGATTCAAATGCCTACCATTAATAGGCAGCTCAAGCAATTCACTAGCTAAGTCCTTAACGAAGAAGGTATGCTCACCAATCCTGATATCAATGGAGTAAGGGCCCATCCATAATAAGTCAAACTTTCCATGCTTTCCCTTGTCCTCATGCCTGCTATCCCATAGCAGCACAAGATCTCCAACATTGAAGGCCCTGGGAGTGACCTTCTTTTCAAATAACTTCTTCAGTTTCTCTCTAAACTTTACATGCCTCTGGTGGGATGCCCTGCTCTCTTCATCAAGCTCAACAATTTGGCTAATGTGAGCACCATAAGGACCTACCTCTTGATCTTCCAGCCATTGCATAAACTGATATGAAGATAGTTTCATATGAAGAGGCAGTAGGGCCTGAGTCCTATATACCAAATCAAATGGACTCTTTCTAGTGACTCTCTTGTCAGTGATCCTATCTTCCCAAACAGCAAAATTCAACTATTCACCCCACTTTTTTTTTTTTTATCTCCAAGGTTCTTCTGATAATCTTCAACAAGTTTTTGTTACTGGACTCAGCTTGTCTATTTCCTTGGGGATTGTAATTAGAGGCATATGTCAAGTTGATCCCATCCTCCTTGCACACTGCCATCAAAGGTTTAGCTCTAAAGCTCATTGCATTGTCAGCAATAATCTTGACTTGCACCCCAAACCTGCAGGTAATATGGTTTAACAGAAAATCCATGACAATCTGGTATGTTTCTCTTTTGGAGGGGATTTCTTCCACCCATTTAGTGAAATAATCAGTGGCCACAAGAATCTAGTAATGGCCAGTACTTGAAGGGTCTAAAATCTCACCAATGAAATCCATTCCCCATTGCTTGAATGGACCTTCAATTGATGCAACTTGCAAAGGAAGGGAGCTTGAATCTTTCAGTATTCCAGAGAAGCACTTCCAACTCTCACATCTTCTAATAAAATTTTTTGTATCCTTAAAGAGAGTTGGCCACCAATAACTAGCCCTTAGGATCTTGTGTGCTATTAGTCTTGTAGCAAAATGTCCCCCACAAACTCCTCCATGGAGATCAACAATTATCTTGGGGGATTCTTCTTCAGTAATGCACCTTAAGAGGACTCCCTTTGGGTTTTTCAAAGCTAAACCATAATTAGTGATGACATATTTTTCGGAAGCCAACTTTAGAACTCTTTTCTGGTTCTTACTTAAATACTTAGGGTAGTATAAGTGTCTGAGATAGAAAATTACATCCTTATACCACTCAGAACTCATCAACCTTTTAAAAAAATCTTCCCTTTCTTCTTCTACCTTATTTACCTCAATAGTTTGCAAGTTACTCTTAAGCATAAGCTTATCCAAGCCCAAACCTCTCACCAACTTCGTGATTTGGATATCCATGTCATATACTTGCAACTTGTTCACCCACCTACATCTCTTGCTTGAAACTTCCATCTTAGAGAAGATGTCTTTCACCATGGTGTGGGGAACATAAGAAAGAATTTTAGAACTTAGAATATAAGGCCTGAAAACCTTTGTTGCTTTTACTAAGGTAAACACTTGCTTTTAAATGATAGTGTACTTCAGCTCAGCCCCCTGCAAGGCCTTACGGAAAAAGGTAATTCTCCTCTTAGCCCTTTCATCATCCTTCTGCAACAAGACATAAGTAATAGTGTTCTCTAAAACAAAGGAAAACATTTGGAAAGGCTTCTTATAATCTGGAGCTGCCAAAACAAGTTCATGTTTTAATGCCTCCTTGATTCCACTAAAGGCTTGCAAGGCAGCCTCCTCACATTTAATGACCTGGTCTTTCTTCAGCATGGAAGTGATTGGGATGGTCAACTCAGCAAAGTTTGATATGAATCTTCTGATGAAGTTTATCTTCCCAAAGAAGGACTGAATTCCCTTCTTGGTTCTTGGGATTGGGACCTTGCTAATGGCCTCTACTATTTCTAGATCAATCATCACTCCCTCTTGTGACACAATGTGACCAAGAAAATTTTCCTTCTACACTTGAAAATGGCACTTCTTTGGATTGAGTGAGATGCCATATTCCCTACATCTTATCAGAAGCTTCTCTAAGTGCAACAAGTGGTTACTTCTCTTTCTAGAAAACACAGTCACATCATCCTGGTAGACAATAATAAACTCATTGATGTAACCAATAAAAGCAACATCCATTTCTCTTTAGAAGGTGGCTCCAACATTCATCAGACCAAAGTGCATCTTGAGATACACATATCTTCCCCAAGAAGTGGTAAAGGTTGTCTTGATCCTTTATGATTCCTTCACCATAACTTGGTTATAACTAGAGAAAACATCCAAGGTAAAGAGCAATTAAGACCCAATCACTAACTGCAGCATGTTCTCCATATTTGGTAAAGGATAATTATCCTTCATTGATGAAATTTTATGATTCCTAAAGTCCACACATAACCTGATGTTACCATTCTTATTTCTTATTGGTACTAGGTTTGCAACCCAAGAAGAATACCTAGTGGGCTGAATAATCCCTCCATGTCGCAACTTCTTTAGTTCCTGTTGCATCTTTAGAGATAAGAGTGGGTTGATTGGCTTCTGTTTAGACCTGAATTGCTTTGCATTAGACTCTAAGGGAATCTCATGCTGAAACAGGTCCTCTTTGTATGCTTTCAGTTCAAATTAGGTCCAAGTCATGCAATCTTGGTATTTCTTCAACAATTGGATGTATGACTGCTTCTCCTCGTTGCTGAGATTGCTACCTAACAAAATTTTCCTTGGCTTCTCCTTTGTTCCAAGGTCATGCTCCTCAATGTCGCTTGAGGCTGTCATGCATATATTAACAATGCGATCAACATTATCAAAATTAGACTCAAGAGCAACTAGTCCTCTAGGAATGGTATTGGTTTTTAGCTGTATGATGTCCTTTCCGAACAAGGTTTCTTTTCCTTCTGTTGTACATACCATTGGCTCAAAATCAATGCATTGATCAACAAACTCTCCCTTGTTCTACAAAATTATTCTAACCTGAGCATCATCATCAAAAACCTAGCAATGTTTAATGAACATTAGGGACAGAAGGTCTTGTCAATATCATATTCACAATATTGGGAAATTGTACAATTGTCAAAATGAGACCCCAACACTGCAAGATTTTCTACTAAGTCATTGAATTTCCTATCATGATGCACTATGTTGAATGAATCAAAAATCTCAATAAGATCCCAAATTGCATGCTTATACTATTTCATTTGATGATTCTTTGTGGCATATAGTTTTCTAACTTGTTTTACAATTAATTATTAGTCTCCTTTGACAATGATGTCCATGATACCATATTTCAAAGAAATTATTAAGCCCAAAAACAGTGCCTCATACTAATCCATGTTGTTGGTGCACTCAAAGTTGAGTTTGAAGGAAAAAAAAAAAAATTCTGACTAGGAGAAAGTAGAACAACACCAACACCATTCCCAAACATGGAGCAAGCTCCATCAAAAAATAGTCCAAGGAGAGCCCGCTTGTTCAAGACACCTGGATTCCTCAATCTTGTGCTCCTTTCCATCAGCAAATCCTACAAAGTTGTCAGCATCAATATTTGTGTACAATACTTCATAGGATGCATTGTTGGGATCCTTAATAAGATGCAACATTTTCTTTTCTCCATACAACCTGACAAGGCTGCCTTCAATTCGAATGGTGGCATAGGACATATCCATTTGAACACTCCCACCTACACTTGGAGTCCATTTTCTTGACAGTAGCATGCCCCACTTGGCTGGATAGTCAATGATGACAACATCAAGTTTTAAATTTTTACCTGGGTAAGCTGCAAGCTGCACCACCAAACCCTTCACACATCCCACTACTGGCACTTCTCTTGAATCCATGGTAGTGCAATTCCCATATGCTATTGTCACTTTGATATTCAACTCATTCATGACTTCCAGAGGCATGACATTACATGATACCGCTGAGTCAAACATGCAGTTATACAGTAGTTTGTTCTTAATGATCATGTTAGTGAAGACTAGATCCACATTTAGTTGAGATTCCACCAAGGATGTCCCCAAATAGACCTCAGGTGGTTCACCTGGCTCTTCTGATGTTGGTGGTGCTTCTGGTTCTTTAATGACTATTGGGGTCTCCACAATGTGTATGTTTCTTCCTAGGGAAGTCTTCTCTTCTTTCAACCCCAAGTATTCAAATGCTCTCTTTTTGTACTCAGGAATCCTAAGAAACTCAACAATTGGAACATAGACTTTGAATTGACTTAAAAATTAGGCAATATCATATGGGACATTCCTTGGCAAGGCATTAATGGAAGGAAAGCCAAAAAAACTCATTAAGTGGTATATGATTTTTGATAACTTGGGCATGAGGAGGGATATGATTCTTGTTTAGAACTGCAGGGCTTTTGGTAGATGCCTCTTTCTTAGGAGCATCTTTAGGAATGTTTGAAAGTAAGGGAGATTTTGGCTTGGCTTAAGGCCATGTCACTTTGATAGCCTTACTTCTTATGTTATATTCCTTCTCTTGAGTAACAATAGAATTCATCAGTAACTGCATGTCTTCTTTAGATGGAATTCCTCCATCATACTTATTTATCATTAAAGCCCTTAAATATTAAAAATCATTATTGGGAAATTCAAAAGCTTGTATAGTATCTACTTCTAAAGTATGAGAGGGAGGAAGAGTAGGTACCCTATGAATGCAATCCCAAAAAGTGGCAACAATCCAGGAAGTTATCACCTCAGTTGAAGTTTCCCCTTGTAAGCTTGTGGAATAACCCATCATGCAGACATCATCATCATTGTCATCAACTTCTTCTTCTTCTTGCTGATATTATTCAGAAAGAGAATGAGGCATGAAACATTTGTCACACCAATCAATGACATTTGTCTCATCCACAACAACTCTGGTAGCCAAAGGATCATGTACCATTCTATTATCCTGAGCTTGGGACTGTCTATTTCCAAATCCAACATGCCCCTTTGCTCTGTAATCAAATATTTGGTGATTTGTGAGCCTTTCTTAGCCTTGCTACTTGTTTTGACCTTGTGAGCTCTGCCCAATTCCATTCTCAACCTAGGCTAGTTTGTAGGAAATTTCCTTGACAACTACTACCAAAGTTTTCACAACTTCTTCCAAATGAGTATCCTTACTTGTTTGAGGATTTTCTGGGTTAACTAGGTTTACACCATCCCTTTTTGTAGGCTTTCCAATTTCCTTGATGTTTTTCTCTATTTGTAAAGCCATGGTGAAGGCCTGTCTTAAATTTGTGCAGTTCTTGTCTCTTAAGTAATATGCAGCCTTTTTATCAAAAGCATCAGAATATTTGATCAAACACGACCCATCACAAGGCCTTATCCTAAATGGAAATCTCCTCAATTTCTTATTAAACCTTGTGTTGAAATCAGGTACTGACTCATTAGGATTCTTTTTGATGTTTTGAAATTATGTCAAAAGAAACATAGGGTTAGTTATATCACCATTCTACAATCTAAATGCATTACTCATCTCAGTCCAAGAATCAATAGAG
The DNA here is from genome assembly GCA_019776745.2 of Taxus chinensis. Classification (NCBI taxonomy): domain Eukaryota; kingdom Viridiplantae; phylum Streptophyta; class Pinopsida; order Cupressales; family Taxaceae; genus Taxus; species Taxus chinensis. The sequence goes on from CM034153.1 coordinate 97,785,242, forward strand.
ATATCTGACAATGCTTTATACCAATCCCTAGCATCTTCTTCCAAGTTATGGATAAAAAATTTGATATATACATCTTCATGTTCAATCTCAAAGTCTTCCATCATATTGATAAAAAGATTTAGATGTTGATCACCAGTTATAGCATTGTCTCCTTGGAAGTTTGGCGTTTTGTTCCTTACATCTTGAGGCACTACATTTGTATAACAAGCTATTCCCACAAAATTTATAAGCCCGAAGATGTTTACAAAAAAAGGGGGTTTGGGTGGGGCCTAGGCCATGTTGATTAGAGAAGGTGACCCTAGAGGGGTGAAAATTTGATTAGGGGTTGAGGGTCCTTAGAACAAAGGAGTATAATTTTCAAAATTTATACCCCCCAAAGGCCTTGTCCCTTGGAAATCCCTATTAACCTCAGAAAAGATAGGTGAAGAATGTGAAGCAAACCTTTCAAAATAAAACTAAGGCCCTTCTCCAGTTGGAGAATTCAATTCCACAAAGAGGATTCCTTATTCAAAGTCACTTGAATGGCAATCTTCAATTATAGGCCAATCACTTTCATCAATGGAGATCCCTCTTCTTGTCTCTTGTTCACCCACAAATCTCCAGACTTTTCTTCCTTCTGATTTTTCTTTTCCTAGCTCTGAAAACAATGTCCTAACAGGATCCCTAGCAAAGAAAGATCTTCTTCCTTCCAGCTTTGCAAATATTAGTAACAAATATGACTTTGACAAAGTTCTAAGACACTAGCACTCATTAAAAATAAGATTAATAGAGAGTCGCCATTGAGGATTTCCACCTTAGTTGTGCAAATGCACTAAATATGATTTGTCAAATGTATGTCAATGCTAGAAACTTGAAATGGAAAGATTCTAAACTCTTTTACCTAGATTTATCAAATGAAAGCTAGTGCACTAGGTGTGAAAACTGAAATAACTACACACAACACTTGGAGCATACAATAAGTGTTTTACCAGGGTCTTGAAATTGAAATAAAGTCATCATAAATAGCACCAGAAGCATCTTGACAGGATAAATAAATATGGACTGGCATTGAATCAAAAAATTAGTCTCAGCAATGTAAATTATTTCCAAGGAATTCAAAATAACTCCCCAGCAATAGTGCTAAAAGCATGTTGGTACCCAAATTTAATCTCCCTCAAAGACTAAACAACATCATGAATTTTTGATAGGACACTTAGAGGTAGATAGATAATTATGTATGTTTTTTGTAGCCAGGGAAGCAATCTATCTGACTCATTAGCACTCAGGTTTTGATAGGAGTGGGTAGCACCTTTAAAGGATGTGATCTAATCCTAACTATTTGAGGTTGTGCCTTTCAACCAAGGTAAGAGAACCTATTTTTTAACCTCTGTTATTGAATAACAATGATAAATCCTTCTTTTGCATAAATTTTATAGAGAAGACCTTAGGAAAATATGATCAACACACCAAATCTGATTATCACGAGTTGTCACTTCCATATCATCGAGATATTTTCACAACAAGGCAAAGGTTACTAAATACATTTGGGACCCTGATTGTTTCTTCATGTTTTGGTAACAAAGATTATGCATTTGTGCACACAGAGGATAGACAGGGGTAGGATCGATATGATTGGCTGTTTTAAATGAATTTTTTGGTGGGAGGTGGGGCAGGATAAACTTGACTCGCAAGATCCTTAAGGAATCTTACAAAATGGAAGGTTGAACCAAGAGAATGCCACAAAACAACTATAATGTTTCTTTAACCAGAATATGTGCTTTAGTGGAGGCCCATATTAGCACTTTTTCACACAATCTTTGAGATTCTATCATGAAGGCTTGAGTTAGTTAATCCAACAAAGTATCAAGATCTAAGTCGCATCATGCCTAAGGTACAACCAAAGGCTTATAGACAATCTCTTTCAAACAGATGAAAGAGAAGTGATTTTAAATTGTTTATTTCACTCCCAGACGAAGGCTCTTCCAAGAAATGAAATTTTAGATGCCACTAAACTGTCACAAGGATTGAGACCTGTGTGATTGAATCAGATTTTTAATACAAGATTGCAACAGAAACAAGAAAAAATAATCCCATACATTCAAAAATAAAACAAACACATTTTGATCAAGACAATACAAAATATCTTGAAATTGATTAAATCTATCAGGAGGGGAAAGTTTTTAGAACAGTCTCAAATATTTTCAATGGTTGCACACTTGCAACCACCTTGAAATGATAAATTTTTAATACCAAAGAGATATACAAGCTTCTCAAATGGATTCTAAAAATGATGGGCTCTGTCAAGATTTTTCTATTAGAAAACTCAGTCCCGACTGCTAACAATCCAACCATTTATGGAAAATTTTTTTGCCATTTATAACATTCACAACAGAGCCCCTTATTCCCCAAAACACAAAAGCATTTAATACACTAGTGCTCGCAATGATTTTGATCACGATTCTTAGAATCATATCTGTAAAAATTTGTCAGGTTCTCGAGGGGGTAGATCTCATTGAATATCTCCCGTATTCAACTCCTTCCTCTGGAAGATCTCTCTTTCTTAAATTTTCCAACAACTTCCACCCCTAATTTGTCAAATCTAGCTCCTTGCATACTCGGGAGAAGAAAAATGGAAAATCTAATCGAGCACGATAGTCAGACCATTTTAATGGTGAAATATGTCTTCCAAATCCTTCCACCAAACATAGATATCAACATCAACTCCACTCTCAGCTTGATGTGTAGGAAATACCAAGAAATCATGAAGACTCGCACTTCCAGGAGTGTTACAATAAAATGCAGGGAAAATCAGATTCACACTCTCAGTTGATGTTGATTTTTTCTTTGAATTTGGGTCATCCACATGGAAGATTAAAGCTTAAAAATAGACCTAGGGGCTTCCTCTGAATTTTTACAACTTTTGAAAAAATGGAAAAAAATTCCATTTTTCTCTGCACCTCCGCCCTTGGGAAATGATTTTAACATGTGTCCTGAGGTGGGTCCCAAAGGAACTGCAGATAAATTCATCCATTTGACCCTCTTTTGGAAATAATAAATTTTTACAAGTTTTCCCCACAACTCAGCCCTTGATAAATGGGCCCGAAACATTTCCCAATGTGGTTCCAGCCGAAACATGCTTCCCCTTTTACTTTTAACTCTTTTCTGCCAAAAAGAAATTTTTTAAAATTTCCCCCAAGAGTTTGCACCTTCGCCATTGACCAGAGCAAGCTTTGAACTTTCCTTTATCAGGCCTATGGGCCATTTTAATGTTTTTAGTCATTTGCATGTCAAGGGTCAAAAAATCCAAATCGCCCCTAGTTGTCCGCTTCCCTACCCCTTTGACTTTTCAAACTGCCACATGTCATCATAGCACAGCTTTAGATGGTCCCAAACATTTGATACCTTGAATGAGTGCGGGCTCACTATGTGTGTTGACCCAGCAAATTTTGTTTGAATACTTGAAGCTCAGTGGAAGGTGCCATGTGTCATGCTCAAGGAAGTATCCTTTGGCCATTGAAAAGTATAAGCAAAATGCAAATTGAACGGAGGCATCCACATGCCACCGTGGCACAATTTCAACATGGTGCCCAAAGCGGAGACCCTGAATGAGCACATACTCACCACGTGTCCCCATTTTCTGCCACACTATTTTAGCTACATAATTTTTTTTAAAGTTTTGGCAAAGTAGTGGAAACCTTCACATGTCCTCCCGGTGCTACTGTAAGGCCAAACCAAAAAGTAGGTACTTCAAACGAGCGTCGTTCCTCCATGTGGACACATTTTTAAGTTGAGGAAATTCATATAAATTTTTTAAGTGCCTAGGCTAAGACACGTCTAACCAAAATGTACCACATCCCTTTTCGATGCAAGGATGTAAATTTGATCTAGAGAAACACCCGTCAAACCATAAAATATAGAAAAGTGATCATTCAAGCCTGAAAATGAAAATTTCTCCATGGAAAAAGAATTTAGAGTTATAACAACGCTCAAATATGTTTCTCATAGATACATCCATTCATTTTTCTTCAAGTATTTAGGGTAGAAATGACAAGAAAAACAAATCCCGACCGGTGAGAACAAAAAATATGGGAGAACCCAAGTTTTTAGTTGAATAGAGAACAAACGACCCAAACTATAGACCCTTTCTGGAGAAACAAAGAAACATGGAGCAAACCATGGATCCATAAATTATCTATAACCCATGAACATATTTAAAATGGCAACAAAGATTAACCAGGCACAATATGGGAAAAATAAAGTGATAGAAGATGTAAATCAATAGGTTCTCAAAGGAAAAATGGGGCGAGAGTATTTTGAGTGCCAACACACTGTAAGATTTCAAATTCAATTTCATTTAACACATTTATCCAAATTTTACAATAAAAATTTTTGGAATCAAAATAACACCCTCGTTAATATGAACATTCCTATAAACAACTAGCATCTTAAAAATACTACAAAACTTCACTAATAAACATTTCAATACTTCACAAAATATCGAATTTCCTTCTACAACTTCCTTTAACATATATATCCAACCCATTTTTTATTTACCATATGTGAATCTGAATCAAAAGAAACCTATAATTGAATGCATATTTCCCAAAGAAATCCTAAAGCTAGAAAATATTACACATTACCAAATTTCAAAAATAAACTTTACTGTGACATATAAATACATACATAATATTAGCTTAATTAATACATTATTGTTAGTATTTGTTAGTGAACAGTTATGTAATTGTTCCTCCCGTCCTCCCTCTCTCACAGTCTATATAAAGGCTTGCTCTATATATTATTTTGAATAGCAATATATAAAATATCATTGGAGTGCCTTCATTGGTATTAGAGCCGGTGGAGACTTAGCTTGTATTCTGTGCGTGGAGGATTAGTTTATGTTGCTCTGTGCATGGAGATTCAGAGTGGATAATTAGAGTGCTTGTTTACTTGTCTATCCATTTGCTGTTCTTGGATGGTGCGTGCTCTACCTGCATGGAAGGAAAAGAATGTTGCGTGCTTGCATTTTGTTTGGCATTTTGTTTGAAACTCAGAAACATGAGGAGAAGTGACCTAGGAAGCTTGTGACAGTTCTGAAGAGCATTTGCCGTTGGAGGAACCCTGAATAGATTGCAGTGCATGGAGGGATAGTTGGAGGAGCCCCGTGTGGAGAATTTGTTGTGCTGAGTAGTGTAGATGTTAGCATATTAAGTCAGTGATCTGTGTGGAAGAAGTGGCTGTGCTATCCTTGGAGGTATTAGCCTGTCTGTCCACTCCCTTTGAGGTATTAGTTTACAGTGTGGAAGTCAAGAAGAATTTGTTGTGCGTGGACATTGACCACAAAAGGAGACATTGCTGAGTGAGATTCGTGCTTCTGTGTTGTAACTGCCATACTGCCTATAGAACCACGTGAAAGACCATCCAAACCCCTGTATGTGTAAGCAAAACTTGGAAATTACAAAACTTTGTGTGCGCGTATGTCTCAAATTTCTAATGCACAAAGCACCGCAAGCAATGCACCAAATATTTGGGCATTAAGTGACAACGAAGACACGACTGGGATGTTCTTTGCCTTGGTCAACTAGCTACACAACACTGGGAACATTCTCTTTGACGAGATTGTGTGCCTAGGACTGTTGGAATATTTTTGGTTCGACGTTCGATGTCAAGCACAGCGGATTCGTGTAGAACTTGAATGTGGTTATGATGCAGATGATGAACGTGAAATAGAACACCCACTGAAGCGTCAGCGTCTCACTACACGAGCCTATAGAGCCCATCTTCGGGACAGATTCCTTCAGTAAGCATTGTAGCCATTTTTGAAAATAAATAAATAAATAAAATACATTTTTGAGTTTTTTTTTTAAATGTCTGCTGCAAAAATATTGCTATCCGATGCCCAACTCTTGAAAGGGCCAAATTTCGCTGCATGGAAAACCAAAATGCAGATGATTCTTCAGTTCGAAGATCTTTGGGGGATCATTTCTAGAAAAGACGCCCCTCCCACAGATGCTGATCTGTTGGAAAAATATGAAAAGGCTGATGCGAAAGCACTAATGCTTATCACCTTGAGCCTCTCTGATGAGGTGCAATCATACGTTCGGGAAGAAACTACTTCTTCTCAGGCATGGAGCGCATTGTGTACCATCTACGAAGCTAAGAATCTGACGACAAAGTTACATCTTTAGACAAAGCTTCATATAATGAGTATGCATGATGGTGAATCCCTAGAAGCCTTCTTGCAGCATGTAGCTGAGTTACGTGTAGAACTCTCTACACTCGGAGAACTAGTGGACGACAAGTTGCTAGTCCCGCTCACCTTACAAGCTCTTCCTTCCCGGTTTCAGACACTGATCACCACGTTGACCATCACTCAACAGGAGGTGAGTTTTGCCACCTGGGTGAATTATCTCCAGTAGGAAGAAGCCATGCAAAATGTACAAGAAGCTTTCGAAGACAAGGCTCTCATCATGAGGCAAAAACATAAGCATCGAAAAGGGCAATCAGCCCCCCAGAATCAGAAGCAGCATCCTCAACAACCATCTTCACAGCAGCCACCACAACTGCCACCCCAGAAGCAGCATAATCATAAGGCAGATCGGTGGTGCCACATTGCTCTATGGATACGTACATGACTGCGAACTATTATTACAATAGTCACAAGTATGGAAAATCTGGTGAAGAGAGCACTTCTAGCTGAGGATATTCCAAGAAATCCTGATGGCATGCTCATAATCAGAGGTAGATGGGCCACATTGCTACTCAGTAGGATACCACCTCCGATGAAGAGGTACCACATACAACTCATTCTAACATTGTTCTAGTCTCACAGACTTCGCAGCCATCAGAAGATGTTTGGTTGATTGATTCAGGCACCAGCAAACACATACTAGAAAGAAGAAGTTGTTCCATACTCTGAGTGACCGGCCCACTGGAGATTGGATCACCATTGTAGACAATCAAGAGTATACTGCGGCAGGGATTGGTGATGTCATCATTCCTCTTGGAACACGAAGATGTAAACTCACAAAGGTGCTATATGTTCCAGGTTTGACTTCAAATCTTTTGTCTATAAGTCAACTTCTTAACCATCGAACACAAGTTGAATTATTTGTTGAGAAAGGGGTCAAGTCCTACATCATTTCTTAGGGAGAGTCAGTCATTGCTCAAGCATTTCTGAAGGGCCATCTATTTTCACTGGATGCAGTCACTTCATCAAGCGTTTCTCTCTCTACTTCAATGGCGGAGTCCACTGCACTATGGCACTTTCGATATGGTCACCTTTCTGTCAGGGCTCTACATCAGCTCAGTGCTAAGGAAATGGTAAGAGGGCTTCCTCCACTCTCCCATTCCTTACCTGTTTGCTCAGGATGTCTTGCGGGAAAACAACATAGAGGTCCATTCAAATAGAGCTCTTATCATTCTACAGAGCATCTTCAGGTCGTTCACACCGATCTATGCGGACCCTTTCCAGCTAGCTTCCAAGGTTTTGAGTACTTACAGCTTATCATTGATGATTACTCATGGAAAATGTGGGTATATTTCCTCCGAAAGAAGAGTGAGGCATTTGTAAATTTTAAAACCTTCTACCAACAAGCCACCAGGCAGTCTGGGAAGCCTCTTCTTCTCCTCCGCTAAGATCGAGGGGGGGAATTTGTGTCATAGAAGTTCTTAGCATACCTGAAGCAGCATGGCATTCAACAACATTTGACTACACCCTACATGCCCCAATAGAATGGGATTTCCAAGTGCCACAACAGGACAGTCATGGAGATGGCTCATTTTATGCTCTTGACCGCCAAGTTGGAGGATCAGTTTTGGGTAGAAGCAGTCCAGGCAGTAGTGTATCTACTCAACTAGGAACCCATGAATATCTTGCAGAACAAGACACCGGAAGAGGTATGGATTGGTCGTAAACCTTGTATTCATCATTTGAGAGTTTTTGGTTGTACAGCATATATACATGTTCCAGATAAGATAAGGAAGAAGATCGATCCAAAGACACTACCATGTCTTTTCTTGGGGTATAATACTACCTCAAAGGCGTATCGTCTCATGGATCCTAAGATGAAGAAGATCTACGAGAGTTGAGATGTGGTATGTGATGAGTCATCCTTTGACTCCTTGCCACACAATGGAGATCCAGTACCGACCTCGTCACATAGATTTCTCACACATCCAGATGATGAGCAAGATGATTATTCTCAGAGAGAAGAAGAGCTGAGTGGAGATTTTTTTGTTGATCTTGGCACACTGGAAAACACATCTTCACATTAGTAGCACCAACGTCTGAAATGGGTCCAGAGTACTATCAGGAATGCACACCTGAACTCAGTTCCTCGTACTTCTACGCGAGTTAGAACACGAAGTCAAGCTAGACATGAGGTAAATTTTGCACTCATGAGTTCAGTTGTTGAGAGCACCAAACCTAATACTGTTCGTGAGGCATTAGACCAACCACAGTGGAAACAGGCTATGGATGCTGAATATGATTCCCTGATTCAGAATCAGACGTGGGAACTTGTCGATATGCCTCTAGGTAAGAAATCCATTGGCTGCAAATGGAATTTCAAAACAAACTATAAGGCAGATGGTTCAATCGAAAAACATAAAGCACGACTTGTTGCAAAGGGTTATGCTCAGCAAGAAGGAATTGAATATGACGAGACCTTTGCACCCACTGCGAAGATCAAAACCATCAGAGTTGTTTGTGCACTGGCAGCACAAAATGGATGGAAACTTCAGCAGATGGATGTCAAGAGTGCTTTCCTAAACGGTGATCTATAAGAAGAAGTGTACATGGCCCAACCTGAAGGGTTTGTAGATGAGCATCAACCACACAAGGTATGTCGTCTGATAAAGTCTCTTTATGGACTCAAACAAGCACCTAGGGCATGGTATATAAAAATTGATGATCACCTATTGCAGTATGGATTCACTCATAGCCCCTCAGATACAAATTTGTATATCAAGAAGGTAGGAATAGAGATTGTCATTCTGGTTTTGTACGTAGATGATCTTGTGATCACAGGAAGTTGTGATAATCTTGTAGATGATGTAAAGAATGATCTGAAGAAATACTTCGACATGACTGATTTGGGGCTACTTCACTATTGTCTTGGCTTAGAGATATGGCAAAAGAAGAATCATATCTTCATCTCCCAGATGAAATATGCCAAGACACTCGTAGAAAAATATGGACTGTCAGATTGTAAACCAATGTCCACACCTATGGAAAAAGGTTTGCAATTATCTAGATTCCAGGATTCACCACAGGTAGATGGAACTCACTACAGGAAGCTTGTGGGGAGTCTCATTTACTTGAATTATACCAGACCAGATCTTTGCTTTGCAGTGAGCTATCTCACTAGATTTATCCAGGAGCCGAAGAAATGTCATTGGATAGCAGCAAAGCATGTGTTGAGATATGTCCAAGGTACAGTTGACTTTTGTCTAGAGTATCAGAAGAATACTAGTTCTTCTTATAGGGATATACAGACTCAGACTATGCAGGATCCGTTGATGACAGGAAATCCACTTCAGGATATGTTTTTCATCTCATATCTGGACCTATCTCGTGGATTAGCAAGAAACAAACTATTGTTACTCTCTCATCCACTGAGGTTGAATACCACGCCGCACGAGGAGTTGTGTGCAAAGCAATTTGGTTAGTCACATTCTTGTAGATATAGGGATTCCTGAAGAGAAACCTCCCATCATTCACTGTGACAATCAAGGTGTGTTGAAGCTTGTGAAGAATTCTGTTTTCCATGAAATAACAAAGCATATTGAGGTAGAATGTCACTACATTCGTGAACATGTCTTGAACCACCAAATTCAGCTCCAGTACTGCCCTACAGATTTTCAGGTTGCAGATATTCTCACCAAGCCTCTCGGCAAGGTAAGTTTGATTTGTTTAGGGGGTATAGTTGTAAGAGCAATGTATTAATGGGGGGAATGTTAGCTTAATTAATACATTATTGTTAGTATTTGTTAGTGAACAGTTAGGTAACTGTTCCTCCCGTCCTCCCTCTCTCGTAGCCTATATAAAGGCTTACTCTATGTATTATTTTGAATAGCAATATATAAAATATCATTGGAGTGCCTTCACATACATACATATATATACATACATATATATATATATACACACACACATATATATATATATACATACATATATACATATATATATACATACATATATACATATATATATATACATATATACATATATATATATATATATGTATATATACATATATATATATATATATATATATATATATATATATATCCATTAACATACATAGATTACAATGATATGCAATGATTACAATCACGTCATTTCACCATATTACTTGCATCTTGCAAAACCACATGACCATGAAATTATCAATAAATCATTGGCATGGAAACCACCTAAATATAGCAAAACTAACATTTTCTAGTTTTACATTTACATAATAATAATAATTTTCACACAAAAAGAGAGGGTTAGATACATATATTCATTTCATTTCATTTCACTTCATTTCTTAACTAAGGAGAGAAAGATACATGGAAGAGAGAAAAACACTATATTCCCAAAAGTCAATTTCACACAAGCCAAAAGAAAGAGTTTGAAACAATTATTTACAAGTGTCAATAGGTTTTGATGGTGGTTTGGTAACTTGATGGAGTTACTAAAACTTTCTTTTTACTTTTTTGTGCTAGTTGCAAAAAAAATCAGGTTAAGCCTAGAGGCTAATAAACTGCATTCAAAAGTTGTCTTCTGATGAACAAATACACAAGTAAATTTCTATGTGTCCTAATATATACCAAGAATTCACCAAAACTTATAAAATTTACTTTTGGAAAATAGTTTACAATTGGCGGCTGGGTTTCCCAAGCCACCAGTTATAATCGATCTTATTTAACTTAGTCAACATCGACTAGAGGCCTACAAAATCCCTTCTCCAAGTACCCAGGAATGCATTTTTCACCAAACTGAACGTTCTATGTAGTTTTCAAGTAAAAATGCAATAGATTTGCAAAGGCATGATAACATTTCATTGCTCAAGGTCGAAATGGTGAACCGAAACAAAAAGTAACTTTTTAGTTTTACCTGCTCCCTAAAAGTGCAAAATGGAGTAACATGGATCTTAGAGGAGCGACAAAGAGAACACAAATGGTCAAATGAGGTGGAGATAATTCTTGATTTGACTTTACATAATAAGGAACATGTATGAAAATTGACATCTCTTTTACGGGGATCACATTGTTGTTTTGCAATTCTTTGGAATTTTGGTTTTTTCAAACTTTGCAATGTAGCAGAAATGCTTATTTTACTTAACTCATCTAGCTCTCGAAAAAAAATGGACAAAAGAAACAAGTTTTTAAACCTTGTGTTTAGCAATGCATTAGGTTTTAGTCCCCACATAGTTGACAGTCAAATTAAAAGTTGGTAGCATAAAATCATGAGGTGTCATTTTATTGATTGGACTAGCAACTTGTTTAAAATATCCAATTGTTTGAGTATCTAATAGTTTATTATTTATATAATATTGTAAATGAATAACCAATCATGTGAAAATTATAAATATGTAGGTAAGGAGACCATGCCTGGAAATACTACCGTGCATCATTGCATTGTTTGGTGATACACTTGTGAGTTGCACTTTTTTTTCTAGATTCTCATTTATTTTCTAAACTCCACTTTGTGTGCATATTGTCACCATCAAAAAGCATGAGATCATGTCTCTTCAAGGCATCTAATAAAATTATAGTAAATTTCCTTACCAAACAATCTTTCCCTAAAGCTCCCATTTTCACACAGGAAGCGAGTATACTGGGAAAGGTTGCGGAGTCTCACTTTATAATTTCCAATTGGATTTGATTTAATAATTTGAATTTGTTTAAAAAAACCTATTTTGTGTACACCACAACCTAGATTAATATATCTTAATAAGGTGAGACTGTAAAGAGTGGGGAGAGCTAATTGTTAGTCTCAATAGTGATCTCAAAGATTAGAAGGGTGACATTGAATAATGTTATCTTGAAAATAGACTAGAATGGCAGTGATATGCCAAATAAATTATTCCATAGGTGCATTTATTTTTCTAAGCTAAGAGGGATATGGAAATTATTTTATCTACAAATGTAAAGAACATGTAAAGAATAAGATTTTGACCTCATGAATTTAGCTTGCATTCCACACAGAGGCATACAAACACATGGGTTTGGATGGAAACCCATCTCCCTCCTTGGCCTTTTTCAATCCTTAGAGTCTTCCCATCAATCAAACATTCAATCATTTGAGGACCACATCTGATAGTATATGCATGGAATACCTTAGAACAATCAAATACAAGATGATTAATGTTTTCTCTCTTTTCAATACCATATGTGTAAATTTTATTTTGAACATGTAGTACCCACTTCCCTTCAACACCTTTTGATACTGATCATGATACCGCTGACTATGTAATGGACATTGTTATAGTTTTGATTTAGTATGATGTTAGATGTTAGATCATGGATTATTGTTGATTTTGGTTCATATCTGATGCATGGTGTTTATTAGAGACATCTTTTGGATATTGATGTTGATATACTATTTGACATGGTTATATCATAGATGTTGTTCGGACTTGTGATATTTGTATATTTTGAGTAAACCTAAAAAATGAGAAAGTGGAATTAAACTGGTGATGATATAATTGTTGATGAAATTGTAAGTGATATTGTTGGTTATCTTGATTATTGTTGTGATTTATGTATATTGATGATATTGAAATTATATTTATATTCATTTGCATGTTATGATATGGCCACCAGGTTGAAGGAGGTAATTTTGTTTTGCAGGTTAAAATATCACAACAAACATCGAGGGATTGGAGACCAACCACTTTGGAATTCTAGATGAATTCAACAAGGTCACCATGGAAACTGTATTTATTTGTGTGTGTTTGTTTGTGTTAGGGATTCCCATGGGGGGGATTACCTTTAAATGTGACCAAGGGATTTTATGTATTTTCTTTTATTTTCTCCCTTTGTTATTGTTTGCATGTGTTCATTTTGTGGTGCATGGACCCTTTCATTATTTACTAAATGCTGTGTTAATATTGTGAGTAATCATGTTGTTAAGATAATTAATTAAGATATGTCATAAGAAAGTAATTAATAGAGTTGTTGGAATTGAATTAAAGTGTTGTAAGAAATGTGTAACTGATATGTAAGAGATATGTAAGTTGATTTTTGAAGTATGAAACAGTTCATCTTCTTTGAAATTCCAATTTGTCCTTGGAGGTAGATTTTGGAGGCTTGCAGGACAAGTTAAACTTGTCCTATACCTCTTAAATTTGTATCCAACCTTACCTATGGTTGGAGAGGTAAATTTAGACTCTCATTATGCATTTTTTTAAGTCATCTTGAATGTTTTAATTGTATTTTTTATACATGTTTTAATTTCAGTCCTTTGGGGTGTAGGCTTGATTTGAGTGTGTAAGTAAAACTGTCATATTATTCACCCACCTATTTAATATGCTTTGGATAATGAAGTTGAATTTTTGTGTTGGGGTCGAGGATATATGATGTGCCATCCTACATGGATCCACCTCATCCTCTTCCCTTCCCACTTCTATAAATTGGAATTCCTTACCTTGTTTTGGGTTGCTTCACTTTTGCATACTTCATTTGGGGGTGAATTATTTTGTTGTTTTAACCTCTTGCTTTTGGAGAAAATTGGAGATTGTTGCATGCTTGTAGAGGTTTGATCTTTGATTGTGTTTTGCATTGGAAATCTTGTTGTTTGGACCTTGGAACAAAAATCCATCATGGAGAGGTAGGAAATTGGCTCTTGAAATGTTTTTCTTTCATTTTTATGCATATGTAAATGGTTGAATGTTTGAATGTGCTATTTTATTTGTTAGTTTGTTGGGTAGATGGCTTAGGGATGGTGTAGGAGAAGAGTATGGGGTACTCTTGAGGTAGGCATAAGTGTTTTTGGGAGGTATAAGTGTGGAGGGAGTTGGGATTTGGGTTCCATCTTGTAAAAATAAGTAGCTTGCATTTCTTTACTCGTTATGGAGTTCCATAAGAGGTTGGGGAGGTATAAGGAAATGTGAGGAATAAGAGGTACTTGGGGGAGGCATAAGGGTATGTTAGGGATTTGAAATGATATCTCTTTTGGCGGGTTGTTCTCAGGTGGTGATGCCCATTTCCCCTTTGAGAGGCATAAGTAGCATCCCCCATAGTTTCTTGCTACTTCGGCTTACATGATGAAGCTGGAGTATTGTTTGTCAATGCTGTTTTGTTTTGGACTGTGTTTTAATATGAAATGTGCATGTTGAAAGATTTCCTTTGTGATGTGGAATCCTATTATTGTCATGAGTTGAGTTGCATTTCCTATTGCATTGTGGTTAGGGCTCGGGGGCCAATGAAGAAGGATTGATTTTCCTTTGATTGGATGTCTTGGTTGGGTGGAGAGTGTTGCCTTTCCCCTTCTTTTTTTGTGATCAAATTGGAGAATGATGGGATCCCTTGTTGTCGTTTTGGAAGCTGAGAAAGAGGATAGATTTTTTACAGTCCTTTGTTGAGATTTATTCTTATTGTGACCTATTCCCACCTTGAATTGAATGACATTGTATATTAATTGTGATGGAAAGGCTACTCTATTTTAGCTATGGAAGTTGTATTTGATTAGGGAAGAATATACCTTGTATGCAGTTCTGTTAATAGAGAAGAAAGGCATGTATTATGTATTTTATATTTTGAAAATATATGGGAAAGGATTTGTAAAAGACCCTTTTTTTGCATTTTCAGAACTTATCAAATCAATGGAAGTTTCCTTACCTTTTTCAACATGGTATTGTTATATTTAAATTATGTATTTGAAATCCTTGTTTGGAAAATTGGAAGAAAGAAATACGTATGAAGAGAATGTATTACTCTATTTCATTTGAAATGCTTGATTTTAGAAATTAGTGCTGCATTCCCTTTTCATGTTTTTGGGATTGAAAAAATAGAACATGGTAAAAGTAAAATGAATCCAAATACCTAAAGTATGACAAGTGAAATAGATCCATTCAAGTTTAAGTCTGAGTTCTAATTGTTTCACTGTATAATTGCATATATTTATCAAAAAAAACATACAGAGTGCCATGCAACCATGAAAAATGAAATGAATTATCAAATTGAACTTAATATTATTAAAATGATCCCAAATAGACAATAATACTTAAGAATGTTTTATAGAACTGATTAAATTGGGCATAGTCAAAACTCAAACGTTTTGCAGTTTAAAGAAAGGGGGGGGGATTCGATTCGAGACTAAATTAAAAAATTTAACCTTTCAATATGTTCTAGACCTTTCCTAGAGTGATCATCCATGTGTTTTTGGCATGATGAGGAAGAAAGAATGGTGTATTTGAATAAATTTTGCAAGTTAAAATGACCAGTTCACTTTCTAAGTGATAGAGAGACATTTTCTTAAAATTTACCCTTAAAAATTTATAAAAATTAAATTATTAATATTTTGTGCAAAGAGTACGTCGAGAGATTTCCAAAAAGTCCTCATTTTCCAAAAATGGAGCTTCGAGGTGAAAGTTATGGACTTCTGAAGCTCCACTATATTTTGGCTAGAAAAATTTTCTAACTGTCAAATTTAATTAATAAAATATTCTGGGGGGACATGCAGATTAGATCCTTCCTTTTATGCCTTTTCCCAAAAAAAATTTAACGCATGAATTTCTCCACTGTTCTGCTGACCCGAAAACATTCTTGTTGCTCATAACAATCAAAGTTTCAAAAAAAACAATTGGGAAAAATTTCTATGTTTCTATCACGTCCCCGTAGACCTGCAGCCAATTGGGTGCTGCCATGTGGCTTAGTGAGGCTCTGTCAGAGGCACATAATTCCTCGTAACCTTGGCGCTTTTGAAATTAAAATTTGGAAACTTTTCCTAGTTTTCTTGGCGGCCCCGCCGGCCCGTCGCTAATCAAGATCTGCCATGTGGCATCGTGAGGCGTAGGCAAAGGTTTGGGTGAATTTTATCCCTTAAGCCCTTCAGGGAATTAAAATTATTTTATCCCCGCCACCCCAATTTCCTCGCGTTTTCTTAGGAGGCACCACTTGTCCCTTGCGAACTTGCGGGTGCACGGTTGCAAAGGTGGCTTTTCATCGCCCACTTTATCGGCCCATGTCTGGGAAGAGATTTCCTCCCCAGCCCCACCGAACCAACTCCTCCTCTGAGAAAAATTTCTCCCCACGGCCCACAGATCCACCCCTGGGGAAAATTTTCTCCCCTAGGCCCGCCTTAGGAAATTTTTTCTCCCAAGGTCCGCTGACCAATAACTTTTGAAAAACAGGGAGTTAGGAGGACTTATTTATATCACTGGAAAGGTGAGAAAATTTCCAATCTAATGGGACTAATTTCAGAAGGTTTTAAGTGTGTTAATTTTGAGAAAAATTAGGTTGAATCTATTAAACCTTTTAGAGGGTGGGAGAGTGACAAATTTCCCTCTTAATCTTAATGATTATTCTAACCCTATGTTTTGACCCTGTAATTTTTAATAATCATTGTAATGGGAAAAATATAAGCTAAGATTTTTTTTTGGCCTCTAAACCTTGCTTGTGGCAACTATTATTTTGTAACTTGGTAGCATACACTTTAAAAAAAATTATCCCATAGTTTTTCTGACTAATCCTATTTTTTTCTTGGGTCTCAAGTGGGTTGTTTTAGATGGGCGTTACACTTGGTATCAGAGCCATGGGTTAAAAAGCTTGGACCCTTGGGAAAACTAGAAAAATATGAGACATGAACATTTAAACCTAGTGCAGTATTAACCTAGCACACTTTTAAATCTAAAGAACAACTTTGTGTGGAAATTGCATATTTTAGTAAACATGGAAAACTGAATAAAAACCTAGGATAATGAAGTGACTCTCACCTTGTTCTTTGCAGGAGGTTCAGACAAGACGAGGGCTGATTTAACATATACCTAGACTTACCACCACCAAATCATATTGTAGTAGCTATCCTACCACAAATTTTATAGACACTTCAGGATGTTAATGTCACTCTATGCGGAGGGACCATAGGGGCACATTGAGTCGGACATGATATGGTGACATCCATTGAGACGCATGTATCTCCTCAGCATAGCGAGGAGAATAGAGTAGAGAACTCTCTTGAGGAGTTAGTTAGACAAGAGTCACCACAGAGGGGATAAGAAGACCATGTTTTGGGACTCAAAGACAGGTCTCGGAGCCCTAGGCTTAGATTTGAACATGCAGAGAGGACTAGGGGTCATCAGAATAAAGATGCAGATCACATCAGGGAGATCATGAAGCTTCAGACATCACACTATTTAGGTGTCACAGGTGGTTTTGTCAGGTAGAGGCCTTGTTGGTGAGATTGAGTAGATTATTTAAGCTTTTCCCTTGTTCTAACAACAAGAAAGCTCATGTTGCGATCCGTCTAATGAGGGATGGAGCAGGAATATGGTGGAAAATAGAGGAGAAGAAGTTTCATGTTGATTCTAAGAAAGTTACCTAGGATCTATTTGAGGAGTAGTTCAGGAGTAGATATTTATCTCATAGGTTCATACAATAGAGGATCAATGAGTTTCATTACCTCCAATAGGCATCTCTTACAGTAGCAGAGTATGGGAGTAGATTTCTGAATCTCCTCTAGTATGTTGAAAACACGCAGGATGAGTAGGTTTTGATTCAAAAGTTCATTCGGGGCCTGAATCTAGACATTGGAGGTGTAGTAAAAATCCATTTCCCATAAACACTAGCTTAGGGTGTTGAGAAGGCATATGTAGAAGAGGATACTTGGGGAAGGACCCAGCAGGATAGAGACCAAGTCCAGAGCTATATACAATAGATCCAGGACAATAGATCAAGGCGAAAATACCTCCTCCTTGTGGTGGATAGGGTTCAACATAATCATCTTTTAGACCATAAGAGTAGTAGCAGCAGTCCCACCCACCATACAAACCTCCACAAATATTTGATGCAGAGAAGGGTCAGATTATGGGGCTTCCTCCTAGGGGCCCCATTAGGACATAGGGAGCACCTAGAGCTCATTCAACAGGATCTCACCTATAAATACAGAAGCAATCCATAGGCGAGTCATCAGGATCCACAACATAGCCCTCTAGGGCACCTACTAGACCTGCTGCACATGAGAGAGGATCAGGGTGATATTTTGGTGGTGGCGTTTCTAGACATTTTTGGAGAGACTTCCCACAGATCCCTATTAAAAATGGTAACACACAGATCTCAAAGCCTACTTTTTATGACATGGGGCGCAATCATCGGATGTACACAGTGGTTGAGAACTAACAGGCCGAGCATCAGAGTATAGTGATTGAGGCTAGAGGTAGCATTTGTGGTATTCCTACCTCCATTTTGTTTGATTCTAGATCTTCTGATTTTTTTATTGCACCATCTTTAGCAAAGCGATGCAGGATGGTGGAAATTAGACAACATCATAATTGGGATGTTGAGATGGCTTCTAGATCCAAGATCTTTGTAGAATCCTTATTTAAGGAGTATGTAGTGGATTTGGGACCTTTCACCACTACCTTGGATCTTCGTATCCTTCTTTTGGGATCGTATGGAGTCATCTTGGGTATGGATTGGTTGTCTACACACAGGGCCAGGATGGATTATTAACATAAGAATATATCTTGTGTAGATGATCTAGGATTTGAGTCAGTGACCTTAGGGGTTAGGAGGCCTATTTCCATCTACACCATCTCTGATATGCAACTCAAGCGGTGTATGTGACGGGGTTTTCATATGTTTCCTATCACAGTCAGTGACAGATCTGAGGATGGGTCTAGTGGGCCATTGATAGATTATCATCCCATTTTGAAAGAGTTTTTAAATGTATTTCCAAGGGAGCTACTAGGGTTACCACCCCCACGTGATATTTACGTCCATATAGATTTGGTTCTGGGAGCAGAGCCTATCTCATGAGCACCTTACGAGATGACCACATTAGAGCTCTCTGAGCTCAAGTCACAGCTAGAGGACCTTTTGGAGAAAGTCCTAATCCATCCTAGTGTATCCCATTGGGGTACACTTGTGATTTTTGTGAATAAGAAGGATGGATCCTTACAGTTGTGTATTGATTACCGCCAGTTGAACAAGTTAATGATCATGCATTGTTATCCCCTTCCACCCATAGATGGTTTGCTCGATTAGATGAAGGGAGCCACAGTTTTCTCTAAGATAGACCTTAAGTTAGGATACCATCAACTAAGGATTTCAGAGGTGGATATTCATAAGACTGCCTTTCGCATAATATATGGGTATTATGAGTTCACAGTGGTGCCTTTTTTTGAGTAATGCCCATGTAGTATTTATGATTTTGATTAATGGGGTATTCAGGACTTTCTTGGATTGTTTCATTCTCATATTCCTTATATGATATTTTGATTTACTCACATATGCGTGAGGAGAACTAGGGGAATCTTTTTTAGATTCTTTAATTTCTTCCTAAGGAACAACTTTACAGGAACTTGGAGAAGTGTGCTTTCTTTTAGAAAAAGGTGAAATATTTGAGCCACATCATTTCTGGGGAAGGTATCGCAGTCAATCCTTCCAAGATTAGAGCTATTATGGATTGGCTAGCACCCATTGGTATTACATGAGTGGGCATATTCATGGGATTAATAGGTTACTGCATGAGATTTGTGTAGGACTTCACACAGGTTGCAAACCCCATTACTTTCCTTCAGTAGAAAGGGAAGAAACCTATTTGGTCAGATAGATGTGAGAAGGCATTCAAGACACATAAGGAATGCCTCTCCACATCACCTATTCTCGCAGTACTTGATCCACATGGTGAGTTCTTTGTATGCACAGATGCTTCTTTGGCATGACTTGGAGGTGTATTGATGTAGGAGGGTAGAGTACGAGCTTTTGAGTCTTGCAAAATCAAACTTTATGAGCTCAATTATCCAAATCATGATCTTGAGCTTGTGGTAGTTGTGCACACCTTGGTTCTATGGAGACACTTTCTTCTTGGTCATAGATTCACACTCAGAATAGATCACTTGAGTCTTCGCCACCTCTTCACGCAACCCAATCTTAACGATCTTCAGTGACGTTGGATGGACTTACTTTGTGAGTATGATATGGAGATAGATCATGTGAAGGGGAAGGAGAATGTGGTTTCATATGCTCTCAACAAACGGAGACATGTGATTATGGCCACTTCTATGGGAACAAATTTGTAGAGCTTGATTCTACAACAGCTTCCTCTTGATAGCTTCTACATTCCAGCTAGAGCAAAGATGGAGTCCCAGAGAGCAATTGAGGGGAATTTTGATGGATTTTCACTAGAGGTAAATGGAATTCTTAGGCACAGAGGTTGCATTTATGTTCCAAGAGATGGAGGCTTGATGAAGGACATCATAATAGAGGCACATCATGCACCATATTCAGCTCATCACGGGGTGAAGAAGATGCACGCTACCTTGAGATAGTTATATCAATGGAGAGGAATTTGTAGAGACATGGATAAGTTTGTATAACTCTGTTTAGAGTGCCAGAAAGTGAAGGCCAAACATCAACATCCATCTAGCCTTATCTTTCCTCATGCTATACCGAAGTTGATGTGGGACACCATTTCTATGGAATTCATTATTGGGATACTGATGTTGAGATATCACCATGACACCATCATGGTCACGGTGGATAAATTGACAAAAATTGCTCACATTTCTCCAATGAAAACCACTTATACAACTAGTGTAAGGGCATGGGTTTATCTTGATGAGATCATCAAGTTACATGTGATTCTGTGGATGATCATTTGTTACCGTGATCCTTTCTATACTTCCCATTTCTGGACTACCATGCAACACGCCCTCGAGATGAGGATCAACTTCAGCACAACATATCACCCTGAGACAAATGGATAGATAGAGTGGTTGAATCATATTTTAGAGGATATGCTCAGGATGTATGTTATGGATCATCATTCAAGATGGGAGGAGTACCTGTACTTGGTGGAATTTGCCTACAATAATATTTTTTAGAGTTTTATAGGCACGACTCCTTTTCAGTATTTGTATGACAGATAGTGTAGGACACCTCTTATCTGCGACCAACTAGAGGACAGGGTTTCTCTTGGACCAGATTTTTTATAGGACATGGAGTAGCAGGTGGTTTTGATCAGATAGAGACTATAGGAGGCACATGATAGGTAGAAGAAGTATGCATATCAGCATAGGACTAACCATAGTTTTGATGTGGGCATAAAGGTATTCCTTCATGTCAGACCACATAAGAGTCCGATCCATTATGGAAAAGGTTCTAAGTTAGCTCCTAGTTTTTTTTGTCCTTTTGAGATCTTGGAACGTCTTTGTCCTTTGGTCTTCCGTCTATCGTTGCCACCTATCTTGTCTCACATACATGATGTGTTTCATGTTTTAGTGCTTACGAGATATATTGGAGATCCTTATCATGTGTTGTATTAGACCTCATTATAGGTGTAGGATCAGGGGCAGGTGATAGTGGATGCCATTTGCATCATCGATCATAGAACCCTGGGCCTTCAAGGTAGAGATATTGATCAAGTGTGAGTGTAGTGGGACAAATATGATGAGAATGTAGCTATTGGGGAGGATGCTACATTGTTACGTTTAGTTTCCCCATATGTTCCAATGACTTCAAGGAGGAAGTTGAGTCTAAGGGGAGGGGGATGTAGTGCCCACTTCCCTTGACACCTTTTGATATTGATAATGACACTATTGACTATAACATGAACGTTATTATAGTTTTGATTTAGTATGATGTTAGATGTTCGATCATTGATTATTATTGACTTTGATTCTTATATGATGTGTGACGATTATTAGAGACATTGTAGATATTGATGTTGATATACTATTTGATATGGTTATGTTATATATTTTTTTCGGACTTGTGATATTTGGACATTTTGAGTAGACCTAGAATATGAGAATTGAATTTAAATTGATGATGATATAGTTGTTTAGGAAATTGTAGGTGATACTATTTATTGTCTCGATAATTGTTATGATTCACAGATATATTGATGATATTTAAATTATATTTATATTAATTTGGATGTTTTGATATGGCCACGAGGATGAAGGAGGTATTTGTATTTTTTAGGTTTAAAATATCACAACAAACATATGGGGATCAGAGACCAACCACTTTGTAATTCTAGATGAATTCAACAAGGTCACCATGGCAAATGTATTTGTTTGTTTGCGTTTGATTTTGTTATTAGGGATTTTCGTGGGGGGGATCACCTTTAAATGTGACCAAGGGATTTATTTTATTTCTTTTATTTGATCCCTTTGTTAATGTTATCAAGTTTTTATTTTGTGGTGCATTGACCCTTTCATTAGTTACGAAATGGTGTGTTAATATTGTGAGTAATCACAATTAATTAAATTTTTTCATAAGAATGTAATTATTAGAGTTGTTGGTCTAAAATTAAAGTGCTGTAAGAAATGTGTAAGAGATATGTAAGTTGATTTTAGAGTATGAAACACTTCATCTTCTTTGAAATTCGAATTTTTCCTTGGAAGCTGATTTTGGAGGCTTATGGGACAAGTTAAACTTATCCCATGTCTCTTAAATTTATTTACCAACCTTACCTATGGTTGGAGAGTTAAAATTTGACCTTCTTTATGCATTTTTCTAAGTCATGTTGAATGTTTTATTACAATTTTCTTACATGTTTTAATTTCAGTCCTTATGGGGTGTGGGTTTGATTTGAGTATATAAGCAAAATATCATATTATTCACCCCCCTGTTTAATATGTATTGGAGAATGAATTTGACTTTTGTGTTAGAGTTGAGGATGTGTTAAGTAGAATCCTACATAGATCCACCTCATCCTCTTCCCATCCCTCTTCTATAAATTAAAATTCTTTAGCTTGTTTTTGAGTTACTTCACTTTGGCATACTTCATTTTGGGGAACTTCTTTTGCTGTTTTAGGAGCTCTTGCTTGTGGAGAAGATTGGAGATTTTTTCATGTTTGTAGATTGTTGATCTCTTGGACTATTTTTCATTTGAAATCTTGTTGTCTTAAAACCTTGGAAAAAAATCCATTATGGAGAGGTAGGAGCTTGGATCTTAAAATGCTCTTCTTTCATTTTTATGTTTATGTGAATGGTTGAATGTTTGAATGTGCTATTTTATTTGTTAGCTGGTTTGGTAGATGGCTGAGGGATGGTGTAGGAGAAGAGTATGGGGTACTCTTGAGGGAGGCATAAATATTTTTTGGAGGTATAAGTGTTGAGGCAGTTGGGATTTTGGTTCCACATTGTGAAAATAAATAGCTTACATTTCTTTACTCATTATGGGGTGCCATAAGAGGTTGGGGATGCATAACGAATTATGAGGAATAAGGGGTACTTGGGGGAGCCATAAAGGCATGTCAGGGTTTTGATATACTATATTTTTGGTGGTTTGTAATCAGGTGGTGATACCCATTTCATCTTCTAGAGGCATAAGCAACATCCCCCATAGTTTCTTACTCTTTTGTCTTGGATGATGAAGCCTGAGTTTTGTTTGTTATGTTTTAATATGGTTGTAAGTAAATTCTTTTTTGAACACTATTTTAAATGTGAATTTTCTACTTGTGTGTTGTGGAATCCTTTATTGCCATGAGTTGAAACAAATCTTCTATTGCATTGTGGTTGGGGCTAGGGGGCCAATGAAGAAGCATGGATTCTTTTCACTGGATGTCTTGGCTGGGTGGAGAGAGAGTTGACTTTCCCCTAATTTTGTTGTGATCAAATTGGAGAATGATGGATCTACATGTTGTTGTTCTGGAGTAAGGGAAAAAGATATATTGGATAGTCATTGTTGATATTATTCCTAATTGCAACCTTTTCCACTTGAAGTGGATTACCTAGTACATTACTGTGTTGGAAAGATGTTATATTGGCTACGAAAGTTCTAATTCGAAATGTGAAAGAGATGTATTCTATTTTCTATTTTTGAATGAATGAAAAGGAAATTGTACGCTATATATTTAAATTTAGGAATGAATTAAGAAAGTTATAAAGAAATCATTTTCAAATTAATGGAAGTTGTTTATCTTGCTCAAATAATTTGGTGTGCATTGGAAACCTGTGTTTTAGATATAGTATGAAATATTTGTTTGGAAAAATTGAATAGCAAATATGCATGAAGAAATGTTATATTACTTTTTTCCTTTGAAACATATGATTTGAAAGTTAGAGTTGTATGTTTTCCTAGAAGACTTGAATTGAAACAAATTTAACATTTTAGACTTGAGTTGGAAATGAATGCATATTTTAAATTTTGATAAATAGAAATAGATTTGTTGTGTTTAAGTAAATATTTTATTTTGCTTCACTATAAACTCTGCAAATTTACATTAAAAATGTAGTGAATGACCCCTGTAACAATGAATTAAAAAATGAATCATATTTAGTGAACTTAGTATGATTAAAACGACCCCAAACAAACAAAAACACTTAGGAAATGGTTGAGGATCCTTTCAAATTGAACAAAGGAAAAATTGCAGTCATTTTGTTGTCAAAATTGAGAAATTTCAAATTGATCTTAAATCAACAAAATTATACCTTACTACCCCTCCTCAATCCCTCTAACAGTGACCCTCCATGTCTGTTTGTAATTTTGAGAAAGGAGGGAGGTAGAATTGAACAAAATTTTATAAGTCAAATGTTGCCAGTTTTCATTTTAGAATCCTGCGGAGAGTTTTCTCGAAATTGACCCTTCAAAATTTATCAAAATTAATTTCTTAAGGTTTATGTACAAAGAGGACGTCGAGAAATTCCTAAAAAGTCCTTATTTTCCAAAAAATGAGATCTCAGTCAGAAGTTATGGCCTTCTGAAGTTCCGCTCCATTTTGGCTTCAAAAATTTTCAAACTGTCAAATTTAATTAATAAAATATTCTTGGGTGGACCTACAGGCTAAATCCTTCCTTTTTGTGATTTTTTCCCAAAAAATATTAAGGCATGAAGTTTCCCACCGTTTCGCTGACCCACAAACATCCTTGTTGATCAAAACAATCTAAGTTCAAAAAAAAATTAGGAAAAATTTCTACGTTTTCCACATGTCCCCGTATGCCCACAACCAATCAAGTGCTGCCACGTGGCTTAACGAGGATTTTTCGGAGGTGCGAGTGAATTTTATCCTTTTCTCCCTTTTGGGAGTTAAAATTATTTTACCCCATTGCTCCACTTTCCCCCCATTAGATTAGGAGGTTCCACGTATCCCTTGCGGACTAGCGGACTTGCGGGCGTGCGGGTGCAAAGGTAGCTTTTCACCCAAAGCGGGAAAATTTCTGAAACTTCTCCCCCGCTCTATAGACCTGCCCTTGGGGAAAACAATTTCCCCACATCCCACAAACGTGCTCTTGAAGAAAAAATTTCTCCTCACGGCCCGCAGACCCGCTCCTAGGGAAAATTTTCTTCCCTACGCCCGCCGGCCCGCCTAGGGAAAATTTTCCTCCCAAGGTCCACCAACCCATAACTTTTGAAATACAGGGAGTTAGGAGTACTTCTTTATATCACTGGAAAGGTGAGAAAATTTTCTATTTAATAGAAATGTTTTCACAAGGTTTCAAGTGCATTAATTTTGAGAAAAAATAGGTTTAAACTCTTAAAGCCTGTTAGAGGGTGAGAGAGCGAGAAATTTCCCTCTTAATCTTAATGATTATCCTAACCCTAAGTTTTGACCCTATAAATTTAATAATCATTGTAATGGGAAAATTATGAGCTAAGATTTTTATTCGGTCTCTAAACCTTGCTTGTGCCAACTGTTGTTTTATAACATGGTAGCAGACACTTTAAAAAAAAATTATCCCATAATTTTTTATGACTAATCGTATGTTGTTCTTGGGTCTCAAGTGGGTTGTTTTTTATGGTCATTACAGAAAAATTCCCTTGTCCCATGCATTTGGATGATGGGTAGGGAAATTAATTTGTCGGTGCATCCATTGCAATTATTGAAAGGGAAAGTGCAAATAATAACCGACAAAAAAGGACACCCAGAAGCGTTCTTATCCACACAACAACAAAAACCATTTTGTGCATATGTTGCATTCTATGTTGTCCAAAGGACCATGTTTTGCATCCATATCTAGCATGGAACTTGCAACTAAAACATCTGAAAAAATTCCTCTATTTTTTATGCTAAGTTGAATGTCCATATCTTGTTCTAGAAGTCGCATTTAGCATAGGCCAACTGTAGGTAGGAAAATGTAAACTACAATGGGTTCCACACATAGAAAGAGTGAAAAGGACAAAACAATACAATTGGGCATTAACCCCTAATGTAGCAACACCTAATCTTCAATATCCTTCTTCTCTTTTGCATACATTAAACAATATAGTAGTAGAAGTATGATTTTTTTTTCTTCCCACCCAGAGACCATGGACTGCTTAAGAAAAAAAAAAAAAACCTAGATTGATAAGTTGTTCCTTCCATCAACTGTGGCATTCCATGATACATTAGTTCCTTAAGGGCGTTTTGTCACATAGTTGATGTGC
Source organism: Taxus chinensis (assembly GCA_019776745.2). Classification (NCBI taxonomy): domain Eukaryota; kingdom Viridiplantae; phylum Streptophyta; class Pinopsida; order Cupressales; family Taxaceae; genus Taxus; species Taxus chinensis. Next base: position 97,811,751 of record CM034153.1, read on the forward strand.
CTTGTATTGAGAGGTCCATGCCTTGCAATCTCTTTCGACACTCAACTGCCCTACAACAATTTTCTATTAAATTGTTTCACTGCCATTTCAACTACTCTGAATTAATTCCTCCCCCAACGCTTTCTCCCCTTTTTTAAAAATTAATTACATTTTTTAATATAATTATGGCACTATATTTTCCTCCCCTTAAAAAATCATCATCCTCGATGTGACATGAGGATAAGATTAGAAGAGGGTACTCACAAGAAAGGAGGAAACAATCAAGTACCATGTCTCAAGCCAATGATACATGTTGTAAAAGCGCGACCACAAGGGAGGAAAATTAGATCTAAAAATATCTTAAATTTTAATGTTCTTTGAAGATTGGAAGTTCCCTTTTCTCTTTGTTACTTATTTATTCCTTTTCCTTAACAGTATTTATTAACCTCAATCTCTTAATATGTTATTGTCTTAAGATTTTTTTAATTTAGTTTTGCCGGTGCCCAAAAAAAAATTGACATCAAAATACGATACAAGGGACAAACACAACACTAATGGTTCACAAGGCATCATGATATACAATTTCACAACTATATCACATCACAAAAGCTAAACCAAACCATGGAAGGAACATACACTATCCCCATAACATTGGACTTATTACACATGCCCCTGACACAATAGTACTTGTAACATAAGCAGACTACTACAACATGGAATTCCCAACATGTACACATATAAATGTTTCACAGAACTTAGGACAATAAATATAGTTACATAGTATCAAAATAGGGGATTAAATCGTACCCTCAATGAGGGGCGTCAATTGTCAACATCACAAAACATAACTAGACTCACATGAGTACACATAAATCATAACACCAACTCCCAATATATCACCAAAAAAATCCATATACCTCTTGAAGAATAAAAGACAACTCCATATACCTCCTAAAGCATCATAAAACAACTGGATATACATCTCGAAGCATCACAAGAAAAATCCATATTCCTTCAAAGCATCATAAGAAAAATTCATATACCTCTCGAATCATCACAAAATAACTTCATATACTTCCCAAAGCATCACAAAACAACTCCATGTACCTCCCAAGGAATAAAATAAAGATAATTTTTCATTTTCGCTCTCCAAAAGAGGTCGATCAACTTATTTCCCTAGGCACATAGAGTCCAGGCAACCCTAACCCAAGTATTGTTCAACAACTTGCTAGTTTTTTATAGCTACTTGCGGCATACCACCATATAGTGAAGTGGATCCATAGGTTTAACCACTCCATGGTGCATCCCGTGACCCTATTCCACACATTATGAAATTAGAACCAACATAAGAATCCATTTCAAACACCAAATGGAAACAATCCCAAGCCTTGGGATGGGATATAAAAGCTTTAAACATGAAATACAAGTTTAAATCGAAGTAAAGGAATTGGCCAAATAGCCATAGTTAGTGTAAAAATATGCATGTTAGTGCAACAACCAAATAAAATTCCAAAAATATAAGAACACATCAATCAATAAAACTACTAGTTGTAGCAAGAAAAAATAAAATGTTCAATTTATGAATAAAATAAGTTTGTAGAAATAACACATCACAATAACTATGTGGCCTTACACAGCCACCAAAAGGGTATTCAATGAGTTGCTGACACTCGAACATCGAGCCTCGGATCATCAAATAACATATCAAATAATATACCTTTCATCATTTTTATCTGAATAATCCCTCCACCGCTTCCACAAGGATCAACAAAGTCATAACTACAAGTTTATGTTGAATCCATACGATAACCATATAGGGACAGAGAAAGGAGTAGAGGTCGCCTTCTACTAGGCCCAATTTATCTGTGAAACACTATATGCATGGCATCCATTGAGCAAGTTCCATACATACCAAATGAAAAAAAGTTTTTTTTAGCCTATGTAAGACTCCAGTTCCTATCTCATAGTTGGCTCGAGTGATTGGTCGATGGTACACATTTCCTCACTCCAAACATACACCTTTTACTGATTTCCCTTAGGGTCAGTTAGTGTAAGGTTCAAAACATAACACATAACTACATCACTAACACAATGGTGGTTCACGTACGTTAACCATAACATCTACAGAAGATATCTATGCAAGGTAAATCATAATCATTACATTCATGGATTACAATACAACACATTACCACATATTGCACCCAAAGTGCAAGAACTATAAAATAGGGATCATACAATCACCATCACGTATTACACAAATTATACATATGAAGATCACAATTCCTAAAATTTGCAATTACAACATGGTGAAACACATAATTGATCACAACACGGTGACATCATCACAATACAATCCCGTTCACTTTACACCAATTTTGTCATGCAATACATAAATACACCTACAGATCACATATGCCAAAATTCTCTAACACTTCGCAATACACAATAACATTATTTTCACACACAAAAAGGTGATACATCACACATTAATTCCTCATTGAATCCATGAAAAGGAGATAGAATACTCTCATCACTAACACACCAACATGACAATAGTTATAGACTAAGTGACATACACAACATGTGCATTCAGAATATCACAACTACATCACTGTTCACATCACACATATATCAAATTAGTCTTACCATCTCCACCACCACCATTCAATATCATCACAACTTCAATCTATCCCAGAGGTTCAAGAGCATGAACCTCCACTCTGATACCAAATGTAATGCCCACATTTTACACACACAAATAGAATGGTAAAAAATATAAACACACACACACACACACACACACACACACACACACACACACACACACACACACACACACACACACATGACTTAATTTTTAGTACACATGACATCACAATATATAACTTAGGACAAAAAACAACACATGATGGGCTTGCACAAACATTAACCCACATAGATAACATGAAAATATGTGATGCACATCAAGGCCTCTTTTTGTCAAATGACAGAGCATGACATAAAAATTCAACTATGGTATAAACTTATAGATAGGGTCTTGCCATAGTATGATATTTTAGGATTGAACACTTATTAAAATCATGTTTTAAATCTTTAACTTAAGTTCTAGAAAGGATCATAATGTGTGAATCATACCTTTCTTTTCCTTTTTTCTAGATTTCATTTATATAGTTTAACATTTAACTTACAGTGTATCTCATTAAATAAATATCACCTAAATTATTTCAATTACTTCTCTAATTCATTCATTCATTAACAATATATTTTATTTACACACATGGCTATTTACATACACAAAATTTTGTTAGGTGTTATCCCTAGGATTTGATCCTAAGGGAAAACATCTTGATCTTATTTCATACCTCTGTTACACAATGGATCATCTATAAGTCCGATTGAGGTGAAGTTCACATTTTTTAAGGATTTAGGGTCATGATTCTTTCAATCATTTAGAATTGGATAATTTATTCACTACCCAATAAGTATTATATGAATTAGGTTCTTACCCACAACAAGATTGTTTAATCACATTACAAGGAAAATCATGTTTAAATTTCATGTAGAATAACATCCCACGATTACACTTCCAAAGGTCAAGTGTCAATTATAGTTTTATTATAGTTATGATGTAAAAATTAGTTAAGGATTCGATGGAACATAAAATTTCAACATACTTCCTTATTTTTGTTTGCAGATTAGGTTTTCTAAGCATTGTTTTATGTTTGAAATAAAAGGTTTTATTCTTACCTAACTAGGTTCATATACTCTTTGTAATGAATTGTGTAACTTGTTTGCTATTTGGTGCATTTGAATCCTCGTGAGAATACTAGTCCATGTCTTAAGGGGTTTATCTCTAAGTACATTATCACATAGTTTCACAACATTCATCCATTATATTAAAGAACAAGTGGGAGACAAATATGGATAAGTCCATCATTTTAATGGTTAAGGATCACATTAGATTTTACACAACGTGAATCATTTTTTTCACCACAAGATGTTTTAGACATGTTATAGGAATTATCTAAACATAACCTTTCTCCATGCACAACATCTTAAAATCAAAAATTTTCAAACTAATTATATATTAAAAGTTGTTAACTTTTGTAATTAACTTTTAGTATTTCACCCAAAACCCAAACAATAATCGAGACTGGGTATCGAGTTCGTTTACGATCCCAAATCTTAAAGGTGAATTCTAAGGTAAATTTGTGATCTTCGCCACTCAATACATGCATCACTCGAAGAGGGTTTTAAACTATGTTTAATTTTGGATACCCATGGTGTACTACCTTAATATAACACACTCTCCTTACTACGCAAATGATTACAAAACCTAGGAGGGAACCACATACTCAAGATAAGGTTTAACCATTTCATTCTTAACTATTGAGTTAATGACAATGTCGCTAAGCATACAGGATATGATGATGAAATCAAATTACGGATCTTGTTTACTTAATCGAGAAATTTTTATCAAGCATAAAGATTTAAGTTCATTCTAAGGTTTAAGTTTTTTCTATGCCAATAAAGATCATTCGAGAAGGGTAGATATGCACAATTTTTAAACTAAGGTTGATTGTTATATTTAGGTTTCCTTTCTATATTTTATAGTTAAATAACACATCATGCTTGAAATTTCATCATAAATTTCAAAATGATAATGCAATATAAGATGTCAAATTCAATTTTATTTAAAATATTTATCCAACTTTTACTATAAAATATTTGGGAATTAAAATAACACTCTTCTTTAGATGAACATTCCCCTAAAATAGTAATATATTCAAAGTATTAGAAAACTTCATTAATAAACCTTTCAATACTTCGTAAAATGTTGAGTTATTCCCTACAACTTCATTTAACATATATATCCAACTCATTTGTTTTAGCATACGTGAATCTGAATCAAAAGACACCTATAGTTTAATGTACATTTCCTAAAGCACACCTAAAACTAACAACTCATACACATTACCAAACTTAAATAATAAACTGTATTGTGACATAACAATACTATATATATATATATATATATTCCATTAACATAAATAAACTAAAATGATACACAATGAATTACAATCATGTCATTTCGTTGTATGACTTACTTCTTGCAAAAACAAGTGAACATGAAATCAACGATAAATCATATCCATCGCATCTAACTAAATCTAAAATGATTAATGTTTCTCATTTTCCATTTACAAAATAATAATAATTTATACTTGGAAAGATAGGGTTAGACACATATATTCATTTCATTTGATTTCTCTTCATTTCTTAACTAAGGAGAGAGAAAGGCATAGGGAAGAAAGAGATACACTATTTTCCCAAAAGTCAAATTTCAAACAAAAAGCCTTAAGATAGAGTTGAAATTTTTTATTTTTGAGTGCTAATAGGTTTCCATGGTGGTTAGGTAACATTACAGGGGTCCTACAACTTTCGTTTTACGTTTTCTTGCTAGTTACAAAAAATCTCAATTTAGGTCTGGACGCTGAGAAACCGCGTTCAAATATTCTTTTTTGATGAGAAAATACACAAGTAAATTTATAAATGTCCTCCTATATACCAATAATTAACTGGAACAGACGGAATTCACAACTGGAAAATGGTTTACAATTAGCGACTAGGTTTCCGAAGCCACCAATCGTAATTGGTCTGATTTAACTTAGTCAAGAGCAACCAGAGGCCTACAAAAATCCCTTTACAACTAGCCAAGAATGTATTATTCACTTAATTCAAGGTTTCGGGTAGTTGTATAGTAAAAATAATAGAGGGTTTCGATTGCGGGAAAGCATTTTGTTGCTTCGGTTTCAAATGGCGAGCCAAAATGAAATCCGACTTTTTAGTGTTAGCACCTCCCTAAAAGCGCAAAACGGAGTAACATGGATCCTAGGGTGGCAGGGAAGAGAGTAAAAATGGTGAAACGAGGTTAAGATAATCCTTGATATGACTCTCTACATAACAAGGAACACATATAACCATTGACATCTCTTTCATGGGGATAAGAGTGTTGTTTTGCAAGACTCTGGAATTTGCATTTTTTCTAACTTTACAAGGTAGACAAAAATGGTTATTTTAGTAAAATCATCTATCTCTCGCCAAACAAATAGACACGAGAATCAATTTTTGACACGCAGGGTTTAGAAATGCATGAGGTTGTGGTCGCGACATGGTTAAGGGTCAAATTATAAGTCGATAGCATAAAATCATGAGGTGTCATTTTGTTGATTGCACTAGACGTCTGTTTAAAATATCGAATTATTTTACTATCCAATAGTTTAATATTTCTATAATATTTCAAATGAAGAAAATATCATACGAAAATTATAAATATGTATGTAAGGAGACCATGCCTGGAAATACTAGTGTGCAACATTGTAGAGTTTGGTGATACACTTGCTAGTTGAACTTTGATTTTCAGATTTCCATTTCTTTTCAAAACTCCACTTTGTGCGCGTCTTGCCACCAACACAAACTGTGAGATCATGTATCTTCGAGGCATCTAATCAAATGGTATTGAAGTGCCTTACCAAACACCCTTTCCTTGAAGCTTCGTTTTTCACACAGGAAGGGAGTATGCTGGAAAAGGTTGTGGAGTTTCAATTTACACGTTCCAATTGCATTTGATTCAATGTTTTGAAGGCCTTTGAAAAAAATCCATTTTGTGCACACCAACACCCACATTAAGATATCTTATAACGCGGGAATGTAAAGATTGGGACAGCTAACTGTTAGTCTCAATAGTGATCTCGGAAATGAGAAGAGTGATATTGAAAAATGTTATCTTGACAATAGCCTGGACTGGTAGGGACATGCCGGAGAAATTATTCCACAGGCGCAGCTATTTTTTTTGAGCCAAGAGGGATATGGATATCCTTGTATCTAAAAATTTAAGGAAGATGATGGCCACAATAAGGTCCTTCCCGCATCAATGTAGCTTTCATTCCACAAAGAGGAATACAAATACATGGGTTTGGATGGAAACCCATCTCCCTCCTTGGCCTTTTTCACTCCTCACAGTCTTCCCATCAATTAACCCTTCAATCATTTGAGGACCAAATCTGATAGTAAACTCATGGAAGTCCTTAGAACAATAAAATCCAAGTTGATGAATGTTTTCTCTATTTTCAATGGCATCTGTGTAAATGTTAGTTTGAACAGATCCCTTGTCCTATGAATTAGTGTGATGGGTAGGACAATCATTCCGCAGGTGCATCCATTGCCAATGTTAAAGGGGAAAGTGTCTACAATAACTAGCAATGAAGGACACCCTAAACCTTTCTTCTCCACACAACAAAAATAACCATTTCGTGCATATCTTGCAGTCTATGTTGTCCACAAGACCACGTTTTGCATCCATATCTACCAGGGACCTTGCAACCAAAAAATCTGACAAAATTCATGCTTTGTTGGATGTCCTTACCCTATTCCAGAACTCACATTTGCATAGGCTAGCGGTAGGTAGGAAAATGCAAACTGCAATGGGTTCGATGCAGAGAAAGAGTGAAAAGGACAAAACAATACAACTAGGCATTAACCCAAAATGTAGTGCCTCCTAACATTCAATCTCCTTCTTCTGTTTTGCATACATTAAAAAAAAACAACTGTCATATTTTTTTTCATCCCACTCAGAGACCTTTGACCGCTTCAGAAAAAAAACAGACCCAGATCGATTATTTTTTCCTTCCTACAACGGTGGCATTCCATGATACTTCAGTTCCTTAAGGGTTTTTTGTCACACAGTTAATGTGCCTTGTCCGTGCGTCCGCATTGCATTAATGTCTACCAACGCACCTGCAACTATCCAAATACATCTAAATTTACAAAGTTATCTTGGTTTAACTGCGACAAATGCATCTAGATCTCAAAAAGAAGTTGTTAGATTATTTCTCAAGGAAACTGACCAGTCTGAAGGGTCCTTTGGGCAGCCCATTCCCTGCAATCTCGTGCCACACTCAACCGCCCTCCAATAATTCTCCATAAAATTCTTTCACCAAAATTTCAGCTACTCCCAATTAATTCCTCCCCAAATGCTTTCTTCCCGTGTTTTTTTAATTGAATAACATTTTATTAATATAATTTTTGTACTACAAATATGGAAGAGATTGATATAAAAAATATGCTCATTTAAATCCCAAATTAATGGTATCAAAAACAAGATTTTTCTTACTTAGGCAGAGTGAGATTCCCCCATAAAATAATTTAAAAATAACTTCAACAGGAATGGATGATAAACCATTTGGATAATGGAATAATATACCATTAGTAAAAAAATTGTGTTTGATGCTCCATAATAAATTTTATTAATATTGTCCTAAACTGGATTTCCTCTATTTTAATACACAGTCTTCACCATTTGTTACTAGATCAATTTACATGCATTAGTAAATTTATTCATCAAGGAATTAACATTGTAGGAACATATTAACATGATTGTAATCATTCATGAATGATGAGAATTAAAGAACACACTTCGTTCTGTTGAAAAACCAAATAAACTTTCTTTTCGTTACCCAAACTCACACATGCATACATTAGAAAACAATATTTTTCCTCACATCTTGTATCTTGTTTTCCTCCTCTCTGCATTATCGTTCCTTCCTATTTTTTATGTTTCCTCATTGGGAAATGGTTTGAATTGTGTTCTCAATAAATATTTCATAAATGAATTATAAGGCCTGAAGAGTGAAGGAATAGTTTATTTTTAGTTTTAGGTCCTGAGCAATTGAGTACGAATAGTGGAATTAGAGTGCGTCATAGGGTATTGTGTTATATGAGAATGTAATGCTAGAAAGATGTGTGTTCGATGTGCAGAGTGTGAAATGCGTCATCCGTATGATGCAAGGTTCATGGATGTATTATTCCCTAAATAGTCAAGTGTGAACCTTTTCATGAGAGTGCATCATATGGTAATGAAGATAGAAATGTATTAATATGTGTAATGATGCTCAGAGAGATGAAACATGAAGCACAGAGCGTAATAGCATAAATGCGACATAACTGACAATATTAATCCAGGGCAAGTAAGCATGATGTACTCCAAGTGTGCCAATGATAGGGATTTATGTGATGACGTGAGAAACAAAATGCCATTATGGGAGAGTGTTATCGATGTGAAGAGAAGAGATAGAGTCAAAACAATGGTAGGAAAAAGAGAAAGATGGACCATGTCATGGTTGTGGATTTTGAAATGTGTCTTGGCTATCAATGTGAGGATTATATTCTTTGATAAAAATTAATTGGAAATGAAAGTGAAGTAAGATGGGTAGGAATATTTATTTTTCATAGCTTATGTGAGATTGATAATGTTCTAGAAGTCTTCAAGGGAGAAGAGTATGGACTTATTTTTAAAGGAAGTTGCTTAGGTGAATCTTGAATTTTTCCTAGAAGGAACAATAATAACGATGGCATGATACTCATTAGACATAGATGAATCATATTTAGGAACCTAGTGAGATTTAGAAATTGGATATGGGCATGTTTTAGAATGTTGTTCAGCGAATTAGATAAATTGTGGACACTCAAGATGTTTGATTCTTAGTTGTATATCATAGCAATCATCGTCATTATATCCATTGATTTGATGGTAATTGCAATATGGATGATCTTGATATTTTACAAGTTAATAAGGAGGATGCAAATGAGTAGATGGCAAGACGATCAATTAATGAGTTATGAGATTTAGAACAATATTAGGTTTCTTATAAGTGAGAGAAAACTTAAGAGGTAATGGTAATGGTAATGCTTGAGGGTCACTAATATGGGTACATGTAGATGGTAAAATGAGGATGCGATGTAGAAAAATGAGAAGTATGTTCGTAAAGAGTGTCCTTAAGATGTTGAATTTTAGATTTTATCGATGTAATCGTGGATTTCATAACCTAAAATTTATCTTGAAATAAATAATTTAAAGTTCGAATTGATCTGGAAATAGAGAGATTATAATTATTGTAGATGATTTTAGAGTGGATTCTATGATTGTTTGAGTCAAGAGACCCATCTCTATTTGCACTATTTCCGCTATGTAGTTGAATCCATCTGTGTGACGTGGTTGTCAGTTGTATGTTATTACAGTTAGTGATAGGTCAGAGGATGGGGCTAGTGGGCCTTCACTTGATGATCACCCCATCTTGTGATTTTTTTTTGATGTTTTTCCTAGTGAGATGATAGGGATGCCTCCCCCTTGTTAGATCAATTTTCACATTGATTTGGTTCCAAGAGTGGAACCTATCTCACGTGCTCCATATAGGATGACTGCAGCTGATCTATGTGAGCTCAAATTATAGCTAGAGTTCCTTCTCGAGAAAGTTGTAATCAGCCCTAGTGTATCCCCTTGGGGTGCACCAGTGATTTTTGTGAAGAAGAAGGAGAGATCTTTGCGGTTGTGTGTGGATTATTATCAGCTGACCAAAGTAATGATCAAGAATCATTACCCCCTTCCTCGCATTGATGATTTTTTTGAATAGATGAAGGGGTCCACTATGTTTTTTAAGATTGTTCTTAAGTCAAGATAACATCAGCTGAGGGTTGCAGAGGCAGATATTCACATGACAGCTTTCCGTATGAGCTATGGCAACTATGAGATCACATTTTTGCCATTCGGTCTGGTGAATACCCCTGTAGTGTTAAAGATTTTGATGAACGGGGTGTTCATGACCTTTCTAGACCACTTTGTCCTCATGTTCCTTGATCACAATTTTTATCTTCTCTCGTACACATGAGGAGCATGAGGAACACCTTCATCAAGTTCTATAGTGTCTTAATGAGAAATAACTTTATGGGAACTTGGAGAAGTGTGGATTATTTAAGTCAGAGATGAAGTATTTGGGTCACATCATTTCTGAGGAAGGTATCACAGTTTATCCTTCCAAGATTAGAGCCATTATTGATTGGCTAGCATCTACTAGTGTGACCAAGGTGTGTAGTTTCATGTTGTTGGTAAGGTACTATAGGATATTTGTTCAATAATTTTCTCGAAATGTTTACCCCATCACTTCCCTTCTGTGAAAAGGGAAGAGGTTCATATAGTAAGATAGATGTGAGCAAGATTTCAGGAAAATGAAGGAATGTCTTACGACATCATCCATTCTTTCAGTTCTAGATCCACAAGGAGAGTTCTTTGTATGGACAGATGCTTCTTTGGAAGAATTAGGAGGTGTATTAATACAGGAGGGCCATCTAGTAGCCTTTTAGTCTCACAAACTCAAGGATTATGAGATCAATTATCAGATTGGTGACCTTGAGCTTACAGAAGTTGTGCATGATTTCGTTCGATGGAGACATTTCCTTCTTGGCAAGAGATTTATTCTCAGGACTTATCATTTGAGTCTTCATCACCTCTCCACATAGCCCAATCTCAATGCTCATCAACGAAGTTGGATTGAGTTTCTTTCTAAGTATTACATGGAGATAGATCATGTGAAGGTGAAGGAAAATGTTGTTGTAGACACTCTGTATAGAGGTATACTTTTATCCATGGCTAATTCAGTGGGTATAGATTTGTGGAGTAGGATTTTGTAGCAGCTTCTACATGACAGCTTCTACCTCTCTACTAGATCAGAGATTGAGTCACAGATACCCCTTGAGGATAAGTTTGATGGATTTTCATTAGAGGTAGATGGTCTTCTCAGAAAAAAAGGCCAGATCTATGTACCTAGAGATGGAAGTTTGAGATAGGATATCTTGGTAGAGGCTCATCGTGCACCTTATTCAGCCCATCCATAGGTGAAGAAGATGTAGGCCACCTTGAGAAAGCTATAACATTGGATATGCCTACAGAGAGATGTAGCTTAGTTTTGGTCACCCATTTTAGAGTGTCAGAGGGTGAAGGTGAAGCATCAACATCCATCAGGCCATCTTTACGCACATGACATACTGGAGTGGAAATGAGACACCATGTCCATGGATTTCATAGTAGGGTTGCGGACATCAAGATACCACTACGATGCCATCATGGTCATGGTGATTTGATTGACAAAAGTGGCTCATTTTTCTCCAGTGAATACCACCTATATAGCTAGTGTAGTGGCACAAGTTTACCTTGATGAGATTATCAGACTGCACGGGATTTTACGGAAGATTATTTGTGACCATGATCCCTTATACATTTCTCAGTTCTGGTCTACCATGCAGCCTGCCCTTGGGACGAGTATCAAATTTAGCAGAGCTTATCATCTAGAGATAGATGAATAGACAAAGCAGGTGAATTGGATCTTGGAGGATATTTTATGAATGAATGTCAAAGAACACCAATCTAGGTGGGAGGAGTACTTGTATTTAGTGGATTTTGCATACAACAAATATTTTCAGAGTTTGATTGGCATGTCTCTTTTTCAGGAATTGTATGGCAGGGAGTGTAAGACACATCTGATTTGGGACAAATTAGAGGACAAGGTTTCTCTTAGGCTGACATTATTACAGGATATAGAGTAGTAAGTTGTCATGATTTGTTAGTGGATATAAGAGGCTCAGAATAGACAAAATAAATATGAAGATCTCTGGAGGAAAGATCATAGTTTATAGGTGGGAACTAATGTTCTTCTTCATGTCAGGCCTCATAAGTGTCCTATCTGTTATGGAAAGGGCTCTAAGTTAGCTCCTAAATTTGTGGCTCCCGTCGTGATCTTAGAGCATATAAGTCATTTTACCTATCGTCTAGCACTATCACCCATATTGTATCATGTAAATAATGTATTTCATGGTTCTATAATTAACAGATACATTATAGATCCCTCTCATGTTTTCAATTAGACTGTATTTTAGGTGCAGAAACAAGGGAAGGTGTTATTCGATCCCGTGCGCATCATAGAACGTAGGTTCCTGGGCCTTCAAGGACATGAGACTGACCAGGTGTGGATCCAGTGGGATATGTATCATGAGACTGCATCCACAAGGGAGGATGCCACATTATTGTGAGCCCATTTTCCTCAGTTATTCTTGTGACTTCTAGGAGGAAGTCAAGTCTAAGGGAAGGGGGATGTAGTACCCTCTCCTCTTCGACACTATTTCATTTTTATGTTTTTTCTTTTGGACTGATACTTAGACATTTGAGTATTATATTTTGATTAGTAGATTATGGACTATACATATAGTTAGACTATTGTCATTATGTGGTTGAAATTTTTACTATGATGTACTAGATGGTGATTGTAGACTAGATGTTAATTTGTGATATTCTGATTTTTATACTAACATGTCGTAATTGGGGTGCATAACATATGTTGGATGTTTCTAATAAAATTATGATTTTTATGAATTCTGAAATCAAATTAATTGTATGATGATAGATGATATAATTTCTGATGTTGAATGATGATTACTGATTTTATATGAATATTTTCTTGATGTTATTAATACGGCTAAAAGGCCAAAGAGGTATCTTGTTTATGTTGTAGGAAATTTTATCACATACATCGAATGGGATGCGGGACCAACCATGGAAGGATGTTAGTTGTTGAGAAACGTGGCTAAAATTTGACAAATTTTGTAATGTTATAGTGTGGTTGCGATGCCCACTAAAACAACCCACTTTGAGACCCTAATTGATTTTTTTTGTTTAAAAGAGTCTACAACCAGGTTACAAATAAACAGTTGTCACTAATAGTTATAGATCAAATCTAATCGAGTAGAATATAATTTTCTTTAATTAAAAACTATTAAAGGTCAGAAGGTCCAAAAAATTATAGTTAGAAACTTCAATTAGGGTCAGAGGGTAATTCCTCACCATACCCACTCTCTAACATGCTTTAAAGATTTAGCTTGATTTTTCTCAAAATTAAGACATTCAAAATTTCCCTAAATCATTTCCAATGGATAGGAAATTTCCTCGCCTTTCTAGTTATATAAAGAAGTCAGCCTAACTCCTCACATTCCTCAAGTTATGGGCCGACAGGACTTGGGGTGAAATTTTTCCCCAAGAACGGGCCTGCAAGCCCAAGGGACAAAATTTTCCCCAGGGGCGGGTGGGCGGGCCACGGAGTGATATTTTTCTCAGGAAAGGATTTGGGTCTGTGGGGCCATGGGATACATTTTTGAAATTTCCCTCACGGGGGTGAAAAGCCACCTTTACACTCACGCTCTCGCGAATCATAAAATACCCAAGGGACACTTGGCTCCTCCTAAACTAGTGCATTGAAAATGGGGTAGTGGGGATAAAATATTTGTATCACCCTAAGGGGAAAAAGGGTAAACTTCACCCACACCTCCGCCGACGCCTCATGATGCCGCATGGCAGCTCTTGATTGGATGCAGGCCGGCGGGCTAGAGGGGAACTTTAGAATATTTTCCCAAAAAAATTCCAAAAACACAAAAGGCAAAAGGGAACCCCCTATTCCACTGATGCCTCATGATGGCACATGGAATACCCTGATTGGTTGCGGGCCAACGGGGAAAATTTATAAAATTTTCCCAAATTATTTTTTTTAAAGCGCTAAGTTAAAGAGTAATCCACCCCTCCGCCGATGCCCTGTGGTGCCATGTGGCATCTTCTTATTGGTTTCATGTCAGCAAGGCGGGAAAATTAGGAGAATTTTCCTAAAAAAATTCCAAAGTGCTAAGGGAAAAATTTGGGCCTGCGGGCCCATCAAGGAAATTTTTCCAAATGTTTTTTTTTTTTAATTGGAAGTGAAGAAAATCTTCAGAAGGCCATAAATTTTGATAGAGAGCTCAGTTTTGGAAAAAAAAAAGACTTTCTTGAAATCTCTAAACATCCTCTTTGCAAAGGATTCATTCAATTCTAGTTTTTATAAAATTTAAAAAGTCAATTTTGTGAAAATGTTCTGCAGGCTTTTATTGTGCAAATTGGTAAATTTTAACTTATAAATTTTTTTTCAAATTTTTCATCCTTTCTCATTCAACATATCAAACAGACATGGAGGTTTCCATAAATAAAGTGTTAGGATATATAGCATGTGTAAAATTGTTGTTTTGATATGCCTTTCAAAATTACAAGTTTCTTTTTACAGTAAAAAGCCTGCAGATTTTCCTTGGCTCGATTGGAAGATGTTAAAGTCATTTCCTTAAGTGTTTTTAGTTTGGTTTGGGATCATTTTGTCCTCATTAAGTCCAATTGATTATTTCATTTACCTCTTATCTATTTGCAGGGTTATTTGAACATTTGATAAAAGAATTTTACAAAGTATATAGTGAATTGAAAGAAGTGTATTCATTTAGAGAACATAAATTTACTATCTCTTTTGCCATGAAATAAAACATTGAATTCATTCCATGATGGTCATAAATAGTTTTATTTATTGCAATCAAACATTAAAACAAGAATGCGGTTTATATTCTTTCCAAAATCATATATTATAAACAAGGCAGAATAATATATTTTCTCCTCACGTGTTTCACTTTTCCACTTTCTAAACAGGGATTTCATAGTGCATTTTAAACACATATTTCCAATGGAAATAATATCATATGAATAAGGAAAACACTTACATTAATTCAAATGAAACTCTTACAACTTCCTTTCCATTTGATTTCAAAATACAACATACAAAATATGTATCATTCTTTCACATTATTTCCAAAAAATAGAATACAGAGTATAACTCTTTTACATTTTGAATTTCAACTTTCATTGTCAATAAAAAGTATCCTTCCATTACAATTAATATAAAAATCATCCACTTCAAAGTGGGAAAGGGATACAATAATATTTCATTTCACAAGGGACTGTCAAACTGTCTTTTTTCCCATCTCCAGAATAACAACATGCAGATTTCTCATTCCTCCAATTTGGTCATAACAGGAGTAGGGGATAGGAAATTCTCTCCACCCAACCAAGACATCCAATGAAGAGGAGAAGCCATCCTTCTTCATTGGCCACCGAGCCCCAACCATAGTGTAATAAAATATGTGATCCAATTCATGGCAACAATAGGCTTCCACAAACACAAAAAAAACATTTTCACAATAAAACACGGTTCCAAAACAAAATGTAGTTTACAACTACATTAAAACATGAAAAACAATACTAATACTTTATCAAGCAAGCCAAAGGACTAAGAAACTATGGGGGATGCTTCTTATGCCTCTGAAAAGGGGAAATAGGTATCACCACCTGAATTACAAACCACGAAAATATAGTATATCAAAACCCTGACATTCCTTATGCCTCCCCAAGTACCCCTTGTTCCTCACATTTCCTTATGCCTCCCTAACCTCTTATGGCACCCCATAATGAGTAAATAAACGCAAGCTATTTCTTTGTAAACTAGAACCCAAATCCCAACTCCCTCCTCCCTTATACCTCCCTAAAACACACTTCTGCCTCCCACAAAAAAAACCCCATAGTCTTCTCCTACACCATTCCTAGGCCATATACCCAACAACCCACAAAAATGCCATAAAATTCACACATTAAAATTTTCATAAACAAGAAAGAAGCATTGCAAGAGCCAAGCTCCTACCTCTCTATGATGGAGTTTTTCCAAGTTCCAAAATAGAAAGCTTTATCCCAATGCAAGCAATCCAAATCAGCAGAGCACAAGCATGCAACAATCTTCACAAAAAAAATTTAAAAGTAAGAGCTCCAAAACAGCAAAATAATTCACCCAAGAATGAAGTCTCTAAAGTGAAACAACCCAAAACAAGGAAAGGAATTCAAATTTTATAGAAGAGGGAAGGGAAGAGGATTAGGTGGATCTATGTAGGATGCCACATCAAACATCCTCAACCCCAACCCCAAAATTCAACTTCATTCTCCAATGCATAATAAATATGTGGGTGAAAAAAATGACAGTTTACTTACACACTCAAATCCAACCCACACCCCAAAGGACTAAAATTAAATCATGTAAGAAAAGTGCAATTAAAACCTATAAATTACATTCTCAAAAAACATTATAAAAGTTAAATTTCAACTCTCCAACCATAGTTATGGTTGGTAAATAAATTTAAGAGGTATGGGATAAGTTTAACTTGTCCCACAAGCCTCCAAGGAAAAATTCAAATTTCCAAAAAGGTGGTGTGTTTCACACTCAAAAGTTAACTTACACATCTCTTAAAACAATTTAAATCAAATCCAACAAATCTATTAATTACTTTCTCATGATATATTTTAATTAATTAATATTAACAACATGCTTACCCACATTATTAATAGTGTTTGGTCTCCAACATTTGATAAATAAAGGCATGGTGTGAAATTTTGAGTGCCATGTGGGTTTGTCATAGTTCTTACATGCTCATTTATTATCTTGGGCATGGTGTGTTGATGTGAGTGTAGGAATGGAGGAATGATCAATTGCCATCCTACATGGAGCCACCTCATCATCCTCATATTCCATTTCTATTTATTGATGGATTTTGTTGGAAAGGGGTTAGTTGTCCATTTTTCATCTTGTGAATTTTTTGAATTGGGAAGGATTGTTGGAGTTGCTTGAAGTGTTTTTTGATTGAATGTGTCAAAGACTTGTGAAGTGAATTTCTCTTGGAAATTGATGGAGAGGTAGGATCTCCAAAAATTTGTTTTTCTTATTATGTTTGTTGATATGGAAATATTTTGGTTGTTAAGTTTGTTTGAGTTTTTATGCATGTGCTTGTGTGTGGTTGGATAGTATTCCTTAAGTTGTGTGTGGGTGAAGGATTTATCGTACCATTTGGGAGGGAAAAGGGTCTTTTCTGAGGAATGCATTTGGTGGGAGTTTGATTGGGAGTTTCACCTATGGGGAGTGAAAAGGAAATCATGGTCATTTTGTTGCATAATTGCAAGGGAGAGATAAGGATATTGTGTTGTTTTTTTTTTTGCACTTGGAGGATTAGGGTGAAACTCCCACTTCACTTAGGAGGAAAAAGGAGGTGGTTTCCCATATTCCTTGCTCCATTTTGTTTGATTTCAAAACTTAGTGTTGTTTGAGAAGTTGTAAACTTGTTGAATATGTCATTTTGGTTGTGTTGAATATTTTTAATGTATGTTATTTGTGGAAGCAATAATTGTTGAAAAGTTGTCAAATATTGCTCATGATTCCTTATGGTTAGTTGGTTGGGGCTCAGGGGCCATTAACGGGATTGATTCTCCTTTTAATGGGTTAAATTTTGGGTGGAGAGTTTTACCTTCTCATCCTCACTTTGTATTGTGACCATTTTTATGAAAGAATGGAGAGTGGTAAATTAGAGCTACATTTGGGAACAAGACATGCAAATGGAAGAAATGTATTTTGTTCTTGTTGAAAACTTTAATGTGGTCATTTGTTCATTCCGTTATTCCCACTTTTAGTGGAAGAGTGTAAAAATTTAATGCTTGTAAGAAAGTTTTATATTCATTCGGAAACATAAAAAAAATAAAATTAAACTCTTCTAAGAGTGTTGATTGAGAAATTTATATTTCCAAATGTGCTAGTATGTGAAAGCGAACTACCAAATCATTGCTTTGTGTTAGTAAAGTATAGATTTTTAAATGAGTTGAATTATACTTTGCATCTCTCTCAAAATTAAGTTGTTTCATTATTCTCAACATGTGCTATCTTTCATTATAAAGACATTCAAAATCTATCTTAAAATTCCTTGCTATATGAAATGGATGTCATTCTAATTGTCATTGTAAGAGGGAAAAGGATTATATGTTATTCCTCCCTATTGAAAAGAAAAATGTTTTGGAGGATGTAGGAGTTTTTTTATATTCTTATTACGTGGTAGGAAGAAAAATAGTTGTAAAATTTCCTTGAATAAACAATCCTATTAGTTTGTTCTATTATCATTATTCTTTGAAAGGGTAGAAATTTTTATAGTTCTTGCATTGTCTTACCCGTACTCTAAATGTCTTATTTTTTATTGTTTAAATAAATACAAATAGTAAGAATATATTTACACATTTATAATGAACAATATAATTAGTTATATAAATTATTATTAAATTTATATATATTAAATATTTACTTATAAAAAAATAAACAATTGTCAAATCGGCCAAAGGTATTGAGCACTATGTTTTAATGGCCAATACGCCTATCCTTTATTTTATAGATAGTGGGTTGGGGGAGGGGGAACTGTCCCCACCCCAACCCATATTGTGGTGCCCCCTCCCCCAACCCACAAACTTTAATAATTAAAAAAAAATTGGCTGGGGGCTGAGCCCCACCAATGTAAGGAAATTTCGTTACACTTTTTAAATAACCACTGTATATATCTAAAACCGCAGCCACGTTAATCCTTAATATATATATATATATATATATATATATATATATATAATTTGGGTTTTAGTTAAAAAAAATTAAAATGTATTTATATATGTATATATATATACACACACCCGAGTGTATATATATACATATATAGAATTATATATATGAAGAGATATATACACATATGTATATATTCTCATTAAAGAGTTTATATATTACAAAAAAAACTAGATCTATTGGGAAAATGCCATATACTCGAATGGGAATTTACATTCAAACAAATTTACAACCAATAGCAAATGAAATTTACAATCAAACCCTTGGAGAGGGTAGTTTGAAATAGAAAACAAATAAATAAATAAACATGGGATGTGTGTATCCATCCCAAAGTCCTTCATCATTTTCCTTCTCTTCCTCCTCCCTTAAACCTGCAAAATAGAAATGAGGAAAATAGGTCAAAGGAATGAATGAATAACTTTATAGATATGAAAATAGGTCAAAGGAATGAATAAATAAATTTATAGATATGTTTAGGGTTATTTTGGTAAAATAGAAATTTTGAAATAAGTTCAATTAGAGATGCATTCATCTCAAAAACATTAAGTTGTTTCATTATTCTCATAAGTACCTTTTATTTCTGTTGGGTATCATTGGTAAATTTTGGGCATTACAAAATCATTGCTTTGTTTTTGGTAAAATAGAAATTTTGAAATAAGTTCAATTAGAGATGTATTAATCTCAAAAACATTAAGTTGTTTCATTATTCTCATAACTAGAAGTAGTTAATTAACTCGCATTATGGCTTCTCCGCCGTGAATTTTCCCTAACCTAAAACAAAACCATGGTGGCGGTGTCAGCTTTGTTCCTGACAAGGTCTTGGGATCCAGTGGGGGTGCTTCAGGTAGACATTTCCTAGGAGGCTCTATCACTAAAAATACTAGTGTTGGTGAGGATGTGCTCAGGGTTGCTGGGAATGTCTCCACAAAACCAAAAGGGTCTATCATTGCTTCTATGGTGGTTGCCTCATCTAGCCTTTATGGTGCTCAGGCTTCAAATTCTCCTCAGGCAGGTGTGGGTCGCAGTTCCCATGTTCTAAGAGGCTACAGACACTTCATTAACCCTCCTTTCACCTCTTACAAATATTTTATCGACCCTCCATCTCAATGTTGATACAAATATTTCTCCTCTGAATAAATTTGTGAACCCTAACAGTGGAGACAAAGGCTCCAAATCTAGTAATAGTGGGTTACAGGATGAAAAATCCAACCCTAACAGATCTTAGAAAGAGGGAAAACAAAAAACCATTCCTGATGTTAGTGTCGATAGGACACGAATCGGATCCATGCATAAAGAGGTACTATAGGGTGTTAGTAGCCATAGTCAAGGGATAAACAGATTTTTTTTGTGGTGGTTGGAAAGAGAGTTGGAGGCCATACAGAGAAGATCTTAAAAACTATTGAAAAACTCTTGCAACCTTCATAGGAGACCCTGATACTAAAAATTTAAGAGGATCTGCTTCAAAAAGTGCTCAAGGAGGAGGAAAATTTTTCTCATTTGGGTCTCATATGCAGGCTTCAAAAACTTTGGCCCAAAATTTCTCAGCTCCATGAATTGATTGCACAAATATGGAGAGAAAATATACAAGGTAAGATTGAGCTTTATCCTTATGCGACAATATATTTCACTGTTTTCTTTGAGACCACTGAAGATAAGGATTTAATTTTTAACCAACAATGGGTTTTGGAGGAACATGGGGTCATTTCAAATCCCTGGTATCCATCTTTTGATCCTGTGAAAGACTCTTTTGATACCTACCCCATTTGGGTTTGATTAACTAGACTCACACTTCATCTTTGGAAAATATTTGGTTTGCTTGTTATAGGGGATAATCTAGGCTCATGTGTGGCTGATTAAGAGAATACCTCTATCCAAACCCACACTACTTATGCTTGAATCCTTGTAGATATTGGTACCTCCTGTTGGTATCCAAATTTGTTCTCCTTTTCAAGACAAGCACCAACACATATTCAATTGGGAGCTTAGAGGTAGCTAGATAACAAATATATGTCATTTTGTAGCCAGAGAGAAATCTAACTGTCTCTTTGTTACTTGGATTTGTGGAGAGATGGATAGTACCTTCAAGAGTATTTTATCTATCCTCACTATTTTAGGTTGTGCCTTTCAACCAAGGTAACAAAACCTATTTTGTAACCTCTATTATATGAAAGGAGATACAGGTAGCTTTATTTTGCATAAATTTTATAGAAAATACCTTGGGAAAATATGATCAACACACCAGATCTGACTTCACGAGTTGTCACTTCGAGACCATGGAGATATCTTCACAACAAGGCAAAGGTTACTAAAGACATTTGAGACCTTGCTTACTTCTGCATGTTTAGGTGATGAGGATTGTGCATTCGCATACCCACATGAAAAATAGGGGTAGGACATGTAGGATGGGTTGTTTTTAAATAGATTTGTGTGGGAGGGGAGACAGGATGAACTTGACTTTCCAGATCATTGAGAGATTATGCAAATAGGAAACATTTCAAACAACAAAATGCCATAAAAGTTAAAACTATTTCTTCAAGTAGAACATGTGCTTCAATGGAGGCCTAGATTAACACTCTTTCATAAAACCTATGGGATTCTATCACAAAGGCTTGAGTAATAAAAACCAATAAAGCACTAAGATTCAAACCAAATCACCCCTGAGGTACACCTAGAGGCTTACAGATAATCTCTATCAACAAAATGAAATAAAAGTGATTTTACACCATTTATCTCACTCCTAGACGAAGGGTCTTATGAGAAATGAAATTGCAGATGCCACTAAACTGTCACAAGGATTGAGACCTATGTGATTGGACTGGATTTTAATACAATATTGCAGCAAAAACAAGAAAAACTACTTACACGCATTCAAAGATAGATAAACACAAAATAACTCAGGTTTGATAAAATTTATCAACAAGGGAGAGTTTCCAGAATAATCTCAAATATTTTCAATGGCTGTACACTTGCAACCACCTTGACACTATTAAATTTGAAACAAAAAGAGATATACAAGATTCTTAGATGACTTCTCAAAAAAGGACGAGCTCTGACAAGCTTTTTCTGCTAGAAAAATTAGTCCTTGACCTCTCCAAAAAACTCCCAACCATTTGCAAAAAAAAATTGTACCATTTATAAAATTTACAACAGAGCCCCTGCTTCTCAATAAGACAAAAATGTTTAATGCACCAGTGCTCACCATGATTCTTTCTTGATTCTCAGAATAATATCTATATAAAGTCTCTAGGTGCTCGAGGGGGTAGATCTCATCGAACACCTCCCGTGTTCAACTCCTTGCTCTAGTAGCTCACTCTTCCTTCAATTTTCCAACTACCTCCATCCCTAATCTATCAAATCTGGCCCCTTGCATGGTCAGGAGAAGAAAAAGAAAAAATTAGATTGGGCACAAAATTTAGACCATGTAAATGGTGAAAGACATCCTCTAGATCTTCCCACAAAACTTCATATATCAACATTAACTTCCTTCTGTACTTGGAATGTAGAAAAGACCAAGAAATCATGGAGACCCGCACTTCTAGATGTGTTTCAGAGAAATGGGGGGAAAAATCAGATATCAGACTCCCAGTTTCTGTTGATCTTTACTTTGAATTTGGGCCGTCCATGTGGTAGATTTCAAACTTTAGAAAAGACCCATGGGCTTCCCTTGAATTTTTACAACTTTTTGAAAAAATGGAAAATTTTCACATTTTTCTCCGCACCTCCACCCTCAAGAAACAAGCCTGACACATGTCCAAATATGATTCGAGCAGAACCACACTCAAATTCTCCCATTTTACTCTCTTTTTGGAAAATAGAAAATTTTCTAAATTTTCCCTATAGCTCTACCCTCAGGAAACATGCCTGACACATGTCCAAATGTGATTATAGTGGTGCCACACTTCCCTTTTTACTTTTGACTCTTTTTTCTCAAAAGGAAATTTTTCAAAATTTCCCCTGAGAGCTTGCACCTCCATTGTTGACTAGGGAAAAACATTGACCTTTTCCCTCATCGGGCTTGCGGGCCATTTTGAAATTTTAATCGTTACGAGGAAAAAAATCCAAGTTTCCTCTGATGGTCCACCTCCCCACCTCTTTGACTTTTCAAACTTCCACTTGTCACCATGGCACACCTCGAGGTGGCCTAAAAAATTTGATACCTTGAACGTGTGTGGGCTCACCACGTGTCCTACTCTGGCAAGGTTTGACTGATTAGTAGAAGCTCAACAGAAGGTGCCACGTGTCATGCTCTGAGGTAGTGTCCTTTCGGCTATTGAAAAGTATAAGTAAAATGCAAAGCAAATGGAGGACTCCACGTGTCATCCTGGCACTTCTTTAAATTTAAATTCAAGGGCTGGTACCCAAACATGTGCGGTTCCTCCATGTGACTTCATGGTGTAATCTTCAAGATGGTTCCCAAAGGAGAGACCCTAAATGAGCACGAGCTAGCCACGTGTCCTCTTAGCGCTACTATAAGGCAAAACCAAAAATTAGATCTTTAAACGAGTGCCATGCTTCCACATGGACATATTTTGAGTTAAGGAATTTCATGAATTTTTCTAAGTATTTAGCTGAGCTGCATCTAACCAATAGGTGCCACATCCCCTATAGATATAAGGATGTAAATTTGACCAGAAGAAACACCCATCAAATTGTAAAATAAAAAAAATTGACCATTTGATCCTGGGAATGAAATTTTCTTCAAGGGAAAAATTTTTGGAAATGTTACAGGGCTTAAATACATTCTTCAGGGATATATCCATTCATTTTCTTCAAGTATGTAGGGTAGAAATGATAAGGAAGACAAATCCTGACCGTGGAGAATAGAAAACACAGGGGGAACCTAATTTTTTGGATGAATAGAGAACGGGAGACCCAAGTTACAAACCCTTAAGTGATTTACAACCCAGGAATACACTAAAAATGCCCACAAGGATCGACCAAGAACAACACGGGGAAGGAAAAATGATAGAGGCCGTAAATCAGTAATTTTTCAAAGGCACAAATTTGGAAAGACTATTTCAAGCACCAACATCGGCTCCGACTTAGGGATGGGCACTCCTTGTGAGTGCCACAAGAACAAAGGTAGACCAAGTGCCAAAAATATCCATTGGGCAATAGAGTTAGCTTACAAGGAAAAGAAACAAAGCAATCTCCAAAAACAAACAGAGAAACCCGACAAAAAAAGGTCACCAAGGACCAATACAAGCAAAAACACAAAAATAGGAAATAAATAACAAACTATACACTATACACAATATTTTCTTGATCTAGAAGCATCAATCCAAAAAATGCTTCAAATGCGTGCTATTAACAGACAACTTGAGTAGTTCACCATCTAAGTCCTTGAGGAATAAGTTGGGTTCACCAATTATCATATCGATGGAGTAAGGGCCCATCCATAATGAGTCAAACTTGCCATGCTTGCCCTTATCCTCATGTCTATTATCCCCTAGTAGCACAAGATCTCTGATATTGAGAGCTCGGGAGTAACCTTCTTGTCAAATAGTTTGTTTAGATTTTCTCTGAACTTTACATGCCTCTGATGGGATGCCCTCCTTTCTTCTTCAAGCTCAACAATCTGGTTAATAAGGGCATCATAAGGGCCTACCTCTTGAACTTCTAGCTGTTGCATAAACTAATATGAAGACTGTTGCATATGAAGAGGCAGCAAGGCCTAAGTCTCATACACTAACTCAAATTGACTCTTTCCAGTGACCCTATTGACAGTGATCCTATTTGTGCAGACAACAAATTTCAACTATTCACCCCACCTTCTCTTATTCTACTCAAATGTTCTTATGATTATTTTCAAAAAAAAATTATTACTTGACTCAGCTTATCCATTTCCTTGACGGTTGTAATTGGAGGCATATGTCAAGTTAATCCCATACTCCTTGCACATTGCCACCAAAGGTTTAGCTCTAAAGCTCATGGAATTGTCAACAATAATCTTGACTGGTACCCCAAACCTACAAATGATGTTGTTTAACACAAAGTCCATGATAACTTGGTGTGTTTCCTTCTTGGTGGGGATTCCCTCCACCCATTTATTAAAATAATTAGTTGCTATAAGAATCCATTTGTGGCCAGCACTTGAAGGGTCTAAAATTTCACCAATGAAATCCATCCCCCATTGCTTGAATGGAGCTTCAATTGACATAGGATACAAAGGAAGGGAGCCTGGAGCTTGTAGCCTTCTAGAGAAGCACTAGTAACTTTTAGTCTTCTTGAAGAGAGTTGGCCACAAATAACCAGCCCTCAGGATCTTGCGTTCTATAACTCTTGCAGCAAAGTGCCCCCCACAAACTCCTCCATGGAGGTCAAAAATTATCTTGGGGGCTTCTTCTTTAGTAATGCACCTTAAGAGGACTCCCTCTAGGTTCTTCCAAGATAACCCATAATCAGTGATGACATATTTTTGGGAAGCCAACTTAAGTGCTCTCTTTTGGTTCTTACTTAAATTCTCATGGCAGTTTAAATGTCTGAGATAGAACATAACATCCTTCTACTACTCAAAACCCATCAAATTTTCAAAAACACCTGCCCTTTCTTCTTCAACCTCATTTACCTCAAGAGTTTGCAAGTTTCTCTTAGCCATAACCTTATCCAAGCACAAACCTCTCACTAACTTCATGGTTTGGATGTCCATATCATATTCTTGCAGCTTGTTCACCCATCTACATCTTTTTATTGAGAACTCCATCTCTGATAATATGTCCTTTACCATGGTATGGGGAACATAAGCAACAACCTTTGAACATAGAATATAAGGTCTGAAAACCTTTCTTTCTTTTACCAAGGCAAATGCCTGCTCTTCCATAATGGTGTACTTTAGTTCTGACCCTTGCAATTCCTTACTGAAAAAGGCAATTGGCCTCTCAGCCCCTTCATCATCCTTCTACAATAGGATAGAAGCAATAGTGTTCTCTAAAGCAAAAGAGAATAGCTGGAAAGGTTTCTTATAATCTGGGGCTGCCAAAACAGGGTCATGCTTCAATGCCTCTTTGATTCCATTGAAAGCTTGGATAGCAACATCCTCCTACTTGATGAACTGGTCCTTCTTTAGCATGGAAGTGATTGGGATGGTCAACTCAAAAAAGTTTAATATAAATCTTCTAATGAATTTTATCTGCCTAAAGATGTATTGAATTCCTTTCTTGGTTCTTCGAATTGGGACTTTGCTAATGGCCTCCACTCTTTCTGGATCAATCGTCACTCCTTCTTGTGACAAAATGTGGCCTAGAAATTTTTCCTTCTACACTCCAAAATGGAATTTATTTGGATTGAGTGACATGTCATATTCTCTACATCTTATCAGCATCTTCTCCAAGTGCAGCAAGTGGTCACTTCTCTTCCTAGAAAACACTATTACATCATCTTGATAAATTGTAATAAATTCATTGACGTAACCAGAAAAAGCAACATCCATTTATTTTTGAAAGGTGGCCCCAGCATTCATCAGACCAAAGGGCATCCTAACATACACATATGTTCCCTAAGGAGTAGTGAAGGCTATCTTGATCCTTTCTGATTCTTTCACCGCAACTTGGTTATAACTAGAGGATCCATCCAAGGTGGAAAGTAACTCAAAACTAGTCACTAACTACAGCATGTGCTCCATGTTTGGTAAAGGATGTTTGTCTTTCATTGAAGCTTTGTTCATATTCCTGAAGTCCACACACAACCTGATGTCACAATTTTTCTTCCTGACTGGTACTAGGTTTTCCACCCAAGAGGAATATCTTGTGGGTTAGATAAT
Source organism: Taxus chinensis (assembly GCA_019776745.2). Lineage (NCBI taxonomy): Eukaryota > Viridiplantae > Streptophyta > Pinopsida > Cupressales > Taxaceae > Taxus > Taxus chinensis. The sequence continues at coordinate 97,838,679 of CM034153.1, forward strand.
CCCTCCATCTCTTAGTTTATTTAGTTCCTCTTACATTTTAAGAGATATAAGTGGATTGATTGGTCTCTTCTTCTACCCTAATGTTCTTGTATTGGGCTCCAAGGGAATCTCATGTTGAAACAAGTCTTCTCTGTATGCTTTGATCTCGAAATAGGTCCAAGCTAGGAAGTCTTTGTATTTCCTCAACAGCTGGATGTATGACTGCTTCTCCTCTCTGCTGAGATTGCTACCTAAAAAAATCTTCCTTGCCTTCTCCTTTGTACCAAGATAATTATCCTTCATATCCGTATAGGATGCAATACATCTATTAACAATGCAATCAACATTATCAAAATTGGATTCAAGAACCACTACCCCTCTAAGAATAGTGTTGGTCTTCAGTTGCATGATATCCTTGCCAAACAAGGTATTCTTTCCTTCTGTTGCACATCCCATTGGCTCCCAATCAATACTTTGATTAGAAAATTCTCCCTTATTTTTTAGGAATCTTCTGATATGAGCATCATCATCAAAAACATACCAATGCTTGATATTGTCGGGAATAGAAGGTCTTGTCAATACCTCAAATTCATATTCACAATATTGGGACATTGTAAAATTGTCAAACTGATACCCCAACACTGCAATCCTATCAGTCAAGTCATTTAATCTCCTATTATGATTCACAATGTTGAATGAATCAAACATTTCAATAAGATCCCAGACTGAATGTTTAAATTGTTTCATTCACTGATTCTTTCTAGAATACATTCTTCTGATTTTCTTGACAACTAAATCTAAACCCCCCTTGACAATAATGTCCTTGAAACCATATTTCCAATCAATTCTTAAACCTATCAACAATGCCTCATACTCAGCAATTTTGTTAGTGCATTCAAAGTTTAGCTTGAAGGAGAAAACAAATCTTTCCTAGCTTGGAGAAAGAAAAATAACACCAGCACCATTCCCAAATTTGAAGCAAGCTCCATAAAACAATAGAGTCTAGGGAGATCCTATTTGTTCAAGACATTTGCATTCTTCAATCTTTTTCTCCTTTACATCAGCAAATCCTACCATTAACATTTGTGTATAATACTTTATAGGTTGTATTGTTGGGATCCTCAATAACATGCAACATTTTATTTTCTCCATACAGCCTGAAAACACTGCCCTCAATTGGAATAGTATCATAGGACATATCCATTTGGACACTCTGACCAACACTAGCAGCCCATTCCCTTGACAGTAGCATGCCTCACTTGGTTGGGAAGTCAACAATGACAACATCACGTTTTAAGTTTTTAGTTAGGTAGGCTGCAAGATGCCCTACCAAACCCTTCACACATCCCACTACTAGCACTTCTCTGGAGTCCATGGTAGTGCACTTCCCATATTATGCTATCACTTTGATGGTCAAATCATTCATGACTTCTAAAGTCATAGAATTGTATGATGCCCCTGAGTCAAACATGCAGTTATGCAACAGTCTATCCTTAATCATCAAAGTGGTGAAGAATGGATCCACATTCATCTGAGAGTCCACCAAGGATGTTCCCAAATAGACCTCATGTGGTTTAGCTAGCGCTTCTGATGCTGGTGGTGCTTTTCGTTCTTCAATGATTGGAGGATTCTCCACAATGATTATGTCTCTGCCTTGGGCAGTCTTCTCTTCTTTCAACCCGAAGTATTCAAATGCTCTCTTTTTGTGCTTAGGAATCCTAAGCAACTCAACAATTGGAAAAAATACTTTTATTTGACTCAATACTTGGGAAATGTCATATGGGACACTCCTTGGCAAGGAAGTATTAGAGGGAAATCCAACACACTCATTAGGTAGTACATGACTCTTGACAATTTGGGCATGGGGAGGGGTATGATTTTTGTGTGGAACTGCAGGGATTTTTGTAGATGTATCTTTCTTGGGGGCCTCTTTAGTAATGTTTGATAGTAATGGTGCTTTAGGCTTGGCTTGAGGCCCTTCCCCTTTGACAACCTTACTTCTTGTGCTATATTCCTTCTCTTGAGCCACAACAACATTCATCAACAATTGCCTATCTTCCTCAGATGGAATTCCTCCATCATACTTTTTTATCATTAAAGCCCTTAATTATTTGAAATCATTATTAAAAAATTCAAACGCTTATACATTATCTACTTCTAAAGTATGAGAGAGAGGAAGAATAGGTGCCCTATCAATGCAGTCCCAAAAAGTAGCAGTAGTCCAGGCACTTATCACCTCAGTTGAGGTTGCCCCTTATTGTGAGCTGGTGGAGAATCCCATCATGCAAACATCATCATCATTGTCATCATCATCATCTTCTTCTTCTTGCTGATCTTCTTCATAAGGAGCATGAGGCATGAAACATTTGTCACACCAATCAATGGCATCTCTCTCCTCCACCATAGAAACTGTAGCAGCCAAAGGATCAGGCAGCATTCTATTTTCTCTTCCTTGGGGCTGGCATTTCCAAACACAATAGGTCCTTTGCCTCTGTCATTAGTTCTTTGATGATTTTTGAATCTATATTGGCCTTGTTTCTTTTGCTTTCCTTTTCAACTCTACCCAACTCCTTTCTCAGGTCGGGCTAACTTGTAGTAGATCTCCTTGATAGCCCCTGCCAAATTTTTCACAACTTCTTTTAAATCAGTAGTTGTATTTGTTTGAGGTTATTCTGGGTTAACCAGCTTTACACCTTCCTTCTTTGGAGGCTTCCCAATTGCCTTGATGTTGTTCTCTATTTATAGAGCCATGGTGAAGGCCTGCCTCAAATTTGTGGGGTTCTTGTCTCTTAAGTAATATGCAGCCTTTTTATCAAATGCATCAGTATATTTGATCAAACATGACTCATCACAAGACCTTCTCCTAATAGGAAATCTCCTCAAAGTTTTATTAAACCTTGTATTGAAGTCATGTACTGACTCATTTGGGTTCTTCTTGATGTTTTTAAATTCTGATAGAAGAAACCTAGGGTCAGTCCTATCACCATATTGTAATCAGAATGCATTGTTCATTTCATCCCAAGAATCAATAGAGTTATCTGGTAATGCTTTATACCAGTCCCTGACATCCTCTTCTAAATTGTGGACAAAAAATTTGATGTATACATCCTCATGTTCAATTTCAAAGTCTTCCATCATATTTAGAAAGAGCTTCAGATGCTGGTCACCAGTTATAACATTGTTTCCCTGGAACTTTGGTAGTGTGTTCCTAACATCCTGAGGTATTGCATTTGGGTAACCAGGCATTCCCACAAAATTTATAGGTCCAAAGGTGTTTAAAACAAATTTAGTCCTAGCTTGAGCTATATTGATTCGAGGAGGTGACCACCGGGGAGAAACAAAGTGATGAGGGGCAGAGGGTCCTTGAAATGAAGGAGTGTAGCTTCCAAAATGGACACCCTCTAAAGGCCTAGATTCTTGGAAATCCCTATTTACTTCTGAAAAGAGAAGGGCGGAATGGGAAGCAAATATTTCAAAATCAAATGAAGGCCCCTCTCCAATTGGAGAATTCAATTCCAAAAAGAGGCTACGTAATTTAGAGTCAGTTGAATGGAAGTCTTCAATGGTAGGCTGCTCACTTTTATCAATGGAGACCTGTCTTCTTATCTGTTGTTCTCCAACAACTCTCTAGGATTTTCTTCCCTTTGAATTTGCTTTTCTTAACTCAAGAAACAATATCCTAGTAGGATCTCTAGCAAAGAAATATCTTCTTCCTTCCAGATTTGTAAATATTAACAAATATTACTTGACAGAGGTTTAAGACACTGGTTCTTATCCACCTTAGTTGTGAAAATTCACTCAAATAGGTTCTTTCAACACTTGTAAACAAGAGATGAAAGCTCCGAACTTCCTTTACCAAGATTGATCAGTGAATACCAGTACAAAACTTGTCGATACTAGAAAATTTGCATACAACACTTGTAACTTGAAATTTCATATAGGACCAAATGTAGGATAATATTTAAAACAAATTTATGGCACTTTAGAACATACAAGTAATGTTTACCAAGTTCTGAGGATGAACTACAATCACAAAAGTCCCCAAAAACGGTGCCACAAGTGTTGGTGTTGTTTATGGGCTAAACAGATATGGACTAGCAATGAATCAATAAATCAATCTTTCAATGAAACTCTGGATTAACAATTCCTTGGTAATGGTGCCACAAGTGTTGGTATCCAAATTTGTTCTCCTTTTCAAGCCAAGAAGCAACACAGTTACAACAAGGAGCTTAGAGGTAGCTAGATAACAAATATATGTCATCTTGTAGCCACGGAGAAATATAACGATCTCTTTGTTACTTGGATTTATGGAGAGATGGATAACACCTTCAAGAGGATTTTATCAATGCTCACTAATTTAGGTTGTGCCTTTCATCCAAGGTAAGAGAACAAATTTTGTAACCTCTGTTATATGAAAGGAGATACAGGTACCTTTCTTTTACATAAATTTTAAAGGAAATACCTCGGGTAAAATATGATCAACACACAGGATCTGACTCTCACAATTTTTCACTTCCAAATCATGGACATATCTTGACAACAAGGCAAAGGTTACTAAAGACATTTGAGACCCCTCTTGCTTCTGCATGTTTAGGTGATGAGGATTGTGCATTGGCATACACACATGACAAACAAGGGTAGAACAAGTAGGATGGGTTGTTTTTAAATAGATTTTGGTGGGATGGGAGATAGGATGAACTTGACTCACTAGATGCTTGAGAGATTATGCAAAATGGAAATATTTCAAACAACAAAATGCTAAAAAAGTTAAAATTGTTTCTTCAACTAGAATATGTGCTTGAATGGAGGCCTAGATTAACACTCTTTCATATAACCTATGGGATTCTATCATGAAGGCTCAAGTAAAAAAATACAATAAAGCACTGAGATTCAAAGCAAATCATGCCCGAGGTACATATAGAGGCTTACAGATAATCTCTATCAGCAAAATGAAAGAAAAGTGATTTAAACTATTTATCTCACACCCAGATGAAGGATATTCTGAGAAATGAAATTATAGATGCCACTAAACTGTCACAAGGATTGAGAATTGTGTTATTGGACTGATTTTAATACAAGATTGCAAGAGAAACAAAAAAAACTACTTGCATGCATTTAGAGATGAAATAAAGATACTTTACTCTAGATAAACATAGAATAACTCAAGTTTGATCAAATTTATCAACAAGGAAAAGTTTCCATAACAATCTCAAATATTTTCAATGGTTGTACACCTGCAACCACCTTAACATGAGTAAATTTGACACACAAATAGATATACAAGATTCTTAGACAGCTTCTCAAAAAAAGATGGGCACTGTCAAGCTTTTTCTGCTGGAAAAATCAGTTCTTGACCTCTCCAAAATACTCCCAAACATTTACATTAAAAATTTGTGCCATTTATAACTTTTACAAAAAATCCCTTTCTTCTCAATAAGACAAAAATGTTTAATGCACCAGTTCTCACCATGATTCTTTAGTGATTCTCAATATCTGATCTACATAAATTCTCCAGGTGCTTGAGGGGGCAGATCTCATCGAACGCTTCCTATATCCAACTCCTTGCTCTAGTAGATCACTCTTCCTTCAATTTTCCAGCCACCTCCTTCTCAACATTAACTTCCTTATCTGTTTGGCATGTAGAAAATACCAAAAAATCATGGAGACTCACACTTCTATACGTGTTTAAGAGAAATGGGGGGAAAAATCAAATTTCAGACTCTCAATTGCGATTGATCTTTAATTTGAATTTGGGCCATCCATGTGGCAGATTTCAAACTTTAGAAAAGACCCGGGTGCTTCCCTTGACTTTTTACAACTTTTAGAAAAAATGGAAAAATTTCACAATTTTCTGCAAACCTCTGCCCTCGAGAAACAATCCTAACACGTGTCCAAATATGATTGGAGTGGAACCGTGCTCAAATTCTACCATTTTACTCTCTTTTTGGAAAAAGGAAAAGTTTCCAAATTTTCCCCGAAGCTCCACCCTCAGGAAATTAGCCTGACACATGTCTAAATGTGATTGGAGCGGTGTCACTCTTCCCTTTTTACTTTTGACTCTTTTTTCTCAAAAGGAAAATTTTCCAAATTTCCCTCAAGAGCCCACACCTTTGTTGTTGACTAGGGAAAAACATTGACCTTTTACCTCATCAGGCTTGCGGGCCATTTTAAAATTTTAATCCTTAAGGGGAAAAAAATCCAATTTACCTCCGATGGTCTGCCTCCCCGCCTATTTGACTTTTTAATCTGCAATGTGTAACCATGGCACACCTCGCGGCAGCCTCAAAAATTTGATACCTTGATACAAGTGTCAGCATGCCATGTGTCCTGCTCCGACAAGGTTTGACTGAATGCTTGAAGTTCAACAGAATGTGCCACGTGTTATGCTCTGAGGCAGTCTCCTTTTGGTAGTTGAAAATTCTAAGTAAAATGCAAAGCAAGTGGAGGCCTCCATGTGTCATCCTGGTGCTTCTTTAAAATGAAATTCAAGAGTCTAGTCCCTGAACACGTGCTATTCTTCCGCTTGTATTCATGTATCAATTTTCAAGATGGTGCCCAAAGCAGAGAGACCTTGAATGAGCGCGTGCTCATCACATGTCCTGTTCCACCAAATTTCCCCAACTGCATTAAAATTTTTCTAATCCCGGGACAAGCAGCAGAAACCTCCACGTTTCCTCCTCGCACTACTCCAGGGAAAAACCAAAAATTAGATCTTCAAACGAGTGTCACGCTTCCACATGGACACATTTTGAGTTAAGGATTTCCATGAATTTTTTTGAGTATTTAACTAAACTGTGTTCAACCAAAAGGTGCCACGTCCCCTGTAGATACAAGGATACAAATTTCACCGGGAAAAATGCCCTTCAAAATGTAAAATACATGAAAATGACCATTTGAGCCAAGGAATGAATTTTTCTTCAAGACCAGAAAGTTTGGAAATGTTACAGGGCTCAAATAAATTCTTCAAGGATACATCCATTCATTTTCTTCAAGTACTTAGGGCAGAAAAAATAAAGAAGACAAATCACAATCGTGGAGAACAAAAAACATGGGAGAACCTGATTTTTACGATGAACAAAGAATGGGAGACCCAAGTTATGGACCCTTAAGTGATTTACAACCTAGAAACCAACTAAAAATGGCCACAAGGATCAACCAAGCATAACACGGGGAAGGAAAAATGACAAAGGTCGTAAATCAGTAATTTTTCAAAGGCACAAATGGGGTGAGACTATTTTGAGCACCAACACCTCCCAAGCCTTATCAGCAACAATTAATTTGTAAATTAGTGAAAGACTTTGGATGCAGAGGTTGGCCTACAATAGACTTTATTTCCAATGTTGGCAGTACTTCAAAACTGGCCATATCACAAAAGATTGTGAAAATACCAAACTGACATGGTGGAAAGATTTTCTACTAGATCATCTAACAATTGATCCCCATATAGAACCGATTATGGTAGCCCTACAAACTGACTTATCCACATGGAATAGCTTCCGCATATTACATAGAAGAAACTGAAAGATTCTTCTCATCGGGGTGTTGATTCAACGATAGATTGTGATTCGATGCCCCTTGTTGAGGGTCACATCCCTATCAATTCAATTGAATTTGTTCTTCCAATATCAATGGAAGAAGATAATAAGGAATGGAAGGTGGTGGATAGAAAAAATAAGGGATACACTAAATCTAAACCTTCCATTGTCTCAGGAAAGGCATGAACCCTGTCCTGTTGCGTGCCTTCATCACTGCATCTGGGATTTAGGCATGTTTTGTTTCTACTGAGCAGCTGATATTGTTATGAAATCAATGTTTTCTAGTTATACATCTATTGGTTTTTGGTTGTGATCTTGGCAGAATGCTTTCTGTTGTTGGGTTGATTAGATAAATCTAGTTTGTGATTTTGTTATTTTGCTGAATTTTTTAATCTGGATTTTGAGCCCTGTTGTATAAGGTTATTGTCCCTTTCAAAAAACTATTTACCTATGATAAAATAAACGTGTGCTATATTTCATTGTAAAATAAATATGAATCTTCTTAAAATTTATTGGTGTTAAAAATGGTTATCACTTTATCTTGTTGAAGGAAAGTAAGTAGTGTGTAACTATTTTACTTAGAAATATATATATATAACCTCTTTGCAATTATTTTTAAATGAATAAGTAATGTTATTAGTTTGTTCATCTATCATTCTCCTAAGAATAGTTACAAATTTTTATAGTTCTTGTCTTGTCTTATTCTACTTTAAATGACCTATTCTTGATTCATTGAGCAAATCAAATAATATGGAAATACATAATTATAATTAAAAATGGATTTAATTATATAGAATTATTATTAAATTTATGTATACTAAATATATACTAAATAGTTATTTATTAAAATTAAATTAATGAAATTATATTATATATTAATATAAAATTTAATATATCTTTCTTTAAAATTTTCTCTATCAGAAACATTAATTGCACGTATTGTGTACATTATTCCACTTAGATATCAATTGATATCCCTGCAATCATATCATAATAGTGCTCATACCTTCTTTCTACCTTAGTAATGTATTTTGCTATGTATTTGAACATAATGTGTCTACAAATAACTAGTTGGTAGTCCACATTTCCACACAAGATAGATAACATGTGAGATTTATGAAGGTTGAGTCTCATGTTGTTGCAAGAAAGTTCAAATTTCTTTTGACCATCTTTATCTATGCACAACTCTGACTCATTCCAAATATTGTAAATATTATTTGTAATTACAAATTTTAGATCATCATTTCTTTCACAGGAAATACATATCACTATATTTCGTTCGAATCTACACATGGTAGACAAGTTCTTCATACTAATGAAGTAGGTATCATGTAAGTATCTATGACGATTTTATTGAGAATGGATCATCATCTCTCAACTGCCCAACTTTACATTGAACTGATGACTGTCACATGGATTCACATAAAAAATGAAATCTAGGGTTCCTTCCAAACCTATTATCAAGATACTTGATCAAATGTTGCACATAATCATGCATGTCCACACGTCTAATGTTTGGAAATGCAAAGGTTAATATGCCCTCCGATTTATTTTCATTGATCATCAAAGAGAAAATCGGTGGCCAATTAGGGTAATGTTCATAAAAAATGAAATCTAGGGTGCCTTCCAAAACTATTATTTTGATACTTGATAAAATGCTTCACATAATCATGCATGTACACTCATTTAAGGGTTGGAAATGCAATGGATAATATGCCCTTCGATTTGTATTCATTGATCAACAAAGATTTAATCGGTTGCCAACTAGGGTTTTTTAGGAAAAATTGTGTCTTTTGCGCTTACAATTGTTCTCATCTATTTTATATATGTTATGCATGAGTCACATTTCATTTCTAGCACTTTGAAATTTGTATGTAAAGTTGAGTTGTTTATTCATCACTTATTGATTTGTAATAAGAATAACCCGTATTGACGAAGCCTATTATAAGATACCCCCATGGCTTTCAAATCACTTAACAAATACCCATTTATTTATATTTTTAAGATTTGATTTAGAAAAGAATAGATCCAAGATATTAAGGAAAACCACAAGAAGAAAATGCAAAAGAAATCAATATAAATTTACATTAAAAACATAAAATAGACATGAGTATTCACTAAACTATTTTAGGAATGAATGCAATTGTCTGAAAAAAAAGTGGTTTTTTAACCCCTTCAACGGCATCCAAAACAAAATCCTTCGACGCAATTGACGGAGAAATAAGAACTTCCAGCGAGCCACGAGAACGTAAATAATGTCTAGATGAAGATAACTATATAGACACATATCTCCATCTATATCTTTGTCAAGGAATATTGCTCTGCCATTGGCATATTTATCATGCGCTAATTTTGCAGGATTTCAAAATCCGAAAATTCATCTCCAATCGAAATTTCCCTGAACTAATTATTGTTTATTACAGAAATCGATCGTCTAAATAAAATATTGTTCTATATGGCGCGAAAAAATAATAAAATCTTGTATAGGATGTCAACGATAAAGATAAAAGAAGCAAATCAATAGTGCTCGATTAAAACTATCTAAAGAGGTTGAGATAACATGAAAGCGTTGTAGTGCGATGTACATTTTTGATGATTTCATTTCTCCTTCAAAAGCTCAAAAACACAGTTCAAATATATTTGTCATGTTTCCTCTTCTCTAAAACATTGACGAGATAAGTTTACCATTAATAATTTTCACTATTACTAAAAATTAAATGCATAAAGCCTTGTGCTAGGGTTTTCGCGGTGAGCCCTTTTATCATGTCTCGACAGAATATTTTAATATTAAAATGGCGCTGAAGGGGTCCATGTTTACATAAAATTGGAAACAGGCAGAGGATATACATCGTCAGTTTAAACATGGAATGTACCGAACACAATATGGATAATAATCAATAATCAGCCAAACCATCTGTACCATACACACTATTGTGAATAATCAATAATCAACGATTTCACCCACACTTCGGAGTTCGAGGAGCCATGCCAAACGATCTGGTCCCCGTTTGTCCCGGACTATATAATCATTAACTGTTATATGTATATTCGCATATTTATAAGTGTCGGAAGACTACTTTGATATGTTTGTAATTTATAAATTTTATATTTATCCTAAATAAGTTTGAATGATCCTCAGATATTTCAATGTAAATTTTATATATTTATCCACCTTTCGGAGTTCGAGGAGCCAAATCATCTCTACCATAGACCATATAGTCCATATCTATCCTGATCCATATAATCATAAAGTCCTATATACTCACATAAGTTTTAAAATTCGGAAGACTACTTTTAGATATTTAGAAATTTTATATTTATCTTAAATGAGTTTGAAATAATCCTGAGAGATTTGAATGTATGTTTTATATATTTATCCAACCTTCGGAGTTCAAGGAGCCAAACCATCTGTACCGTAGACAATATGGTCCCCATCTGTCCTGGTCTATATAATCACTAAGTCTTATACATTCACATAGTTTTTAAAAGTCGGAAGACTACTTTTATATGTTTGTAATTCATAAATTTTATATTTATATTTGATAAATTTAACTGATTATAAGGAAATGGAATGTAAATTTTAAAGAGCTAACATATTTACTAACCAACAAATCTAAGACCCAATATGTACTAAACTAAAATTGAATAAGTACCATTAATAATATGTCGTAGTATAAATAATCACAAATTCTTAAATAATGCTCTAATATACAAAATAGTGAGAAAAATAATAACTTAAATTAATTAATTACATAAAAACATATTTTCTTAAAGTGTTGGAAGACTGATTTTCATATGCAATTTATAAATTTAATATTTAAGATTTGAGAGTAAGTTTTATTTGTTCGATGAAATTAGATATTTAAATGAAATCTTATATATTTCCAAACCATCAAACCATGGAACCAATAAGTTTTAAACTAAAATTCCATCATAGGTTAGCCAAATATATAAAGGATATAATTTCTTTCCCGCCACATCTGTAGTGCTCCCTTCCCTTCGACACCTTGTGATATTGATCATGTTAATGCTGACTATATTATGGACATTGTTATAGTTTAATTTAGTATGATGTTAGATATTAGATCATGGTTTATTGTGGAATTTGATTCATATATGGTGCATGATGATTATTAGAGACATTTTAGATATTGATGTTGATATATTGTTTGACATGATTTTTGGATATTTTGAGTAGACCTAGAAAATGAGAATTGAATTAAAATTGATGATGATATAGTTGTGGATGAAATTGTAAGTGATATTGTTGGTTGTCTTGATGATTGTTGTGATTCACATATATGTTGATGATCTTAAAATTATATTTATATTCATTTGGATGATCTAATATGGCCACAAGGCCGAAGGAGGTATTTATATTTTAAAGGTTTAAAATATCACAACAAACATTGAGGGATTGGAGACCAACCACTTTGGAATTATAGATGAATTCAACAAGGTCATCATGACAATTGTATTCTTAGTGTGAGTTTGATTGTGTTAGGGATTCCCATGAGGGGGATCATCTTTAAATGTGACGAAGGGGTTTTATGTATTTTCTTTTATTTGATCCCTTTATTAATATATGTATGTGTTTTTTTTATGGTGGTTTGATCCCTTTCATTATTTATGAAATGGTGGGTAATATTGTGAGTAATCTTGTTGTTAAGATTAAGTAATTAAAATATATCATAAGAAAGTAATTAGTAGAGTCATTGGCCTTGAATTAAAGTGTTGTAAGAAATGTGTAAGAGATGTGTAAGTGATGTGTAAGTTTATTTTAGAGTATGAAACATTACACCTTCTTGTAAATTAGAATTTTTCCTTGCAAGCTGATTTTGGAGGCTTTTAGGACAAGTTAAACTTGTCCCATACCTCTTAAATTAATTTACCAACCATACCTATGGTTGGAGAGTTGAATTTAGACTTTTATTATGCATTTTTGTAAGAAAAGTTGTAAATTTTAATTACACTTTTCTTACATGTTTTAATTTTAGTCCTTTGGAGTATGGGCTTTTTTTTAATTGTATAAGTAATCTATCATATTATTCACCCACCTATTTAATATACCTTGCAGAATGAAGTTGAATTGGGTGTTAGATTTGAGGATGTGTGATGTGGCATCCTACATGGATCTACCTCATCCTCTTCTCTTCCCTCTTCTATATTATAAAATTCCTTAGCTTTTTTTTGGGGTTGATTCACTTTTGGATACTTTATTTGGGGTGAATTATTTTTTTGTTTTGAGCTCTTGCTTCTGGAGAAAGTTTGTAGAATTATTACAGGCCTGTGTTTCGTTGATCTTGGGTTGTTTTGTATTGGAAATCTTGCTATTTGGAACTTGAAAAAAACTCCATTATGGGGAGGTAAGAGCTTGGATCTTGAAATGTTCTTCTTTTATTTGTGTAAATGTTATTATTGTGAATGTTTTGGCATGTGTGTGGATTGTTTGAGTAGATGTCCTAGGAATGGTATAGGAGAAGACTATGGAGTATTTCTGTGGGAGGCATAAGTGTTTTGGGGAGGTATAAGTTTGGAAGGAGTTAGGATTTGGATTCTACCATACAAAGAAATAGCTTGTATTTCTTTACTTGTTATGGGGTGCTATAAGTTGTAAATTTTAATTTTACTTTTCTTACATGTTTTAATTTTAGTCCTTTGGAGTGTGTAAGTAATCTATCATATTATTCACCCACCTATTTAATATGCCTTGGATAATGAATTTGAATTGGGTGTTGGGTTTGAGGATGTCTGATGTAGCATTGTACATGGATCCACATCATCCTTTCTGGAGAAAGTTTTTAGAATTATTATAGGATTTTGTTTGGTTGATCTTAGGTTGTTTTGTATTGGAAATCTTGTTATTTAGAACTTGGAACAAACTGCATTATTGGGAGGTTGTAATGCCCAGCTGGGCATCGTAATTCATTGGTTCTACCTGCTCCTCCCAACCACCCGACCTGCAGGTTGTCTTGTCCACCACGTTTTCTTGTCTGTCCTTGCGGGAGGAGTGGGCAGAGTCCCGTTTTTCTTTGCCGTGATCTTTTTTTTGATCTTCTATTCAATGCGTATGGGTATGACAAGATGGATTAGATGAAGCTACAAGCTAGTGTAGCAGGCGTGTAACCTCCTTGCTTTGGGTGCTGCGGGGTGTGGTGGTGAGCGGTGTGCTGGGAGCAGAGTTTCACCAGGTGGCAGGCACATTCAGTAAGGCAGAAGCCGTTTTGAGCGCTTCTAATGAGCAGGTTGTCCACTATGTTGTTATCTGTTCAGTTTTTTTCTGCGTGGAAAAAGTGGAGGGAGGGGTGACTCCCAGTCGCAGTTTTTTTTGGAAAGGGCCAGGCTTAAATGGATGAGCTCGAGCAGGAAAGTTCCTCCGAGACAAGTAAATCCGAGACCCCTGATCTCTGAAAGAAGTTAGAGAGCCCGTGCCCGTGCCCTAACCTTTTTCTAGTCGCATACATCAATGGAGATGGCGGCGGTGGAACTCGCACAGGTGGTGGAGGACACATCAATGGAACCGACAATGGAGGTACTCGCCTAGGCAGTGAAAGATGCGAGTCTAGAGGTCTGAGTTTTGGTGTAAAAGAAAATAGTGATTAGTGCTCGACAGTGCACCGTTGCCACGACTGGCTCTCCCCCTTCCCATGTGGTGAATGCGGCTGCTGCATCAGGACATACATTTCAAGCTAATGAAGAAAACCACAACGACATCAAAGACTGCCGCCTTTTCGAAACACAGTTCAGGTTGAAGGTCTCTTAGAGACTATAAAGTGGGACGAGAAAGGCTTATGTTTGTGAGCGAGTTTTTTTTTCTTTTTTTTTGTGAAATTCGGGTGTGATCTAAACACATGGCTTCAGGTGGGGCTGCAGAGGTTTATGGCTGATTTTGTCATCTCCATAATGATGAAGGCAGTACCGATTCTTTTGATCTAACTACGATGCACAGGAAGATGCTATCCATCCACGCCCTTACCATTGCAAAAGGGGAAGTTTTTCTGGGTCTTCGGTTGGATGACGAGTGCCTTGCTGAATAAGGAGCATACAGTATTGGAGATTGTAGTGAAGAGGTGATGCAGAAGAAGTTGTTTCCTCTGTTCTTCAAGCTCTGCACATATGCGTTCCTCAAATTCGAGATTCTCCTACAAGATATTTTTATCAAATCCGATTAGGTGACAGTGTGACTGTTACCTGAGTAGACTTCTAGTTCATGAAATTCAGAATATTCATGAAGCACGTTTTCTTTGCTGCAGTTATGGCGCTTGCTTTTTGTGTTGGTGACATATCACACCCACAGGCACAGGAGATCTATGCAAGGTTGAAGAAAATGTCTTGGTAGATGAAGGTAGCAGGATACCTCAAACCCAGAGCTTGCACTGAGTCGTTTCTCGATTCGTGACAGTGAGGGTGTTACCAACAGGCCTGATGAAATTTATTTACAAAGAGTCTTTTTTGAGATCTTACTTATTGTAGGATGTAACTCATGGAAGAGAATCTATTAGGGGCGGATCTGTTTCATATCAGAGTATTCATGAAGCACAATTTTCCTTGCAACTATATGAGCATCTTCTACGAGTCACTAAGTTGGTAGGCATAAAGGTCTCTGTTGTTTTTGTCGCACCTTGCAAGCTACAGCTGAAATGTTTTGCTGCACAAGCAACACACTTGATATTTTGTGGCAGCTTCTTCACAGGTGAAAATACATTTGGTTTGCTTTCTCGGGGAGGTCATGGGTTTTGACAACGAAAGTATCATAAATATACAATCACTCCCTGGAGAATATTTCTGTCCAGTTGGTAGGCAGTGTGTTTACCCTAATGAGGCTGTGCAAACCCAATGTACACATCCTTACTGCAAGCCTTGCCTAACTTATGTGCTAAGTACTACTAGGGCCTGCCCTTATGACGGGTATTTGGTTACTGATACAGATTTGAAGGAAGTGCAAGAGGCAATCCGGTATTGGCTGATGCTATAGGCCGTGTGACAGTTCATTGCCTGCACCACAAGAGCGGCTGCACTTGGCAAGGGCCTCTTTCAGAGAGTATAGCTCATGGTAATGGTTACCAGTATGGTTCATCCCCTGTTGTATGTAATAGATGTGGCACCCAGTTTGTTCACCGACAAGGACAAGAGCATGGCCGTTAACAGAGTTTGGACCTTCAGCAGGCCGAGGAAGAGAAGTTGCGCTGGTTGGGTTGCTGTTGCAGGCCCCGTCCATCTTGTGATCGACTGCGGGAGCTTAATCAGGCACGATATTCTCTATACCATTAATTCTTATGCGGTTATTTAATTGAATCACTAAATAACTCTACTCTTCATATTAATGTCTCGTGTGATGGTATACTGTTTGGTTTCCACTTTCCTGGCTCGTTTGTATTTGTTTTGGCGTTAGAAATGATTGCGTTGGTTGAAGCCCTTATATTGTTTTCTGGGTTTTAATAAATATTAGTTGGGTGAACTTTGCTCTTAAGTCTAATAAAACAAAAGAGGTGGGGGTCCTGTAATGAACACCCCTTAGTTCCTTATGTTGGTCTCACGATTTGAATGTTTTATCAAACATTGTTGTTGGACTCAACCTTACAGTTCCTGTTTTGTTCTTATTCTTGTTTCGGTTCGAGATCTTTAGTTCTGGGTTATGTCGAGTATTTGTGAATTAGGGATTGAGTACTGCAAGTGCATTGTGTATAGGTGAATGGTGCTATTCATGTCTCTATCCTTTTCTTTCATTTGTTTAGGTTCTAGTAACCCTTCCCAGTTGGCATGGTGTGTGCTTAACTTGATTGATTTTTGAATTGAGCCAGGTTGATATTACGTTCAACTAGGTTAGTTGCTTTTGTTACTTGTTTGAATCGCTCAAAGAAATACTTTATTCTTCGAGTGTCATGGTTGATCGTCATAATTCGATATCAATTCATGTTCACCGTTTGGAGATTGTCGTCTTTGGAATCACCTTCTCTCCCTTGGTAACTGTTGTATGTTTTGAGGAATGTAGTTGATCCTATGGAATGTCTTCTTTTGACGATACTCACATTTCTTTTGGATAGTTTAAAATGTCAGAGGAAATACTCTTCTTCGTACCTTGATTTTGTTTCACACATGTTGGAGGATACGAGATCTACTGGATCATTAGTGAGGAGTTTTTTTTCAAATCTTAAAATTGGGATGTGGGTTTTATGCGTAAGAAATTACTCTACGATTTGCTCTGTAAAGATGCTTAAATTTCATTCTCCTGTGACTTAGAGTTTGGTGTGTTTGGAAACTCATTGGTTGACTGGTTTTTGTGCTGATCGTTGTGATATGACCTCCTTGCTGTCATTGTAGTAGAATGGTTATGTGTTGACCAAAAAGGTTAAAGTTGACTTGTTGTTGACGATAGATCCTTTGGAAGCTATGTATCCTGTGTTGTGTTCTTGTGAATGATTGAGTAACCCTCCTATAAGATTTATAATGGTTATGTTTGGTCTTGTCAAAGTTTGTCCTTTTTCTTAAGACATTCTCTTGATTAGAAGAAAGTTTAATAGAAGGATTGTTAGGATAGGATGTAACCCATACGAGGTCATTTGTGCATTTCATCCCTTTTCTTTCCAATTTTATTTATTCTGTACTGACATAAAATTAACTGTTATAGGCACATCATCTTAATATTAATAAGTCATGTTGGTTTAGATATTCTCATGTCGATTGATTGTTTGGGATCTTCCAGTGGCATAGTGAATCCTTGGCTTGGTGAACTAACTTAAACAAATAGGGATAGATCACGTTTGAAAGTAATTCTCTTCCTGTAATTGTTTTTGTTTCGAAATGTTATCTTGTTAATGACGGTCATTATTGTGATATGGGTGAAATTCACTATGATGTTTATTAACTGCTCCTATGTGAAAATGATAATTGAATAGAGTTAGTACCATCCCTTTTATTTAGACATTTTATGCTTTTGGACAGCTCTTTAATTGCTCTTGTTTAGACTCTTGAATTATTGTTTTCTTCATCAACGGTGTTTTTCTTCTTCCTTGAAACAGTTAGATAAC
Organism: Taxus chinensis; assembly: GCA_019776745.2. Lineage (NCBI taxonomy): Eukaryota > Viridiplantae > Streptophyta > Pinopsida > Cupressales > Taxaceae > Taxus > Taxus chinensis. The sequence goes on from CM034153.1 coordinate 97,856,221, forward strand.
AACATATTGTCTTAATGTTATAGCTTTTATCGTGCTCAGTTCTTGCGAACTGACATGTGCTAACAAATGTGCAGGAGGATTTCCTGAGTAGAAAAGAAAAAAAAAAGAGAGAGAAAAAGAAACACGTGTAGAAAGTGGATTCCATCCTTCTTAGGAACTGCTGTTGTACAAATGTTTTTCTTTTGCTTTACATCATTGGTATGGAAATTGTGGAGACTATCTAGAAGGCATTGTGTTATAATTTTGTATTGTTCTCATGTAGGTTGTTGTTATCGTATGAAAGTCAATTTGAGAAATATTATCGTCAATAAGATTAAATGAACTTGTTTTGACATGCGTATCCTCTGTTGAATTTTCACTTTTCAGAATATGATTTATCCTTGAATTGTCAAACCTAATTCTAATTATCCAAACTTGAATCATCTTGCATTGCTCTAGTTACCTTGGTCTTGTGTCGTTTGGTAGAGGACTATGTTTTTGATCCTAGCAAAAAAAAGAAAACAAGAGAAACAAATATACCTTGTGATCCCGCGTAAACAAATCAACAATCTCTTATTGTGGTGAGTCCTTAGAACGGTCTTAAGGTGAAATCAATGATTAAATTCTTGGAAGATAACAAGATTAGAATAAATAGAAGGAACTTGCCTAAGAAACTCTTCGATCTGTCTTACTCGTTGAAAATGTAAACAGTATACTTCTTTCTATATCTTCAAGTGAAGCCCAAGTGAAACCTTTAATTTTTTGATTAGACTCTTGACCCCAATGAAATCTTATTAATAACTAATAAGATCTTAATGATGAATCCAAGAGTTAGATAGTCATGTACTGGAATAAAATAAAATAAAATAAAATTGACCGCTTGAAAAGGTAAAACATATATGTTCAAAAGCACAACGTCGAAAACAGATTGATAAAGTTAAGAGCCTTGAGAAATTAACTGCCTCCTCACAAATGAATAAGTTAATCAAGTAAATGAAGTAACCTCTTGCTATTCTATAATCGAGGGTTTACACTGTATATTAACATTATCAAGGTAGGGGAAAATTCTTCAAAGGAGACATGACTTTCAGATTCTCCTATCGTGATTCCTCTGCGAAAAGTAAAGAATGTAAAAACACTTACAGCTAAAAACATGAATCTAAAGAAACCTTCTGTGGGAAGACCTTGTTGTAAGACTGCATACTTTAGATGAACCATTGTGTCCTTAGTGTGTGCCTCATGTCTATCTGTAAGGTGTGGGTCCGTGTTGTGGAAAGCATGTCTTTGGTTGGTTGTATTCCCTAGAGAACTTGTGTAGTGTCGTATTATCTTCAAGCAAGTCAAAAAAAAGTTATCCTGTATATCATTGTGTGGTCCTTGTGTTGGTATTTTTTGGTGTGTTACAGAGGTAAGATCTTGGATCTTGAAATGCTCTACTTTTATTTGTGTAAATGTTATTGTTATGAATGTTTTGCCACTTAGTGTGCCACGTAATTAGGGTTACATGTCCTATGAATGGTGTAGGAGAATTACTATGGAGTATTTATAACACAAAATAAGTGTTATTAGGTAGGTAAAAGTGTGGAAGGAGTTGGGATTTGGGTTCTACCCTATAAATATGTTTTACTATTTATTTCTTTACTCGTTATGGGGTGCCATAACAGGTATGGGTAGGCATTAGGACAATCGCTCGTACAGGAATCAACCCAATTTGAGGGGATAGCATAAATATATCAAAAAAATTTAAAATGATATAAAATTATGGTATGTTATTGAAGTGGTGATACTTCATTTACCATTGTGAAGCATAAAAAGCATTTTTGATAGTAAATCTTAAAATCCTATTGGCATAAACATTTGTACGCCATGAATGTTGAAAATATTGTTGTCTAAATTTTTAATTGTAAAAAAAAATTAAGTCTAAAAAAATATGAAAATTTGAACTGTCAAAATTCAAATGTGTGTTATGGAAACATATCTAAAATTGCCATGAGTGAAAAAATAAATTTCTCATTGCAAAAGAACCACCCGTGGAGAGCGGTGTCATTCCCTCTTTTATAACATGTGAAACGAACGTATGAGTAAAATAAAGAAAAAGGACTATTCATGTTGCTGTTCTAGATTTTTTTTTTTAAAAGAAAAGTTTGACAATTGTATTCTAAGATTACTCTTATTGTACAACCATTTCCAGTTAGTTTGTGGACCTTGTACATGAATATGGTGATGGAAATATTTATGGCTATTACCTTTATGAATGTTGCAATTCGAAATGTGAAAGAGATATAACCATGTTTATAATGGTGACATAAACATACCAAGAAAGTGGGACATTTGTACATTGTGCTTTTACCAGAAGAGCCAGAAATCTGACACTGCCTTGTCACAAATGAATAAGTAATCAAGTCCCACTTGAAGTGGAACATCTTGCTATATCTATTCTCTTGGAAAGTTTACTCTGTATTTTAACATTATGAAAGTTGTAGTTGAAAATTCTTCAATGGAGGACATGACTTTCTAGTATTCAGTCCTATCGTGATTCCTCTGCGAAAAGTAAAGAATGCATTTGGTATGTTGTAGCTGGAAAACAGGAATGTGAAAGAAACCTTCTGTGGGAAAACCTTTGAATTAATATAAATGTACATACTTATAGAGGACACCATTGTGTCCTAAATTGAAAATGTGCCTCATGTTTGATATAAGGTAACAAAATAAGTGGGTCCGTGTAAAAGTGGAAAGCAGGTCATTTATGTTGAAATATTGTATTCCCTAGAGTCTCATGTGTAGTGTCGTAATTATCTTCAAGTAAGTTAAAAAAAAAAAAAATATCCTGTATTCCACTGTGTTATCCTTGTGTTGAAGAAAAGAAAACTATTTGGTGTGTTACACTTGGTAGTTACCCAGGTTCATGGTCATAGCTTCACCTCCTTCTTGGGCGTCAAAGGGTGTGACATTATTCTAAAGTCTAGACCTTGTGATCAGCGAGTCTTCTCACCTTGGCTGCACTGCATTCTACTAACCCTCGAGTCGTTATCAACACCTCCCTTTTGTGGACTGTCTAATTTCTTGTGTGTTATCCTTTTTACAAGGGGATCTTGTTGTTGCATTAGTAAGCTCAATCGTTGGTCAATGTTAATGTGGGTAGAAATTATATATATAATCATAATAGGTAATGGTAATGATGTTATTTTAATTTAATGATCGATCAGCCCTTATTTTATAAGTATTATTATTTTACCTTAATTTCGATCATCATCGATATTTTATATTAAGTATCTCTATAACATTTCTTCTAGTTGTTTCGTCTAATCGTGTTGTAGGACAAACCCTGTCCCGCCCTGAAGAAGGCGTTGCCTGTCTTGGCGCCATGGTAGTATTTGCTCCGTGTTCATCTTGAGTGTAACCTCTAATTTCCCCCCCCTCCCCTTCGTGTCGTTGTTAACGCTTCCTGTGCTAGCCTCTGCGGCGACCATTACTTTTTCCCTATTTAATGGAAATTTGCGTGTTCGAAGCCTGGTAGACGGCTTGTATGGCAGGTTAGTATTTTAGGGTCTGTCCCTTTTAAAAAGAGATTCTTATAATTGTTTTTACAAAAAGAGGGGGATTGTAATGAATAGTCGATCATTGTCGTGTATTATTACTGTCAATCTGGACTATCAACATTATTAATATTTTAATAGTTTTCCTAGGTTGCTGGTATTCCTTTCGGTTTGCTTTTTTAAAAAAACCAAACTAACTGGTTTAGTATTTCTTTAAATCAATATATATATAAATATATATATATATATATACATGTATAGCTATAAAAGAAGATGAAATAAAATAAAATATAAGTAAAAATAAACAAATAAAGGAATGCAGGGGTTGCGTGGGAAAGAATGGTGGGTAGGTGTGTGGCGCAGGTTGGAAGGGGACAGTGAATTAAAATCAAAATTTTATCTTCTTGTGCCTAAGGCCCTAGCGATCCCTCAACCCCCTTCCTTCCATCTAGACCTGGTGCACGTGGCCATCTCCCACTGGCCTTACCTCTGCCAGCTGCCCCACCTTCATTTATTCCTATGATTTGCAAATCTATGGCATCTTTTGCTACCTACTCTCTTTAACCTGTTCTGGCTGCGTGAGTAGGGAGGAGAGTTGTTGTTGGGATTTTGGATGAATGGCATGAAAACCCCAATCCAATGGAGTCGCAGGTTTTGGGAGCTCTTCATTTGTTGTTCCTCTCCTTGCCATGGCCACATAGGCTGTTTTAGCAACGATTTTCCAGCTGACAGGTTGTGTTAAGAATGGGGCTGAATGTTTTGTACTTAAATTCTTTCACATGGTCTCATCCACCTACTTCCTTCTTCCCTGCTCGTGCTTTAAGAGGAATTATTAATAGTGGGGTGCAAGTTTGTTTAACAAGTCCTTTGTCCTTTCTACATGCCCTGGACTTGTGGATCCTACACATGCCAAGTGTTGCTGTGAATGGAGTCTGAGCCTTCAACAAACTAAAACGAAGGGAACTTTCGCCATGCGTGGCCGCTGCAAGTGTATGGTGGTTAGAGATGAAGCCGCAAGCTAATGAAGTAGACATATTACCTCCACTTTCCTGGGGCACTTCGAGGTGTGTTCTTGTCGGGGATCCACAACAGTGACCTGCCACAGTTTTTTTTGCCAGGCTGCAAGCACGTTACAGTAAGGAAGAAGCCTTTTTGAGTGCCTCCAACAAGAAGGTTGTCCAACTATGATGTTATCTGTTCAGTATCGACTGCATCCTCAAATTCGGGATTCTCCTTCAAGATATTTTTTTATCAAAATCGATTAAGTGACAGTAAGAGTGTTACCAGGAGACCTGATGAAATTTATTGCAAATATTCTCTGTGGAGATGGAATTTTAAACCAGGCATGTTAAACCTGCCCCTTGCAATCTTCTACTACCCTTTTTTTCTGTTATGGCATATAGAATGGGCTTCTACTTTTTCCTTGTGAATCGACCCAGATTGAAGGAAAGGAAGGACTACTAGGAGTTGTTTGTTTTTCATACCCTGATAGCAACTGTGATAGCATGTATATATTCCTTTCTGCCTCACTTTTTTTCCTTTTCGAAATAAAAGAGTAACTACTATGTGATAGTAAAATAATGGTTGAAGTTTTGTACTGTGGGTGTTAGATCTTTAACCTGGGTGTTTTCCTGCTTAATTCTTCAAATTTGGGTGATGTTTAGAGACAATAGTGAACAATGGTCGTTGAGTTCGATTTTTAAACCAATAGTAGTAGATATAAACTTGAGCCATGAATAACATTAGTGGATATTTGTAGATTTGTTGACTCATGACCAGATTTAAGTTAAATGTTTGTTTTCGTCTTGGTAAAAGCATTTCTTGGGCTGAATTTGGGTGTAGACCTCACATAGTGAGCATGATGTTTTTTTCTAGAGGCCTATGTGAGTGGAATATTGACTGCTCTATACAGATCCTGTGACATGAGTCATTGTATCATAAGATAAAAGAGTTCAAGTGAACTTTGTAGTAGCAGATATTTTCTTTGGAACGACTATGAGAATAGGTTGAGTAGACAGTCGTGAAATAGATGGGTATGCCCAAGATATTCTTATGTTGAAATAGAGATGGAGGAGAAGGCTTAGTTTGTAGGAAGAGTATTTTTCTTGTATTCCTCCTTCGCTGACTGTAAACCTTGTGATTGGTGACTTGAGTTGGGTCGTTGTAGGGGATCTTGTGTCAATTCACTTATATTTTCAACAGAATATCCCTTACTTGTTTAAATTCAAGTATCGAATGAAATGGGTTTCTATTAAATCCATTATGTAGCTTAGCAAACCTTCAATAATTGAGGTAGGGACTTTCTGAGTAAGTGTTGACTGAGGCATGTATGAAAATAGAATGGTTACCTTTCTTCGAATTGGGTTCGACTTGTATGAAAATGGAAAAGGTACGAATCGACTCAGTTATATATTTTGGTGAGCTAAGTCCTTAACTCTTACAATGATCATACGAGTGGTGGATTACGGGTTTATTACTGATTATGTGATGTAAGATAATAACAACCTTTGGTGAAAAGACTTCTTCTTGATCCTTGCTTGTATAATCCAAACTATAGTTGTTGAATGTAATTTAGTTGGATAGAATCTAATTTATTTAACTTCTTGAAGAAAAATAATTAGGTTCGGTGAGAATTACTTGGTATATTGAATCTTCAGATTCAGTTATTGTGTTGTGAGTATTATATGTATGTTGGTTTATTCAGTCGAGTGAAGTTAACTTTATTCTTTGACTGATTTGTGTTCATATATGGTTGGGGTCTATTTTCTCCCTAAAGCAAGATGTGTGTGAATGCAGTCTTGTTACCAAGCAATTTTTAAATGAGAGTAATCTGCATGCATCTTTGGCTGTTACATTTTCTATATTCTATAGAAAATTTGGATAAGCATACCGAACCACTAGCTAATCCTTTTGAAGTTCAAGAAGTTTCTAGGTAAATAATTTATTGATTATGTCTTAATATTATCCTTCTCATATGCTTAATAGTCTCTCGTGCAGGTTGTCTTAAAGGGATTATTTTTCAAAAAAAAAAAGGATAAATATTAAGTAAAGGGAAATATGGAGATTTAAAAAAAAAACAGAAATCCCATGCTTTATGGGTTCATTCTATTTATCTTTTTGGTTAATAATAATAGAATGATGTTTGGGTGTTAGATTTCAATCACGTAATCCATAGGATTACATGACTGAAATCTCAATACTCTCAGTCTTGTTGTCTTCACCAGTAAGGTCTTACCTTGATTATCTTTGGAATATCTCTCTCACTTGAATATTGGGATTCCTCCTTGTTGGCTGGTATAAATCTCTTCATCTTGTGAAACATATTGATTAGTTGTTTGTGATTTGATCCATTCTTGAGTTTAGAATTTTACTTTCATGATATTATAAAATGTTAGCTTACTGTTGCAATGGGTAGTCTTAACATGCTCAGTTCTAGCGAACTAACTCTAGTTAATATTTGTGCAGATGGATTATGCGAGTAGACTAGAGGAAAAGAGTGTAAAAGTTCATCTGTACAATTTATGAAGTTCCTTGTAAAAATGTCCAATGTGTTGTAAATTGTGTAACATTGCTTGCAAAGAGTTTATATGACGTCTTTCCTGGAATTGTTCGGAGAGTTACATGAAGAAGTAGTTTTGTCTTTTTTGTAATTTCGCTGGTAACTCTTCTTAGTGAGAAATAATATTCAATCTTTTCACTAGCATAAGCATTGTAAAACTTTGATCTTGAGAATTAAGTGTTAATTTAAATCTTTCTAAGACTTGGTATTGATGTGTTATATGTAAGTTTTAATGGGGTGGCTTTTCCTTACAAAAGTTACATAAAATTTTTATTCAAATAAATCTATTGTAGAGGAGATCCACTCGAGAACAAACAATTCCCTAAGTGATCAAGGGCGAGTCTATCCTTGCAAAGTGATTTTATATAATGTGTTATCCCTAACTGAACTAGTAAACACTACTATTTTTGGTGAACGCTTAAAACAAGCTTAAAGGAAAACAATGGTTAGTTTCTAATAAGATTTAACAAGTAAGAGAAGAAAATTAAGAAACCACTCAATTTATCTCTCAGCCTATTTAAAAGTAAGTAGCTTCCTCTTGATAAGATCTTTCGGTGAAGCCTAAGTAAGAGCGCTAATAATTACGTATAAAACCTCGAGCTCCAATTAAACCTCAGTAAGAACTAATGACGTCTTAATGGTGAACTCAATTTAGGCACATCATCTTAATATTAATAAGTCATCATGTTGGTTTAGATATTCTCATGTCGATTGATTGTTTGGGATCTTCCAGTGGCATAGTGAATCCTTGGCTTGGTGAACTAACTTAAACAAATAGGGATAGATCACGTTTGAAATTAATTCTCTTCCTGTAATTGTTTTTGTTTCGAAATGTTATCTTGTTAAAATGACGGTCATTATTGTGATATGGGTGAAAATTCACTATGATGTTTATTAACTGCTCCTATGTGAAAATGATAATTGAATAGAGTTAGTGCCATCCCTTTTATTTAGACATTTTATGCTTTTGGACAGCTCTTTAATTGCTCTTGTTTAGACTCTTGAATTATTGTTTTCTTCTCAACGGTGTTTTTTCTTCCTTGAAACAGTTAGATAACAACATATTGTCTTAATGTTATAGCTTTTATCGTGCTCAGTTCTTGCGAACTGACATGTGCTAACAAATGTGCAGGAGGATTTGAGTAGAAAAGAAAAAAAAAAAGAGAGAGAGAAAAAGAAACACGTGTAAGTGGATTCCATCCTTCTTAGGAACTGCTGTTGTACGAATGTTTTTCTTTTGCTTTACAGCATTGGTATGGAAATTGTGGAGACTATCTAGAAGGCATTGTGTATAATTTTGTATTGTTCTCTTGTAGGTTGTTGTTATCGTTTGAAAGTCAATTTGAGAAATATTATCGTCAATAAGATTAAATGAACTTGTTTTGACATGCGTATCCTTTGTTGAATTTTCACTTTTCAGAATATGATTTATCCTTGAATTGTCAAACCTAATTCTAATTATCCAAACTTGAATCATCTTGCATCGCTCTAGTTACCTTGGTCTTGTGTCGATTGGTAAAGGACTATGTTTTGAACCTAGCAAAAAAAAACAAGAGAAACAAATATACCTTGTGATCCCGCGTAAACTAATCAACAATCTCTTATTGTGGTGAGTCCTTAGAACGGTCTTAAGGTGAAATCAATGATTAAATTCTTGGAAGATAATAAGATTATAATAAATAGAAGGAACTTGCCTAAGAAACTCTTCGATCTATCTTACCCGTTGAAAAAAATAAACAGTATACTTATTCTCTATCTCTTCAAGTGAAGCCCAAGTGAAACCTTTAATTTTTTTCTGATTAGACTCTTGACCCCAATGAAATCTTATTAACAACTAATAAGATCTTAATGATGAATCCAAGAGTTTAGACAGTCATGTACTGGAATAAAATAAAATAAAATAAAATTGACCGCTTGAAAAGGTAAAAACATATATGTTTAAAAGCACAACGTTGAAAACAGATGATAAAGTTAAGAGCCTTGAGAAATTAACTGCCTCCTCACAATGAATAAGTTAATCAAGTAAATGAAGTAACCTCTTGCTATTCTATAATTGGTTTACACTGTATTTTAACATTATCAAGGTAGGGGAAAATTCTTCAAAGGAGACATGACTTTCAGATTCTCCTATCGTGATTCCTCTGCGAAAAGTAAAGAATGTAAAAAAAACACTTACAGCTAAAACATGAATCTAAAGAAACCTTCTGGGAAGACCTTGTTGTAAGACTGCATACTTTAGATGAACCATTGTGTCCTTAGTGTGTGCCTCATGTCTATCTGTAACTAGTGTGGGTCCGTGTTGTGGAAAGCATGTCTTTGGTTGGTTGTATTCCCTTTATTGGTATAAAGGTAAACTAAAGAAATTAAAAAAGGAAATCTTTAAAGAAATCACAAGTGGTTTATAACATTTATTTTTAAGAATTCATATCCCAAATCGTTGAAAAATTCCATGGAAAAGTTAATGGGAGGGAAATTAATTTTTTTTAAATAGAAATAAAATGTACCAAAAAATTCTACTAAAAATGCCGCATGATTTCGATTTCACTTGTGTAAATTGTCAATAAATGATGATCAAATTAGGACCACTACCCAATAATGATATAAGGTTCAATATTGTAAGCAATAAGACATATTGCAATCGAAAATTTTTGAAGTATTGGAAAGATATCAATAAGCTTACGCATTGCAGCTATATACATTTCCCTGTTCCTGAATATATTTTAGTGGAAAAAATACAAGACTCGGACATTTTTGTAATGAATCTTTAGCCACATAAGGACCATGGGACTTAATTTTCTTAATCCCTAGAGAGCTTATTGGTATTCTCTTAATCTGGGTGGAAGGGAAGTTTTTCTTCTAAGGGGATCTGGAGAAATTATATGGGAAATAGATAAAAGCCCCATAGTTTCAGGTTGGCATTCCTTGTTGGAAGGCCTTTATCCAGCCGGTGTGTTTGCAGTATTTTCCACGCTATTCAATGGCCATCGTTTAAATTATCTAACGGTTTAGCACTTTTGCGCGTGGTTTACTCAGAAAACCACAATTTTTTCTGCGAACACATAGGTATTTTACGCTAAATTCGTGTTACTAGCTGGAGATTTGAAATGGTTTTTTTTAACTTTGATTCAAATTGATCAGAGCCGACAAAATTGAGTATTAGAAAGTGGTTTTCAAATGGCAACATGCTTTATGGAGCCATCGGTCATAATTGGTCCAGTTTGACCTAGTTGCGACTGGAGGCCTACAAAAATCCTTTTCCCAACTAACAAGAAGAGTGTTTTTCCCCAAAATGAAAGCTCCTTGCAATTTTCTAGTAAAAACAATAGAAGTTTGCGAAGGCAGATAAGCATTTTGGGGCTTAGGGTTCAAATGGTGGTTCAATATTAAAGGCAACTTTTCAGTATAAGTAGCTTCCTACAACTGCCAAATGGTGAAAACATTGTTCCTAAAAGGGTGTCAAAGTATCCCAAATGTTCATTCGGGGTTGATCCAAAGAATGAGGTGACTCCTCACATAACAAGGTACACGAATGAATAAATATGATAGTTACCGATTACCAGTTACTAGTTACTATCTTCTATGACCCACCATTGTTTGTGGATTTAATGGATTCTGGCCTCACTCCAAAAATCTACATAAATGGATTCACTCCAGTTAGTCCAATTCAGCTATGTGCAAAGGAATTTTTTATTGTGAGTTTCTATTCTCCTTCCGATTATCAAGGAATGCTGACTGAGAATGCATGAGTTTTGGGAAGGGCAGACTTTTTTGTCACTCCATAATTTTTGGATTTCGTTCTATTATGATAGTTTCCAAATGCATAAAACCTTGGATGCGCACTTTTTTCTTTGAATAAATATGATAGTTACCAATTAACGTTTACCACTTACTGTCATTTATGACCCACCGTTGTTTTAGCGGTGAGCCCTTTTATCATGTCTGGACCGAATATTTTAATATTAAAATGGCGCTGAAGTGGTCCTTGTTTACATAAAACTGGAAACAGGTAAAGCTACATCGTCAGTTTAAACATGGAATGTACCGAACACAATATGGATAATAATCAATAATCAGCCAAACCATCTGTACCATACAATCAATAATCAACGATTTCACCCACCCTTCGGAGTTCGAGGAGCCATGCCAAACGATCTGGTCCCCGTTTGTCCCGGACTATATAATCATTAACTGCTATATGTATATTCGCATATTTTATAAGTGTCGGAAGACTATTTTTATATGCTTGTAATTTATAAATTTTATACTGAATGATCCTCACAGATTTCATTGTAAGTTTTATATATTTATCCACCTTTCGGAGTTCGAGGAGCCAATCCATCTCTACCATAGATGATATGGTCCCTATCTATCCTGATCTATTTAATCATTAAGTCCTATATATTCACAAAGTTTTTGGAAGTGGGGAGCAGGGGTTAAATTTGACGGCCACCTCTGCCTGTCAAACAATTTTCGAGTGATGGTAATTTTTCAATATTGCCCTTCAAAAACACAAAACAATGTTATTTTTTACTAATTATTCTATATTTATTATATCTCTTTTGATATATATTTACATATATTTTTATATTTTATATACAAATCGATATGAAAATTGACGATCAGGTTTTAAATATACAAATCGCGTGTGACAGTTAGATCAGATATTTACAAGTATTTTACATCTGAAATCACTAAAAATGTCTAAATGAACATCAATTTAACCCCTGGTCAGAATACTAATGTTTGTAATTGTAACGCCAGAAAAAGCAGCGATGCCACGCTCACGACGTCGACGACGACGAGGTCTCAAACAAATAAACGACCTGATGAAGCGACAAATTTGTTTTTTGACCAACGAAGCCTCAGATTCAAAAATTGTAATTTCCAATATGTTTACTGAAGTCGCATATTCACAAAGTGTAACAATAATGTAAGTAAAAGTTGCCCTGCAAAGCATCGCAAAGACTTACAAATAGAACCCCTGATTCTTTCAATTTCAAAATTGAAATATTTATAGTATGATTTACTAAAATCCCCTATCCCTAATGTGCACAGCAATCTACCAAGCAACCTAGATAAATTCTTCCCGTCCAATCTAAAGCAGATTCAATGTATACTTTTCCATGCCGCTACAATATCTGAGTGATACATCAATATCACACAAAAGACCCACGAGATTGATTTGCGAGAGATCTGCTACATCGAGAGAATTAAAGGTCTATTACACCTATCTTAACATGGACATTAAAATCTTCCAAATAATTTTTAGGTCTATTGAATTTTAAATTATATTTAAGTTATATTTAATCTTCAATAGGAATTAGGTCGAATAGATGCCGAATTACAGGATTATTGGGGCTTGAAAAAAAAATCTAGTTAAAATAGCTACAAACAATTTGCCGAAGTACACGGATCATTATACCACATCCACGTATTAGAGTGTGACTGCACAGTTAATTGTTTTATATATGCTTCTTCATAGATCCGCAGTCAACATCGTGAGGCTTTGAACTTTTGTCCACATCTCAATAAATAACCGTATTGAAAAAAAAAATGATTAAATACTGCACTACATACCTATTACATAGAACTAGGAAAACAACATAGCTTAAGAATCAATGCTAAATGAGTACAACACTAAACAATGCACTGAAGTGGGCCTTCACATCAGTTAAAAAGCAAATGGTCGCATCTAGAGAACCCAGGCTTTTGGCCTGCCCACATCTAATCCCATTTAAAAGCTATGCTGGCACTTCCACGTTTACAAGTTTTGAAAGAGAATTTAAGTTTGGGAGGCATGGGTAGATCAACAGCTACTGCCTCATCAATTAATCGCTGTCCCATTGCATGAAGGATAATCTCCTGGCCGCACCAAACAACTGTCCACTAAGATTTGCAAGATCTTCCACCTCCTTGGTCGGCCTGCCTGTCTACTTCGCCCTGGCCGCATAGTTTTGATGAGGGCGGTTGAGGAGGAAGTACAGACGAGTGTAGCTAGTAGTAGGCGGCGTGGGAGGAGGCGTGGGGTTGTTTTGCTGCAAATTCTGGATACGCCATCTGTCAACTATGGACCTCTTATACCAACAACTATTGCTTGTCTATCGCAACACAGTTAAATAGACGACCACAAAACTCACTTTTGCAAGCATTGCAACAATTTAAATATTAGTTGTGACAGTCAGCGTTTTGTGTATCAAGTTGTTTCTCAGGCATATCTGCTGAAACGTATCATCTTTTGTTTTCTTTTTTATATTAGCAGTTATTCTCTTAGACACGATTTAAGGGTGATTGACTGGTCTTGATTTTGAGACTAACTTCACATTTGTTTGGGTAGTTGCGAGGCCTGTCATGCAGCTTGATATTTGTGAAGCTAAGACCATTCGCAGTGTCCTAATCTGTAAAAAAAAGTTCAAAATCTTTGTAAGCATTGCAACAATTTAAATATTCGCTGTGACAGTCAGCGCTTTGTGTATCAAGTTTTCTATCAGGCCTATCTACTGAAACGTATCATCATTTTTTTCTTTTTATATTAGTAGTTATTCTCTTAGACACGATTTAAGGGTGATTGACTAGTCTGATGGGTTGCATTCTTGTCGATTTAAAGTTCTCAGATTTGTTCAACTGGAAACTACAGCCATTCAAAGTTTCACTTTGCCTTCAAGGTCATCTCATAGCTTCCCTTTCTTGATGGTCTCACAGGTTTCCTGACAGTCCCGCTGGAAAACAGTATGTACCTGCCTGGTAGGAATGTAAATGGTGGGAATGCTGCCAAGGAGTTGGAAAAAAATGGGCAACAAGAGAATGGAGCTAATAGGACCAGATTTCAAGGGTTTAATACTGATTTCAAAATCACCACATTGTCGATTCATGTTGTTGAGAGAGCAGATTCCAAGTGAAGTAGGAAGGCGAATAGATAGATTGTCATCCTTTCAACCTTTGATTCCATCTATATTACATGCTTATTATTGGAATTCAAAAACAACTTTCATTCAACATTTGTTACAACACTTTCTAATTCATGTGGAAACAAATTTGCAATAATGGAAGCTAAAGAAAGCAAAGCAATATTACATTTTTCCTCCACTCAAGGTGGGTAAATACATGATGTTTTTTTTACATTGTCAACAACAAGGTTCTTGTGCTCCAAGGTGTTCTTCGTCCATGCTCCAAGTTCCAAGTAGCTCAAACCACAACCAAGATAGGGGGAGAGGCAACACTCTCCTCCCAACCAAAACTCAATGGAGAAGAGAAGCAATCTCCTCCATTGACCCCCGAGCCCCAAGCACAACACAATGAAGGGTGGTCTCCAACTCAAGGCAACAATACTTGCTTCCACAATACAATTTTTATTTCACAACATTCAAGGTTTAAAAGAAGAACAAAAAGGAAGCACAAATAACACAACACTTTTCACAACAAGGCTTTCATCCAAGCCAACAAGAGAAGGAACTATGGGAAAGTTTTCCTTATGTCTCCCAATTGAGATGAGATGCCCATCCAAAACCCTCCACAATAAAACTCAAGCCCCTATGACTCTTATGCCTCCCTCAAGTACCCCTTTTTCCTCCCATACTCTTATGCCTCCCTCCTCTTATGGCTCCCTCAATGACAAGGTAAGAATGTGAACATTCTTACCCAAGATGGGCATCCCTCTCAAACTCCCTCCACAATATCCTATTCTACTCTTATGCCTCCCTCATGAGTTTTCCCATAGACCTCTCCTACACTACACATCAAGCATTCTATCCATTTTTCACAATACACAAAAGTAAACATACATTATCCACAAATTTAGCATAGAAGCAACAACAATATGAAAGCAAAACAACAAAGAAGGTTTCCTACCTCTCCATTGGAGAAGCCTAAACCAAGAAGCTTTGTCCAAGCTCCCTCCAAAACAATCCAAGCATGCAAGTCCAAGCTCCTTCTTTTCTCTTTCTCCCAATTCTTTTTTTCTCCCAAAGATAAAAAAAGAACTCTTCAACCAAAAACAAAAACAAAACTCCAACCCCCTCAACAAGAGAGGAAATTCCCATAAATAGACAAAAGGGAAGAGTAAGGATGATGTGGCTCCTTGTAGGATACCATATCACACATCCTCAAGACCACCTCCCTTTAGTCAACTCAAATCCCAAAACACCATAAATGGGTGGTTGGGTTGAATGACATCTCTTTTCCACATCCATCCCTTCCCATGTGTCTTAATGCACAAATAAATGCAAAAGGAAGACAAGTGCTGTCCAAAGTCACATTTCCCTTCCCAAAAAAATAAATAATCCCCTTTTTGGATTCCCAACCCATAGATATGGTTGGTAAGGGGTTTTGGGAAGTGTGGGACAAGTTCAACTTGTCCCACAAGTCCCCCAAAATTGCCCTAAATCTCAAATTCGAGATTCAAAGGATTTGGAGTGGTCAACACTCAAAACCAAGCATTCAATACATGAGGAAACACAAGGCTCAAGGAGCCAACCATAAAAATTAATTACACCCACTAGACTTCCCTCCAAAACTTAAAAATTAAAACAAGATATTAATTTAATCTAAACACACTTAGCAAAATAAATTAAAAAAAATATATCACAAATAAAATCACCTACTAAAGTAAGTTAAAACAAGTAAATAAAATTCTTACCCCCTTGGTCACATTAGAAAATTTCCCCCTCATGGAAATTTTTTTCTTAACACATAAAAGAACAAATGTTACACAATACAATTCACTAGTTGCCTTGACGACCAAATGTTGTAACCACTCGACATTTTGTTGTGTTTGGTTCCCAATCCCCCTCATGGTTGTGATCATGTTGTGTTTCCTGCAAAATGCAAAATACCTCCTTCGGCCTTGCGGCCATGTCAAAATATCCAAAATAACCATATGCATGAAATTTATTAACATCTATACGTAATTCAATCAATCATTATTTCTAGGTCTAAATCACAACTTAATTATGCATTTCATCATTATCTAAAATTATAGTAATGTAAATTCAACAACTACATTCTACTTATCATGGCGAAGAAATCCAATGTTAGAACACATGCAATATATCCATATAAAATAATATCGGTATCCAATAGTCTGTTCATGAGTCAGTGTAGATCATACTGAAAGAAAAATCCAATCATAACCCAAATGCATCTAGTCACAAAACATCATGCTAATCAACGTGAGTCTAATTCATGTCCATACCCAAAAGTCTGCATAACTCAAAATGATAATTAACTAAGTGTCGTAGGGAAGTGGGCATTACATCCCCCTCCCCTTAGACTAGACTTCCTCCTGGAAGTCATTGAAATAAGAGTGGAAACTGAGCTCGCAATGATGTAGCATCCTCCCAAGTAGTAGCAGTCTCATCATACCTGTCCCATTGGACCCGAACCTGATCAATCTCTCTGCCGTGAAGACCCAGGGTCTTGTGATCTAAAATGCACACGGGCTCCACCATCACCTGCCCCTGATCCTGTACCTGCAATGCAGTCCAATCTAGCACATGAGAAGGATCAGAAACATATCTCCTAAGCACAGAAACGTGAAATACGTCATGGATGCACGATAAGCTAGGTGGCAATGCTAGACGATAGGGCAAGTGACCAAGGCACTCCAAGATCTCAAAGGGAACCACAAATCTAGGAGCAAGCTTAGAACCTTTTCCATAATGGATAGGGCTCTTATGCAGTCTGACACGAAGAAACACCTTCGTGCCTACCTCAAAACTGTGATCTGTCCTATGTTGGTCTGCATACTTCTTCTGTCTATCCTGAGCCTCATGCAATCTCTGTCTAATCAAGGTAACCTGCTGCTCCATGTCCTGTAATAATGCTGGCCCAAGAGAAACCCTGTCCTCAATCCTATCCCAGCTAAGAGGTGTCCTGCACTCTCTACCATATAAGGCCTGAAAAGGAGCCATGCCTATAGAACTCTGAAAACTATTATTGTAGGAAAACTCCACCAAATACAGATACTCCTCCCATCTCGACTGATGATCCATCACGTACATCCTGAGCATGTCCTCCAAAATCTGATTCACCCTCTCTGTCTGTCCATCGGTCTCCAGGTGATAAGCTATGCTGAAATTAATCCTCGTCCCGAGGGCATACTACATGGTGGTCCAGAAATGGGAGGTGTACAAAGGGTCGCAGTCACAAATGATCTTCCACGGAATCCCATGTAATCTGACAATCTCATCTACGTATACTCGTGCCACAGCACTTGCTGTATAGGTGGTCTTCACTGGGAAAAATTATCTACTTTCGTCAATTTATCCACCATGACCATGATGGCGTCGTGGTGGTATCTCGACGTCGGCAACCCAACAATGAAATCCATAGAAATGGTGTCCCACTTCCACTCGGGTATGGCATGAGGATAGAGGAGGCCAGCTGGATGTTAGTGTTTGGCCTTTACCCTCTGGCACTCTAAACAGTGGGATACAAATGAAGCTATGTCTCTCCGAAGTCCTCTCCAAAAGTATAGCTGTCTCAGGGTGGCGTGCATCTTCTTCACCCCAGGATGGGCTGAGTACGGTGCACGATGAGCCTCTGTCAAAATGTCATGTCTCAAGCCTCCATCTCTAGGAACATAAATTCGACCTCTGTGTCTGAGAAGACCATCTGCCTCTAATGAAAATCTATCAAATCTCCCATCAAGGGGTCTCTGAGACTCAATCTCTACTCTGGCTGCAAGGTAGAAACTATCCTGAGGAAGCTGCTGCAAGATCCTACTCCGTAAATCTGTGCCCACTGAGGTGGCCATAGCCACATGTCTCTGCTTACTCAAGGCATCTGCAACCACATTCTCCTTCCCTTTCACATGCTCTATCTCCATGTCATACTCACAGAGTAACTCCATCCAATGCTGCTGACGAGCATTGAGATTGGGCTGCGTGAAGAGGTGGCGAAGACTTAAGTGATCAGTCCTGAGTGTAAATCTCCGACCGAGAAGAAAATTTCTCCACTGCACTAAGGCATGTACCACTGCTACAAGCTCAAGGTCATGGGTCGGATAATTGAGCTCATAATCTTTGAGTTTGCGGGACTCAAAGGCAACTACTCTACCCTCCTGCATTAACACTCCTCCAAGTCCTGCTAAGGAAGCATTTGTGCATATGAAAAAATCTCCATGAGGATCTGGTACTATAAGGATAGGTGCTCTCGTAAGGCATTCCTTCAGCGTACTGAAGGCCTTCTCACACCTATCTGACCATAAAAACTTCTTCCCTTTCCGCTGAAGAGAAGTGATAGGGTGTGCAATCTAAGAAAAGTCCTGAACAAACCTCCTATAGTACCCTGCTAGACCCATGAAACTACGCACCTCGGTCACACTAGTGGGTGCTGGCCAATCCATGATGGCTCAAATCTTGGAAGGATCGACTGCAATACCTTCCCCAGAAATAACATGGCCCAAATACTACACCTCAGGCTGAAAGAACACACACTTCTCCAAGTTCCCGTAAAGGCGCTGCTCGTGAAGACACTGAAGAACCTGGCGAAGGTGCCCCTCATGCTCCTCACGTGTGGGTGAGTAAATCAGAATGTCATCAAGGAAGATCATCACGAAGTGATCAAGGAAGGTCCTGAATACCGCACTCATCAAACTCATAAACAGTGCGGGGGCATTCGTCAAACCGAAAGGTACCACTGTGAACTCGTAGTGGCCATATCTCGTGCGGAAAGTTGTCTTGTGAATATCTGTTTCCGCAATCTTGAGCTGATGGTATCCTGACTTAAGATCTATCTTAGAGAAAACTGTAGCCCCCTTCATCTGATCAAATAAATCATCAATGCATGGAAGGGGGTAACGATTCTTGATCGTTACCTTATTCAGCTAACGGTAGTCAATACACAACCGAAGAGATCCATCCTTCTTCTTTATGAAGATAACTGGTGCACCCCAAGGGGATACGCTAGGACAGATTAGTCCTTTCTCCAGAAGGTCCTCAAGCTGCAACTTGAGCTCACATAACTCAGGAGTAGTCATCTGATAAGGTGCTCGTGAGATAGGCTCTGCGCCTGGAACTAGATCTATATGGAAATCAATCTCATGTGGGGAAGGTAATCCCGGTAACTCCCCTGGGAACACATCAGCAAACTTTGATAAGATGGGATGATCATCGAGGGAAGGTCCTCTCGACTCATCCCCTGATCTGTCACTGACTGTAATAGCAAACATCTGACAACCCTGTCGCGCATACCACTTAAGCTGCATAGCGGAGATGGTGCGAATGGATACAGCCCTCCTAACTCCTGATATCACTGACTCTACTCCACGATCATCTATGCAAGTAATAGTCTTGTGGTAACAATCCACTCTAGCTCTGTGAGCGGACAACCAATCCATGCCTAAAATGATGCCATAAGACCCTAATGGAAGAATCCGAAGATCAGAGTAGTGGTGAAGGGTCCCAAATCCACTACACACTCCCTAACTAAGGAGTCTACAGAAATTTTGGCTCCAGAAGCCATCTCAACGTCCCAACTACAGCCCTACCTAACTGCCACCATCCTACAACGCTCTACTGAGGATGGTGCAATAAAATAATCAGAAGAACTGGAATCAAATAATATAGAGGTGGAAATACCACCAATACTACCTGTCATCTCAATCACAGTACTATGATGTTTAGCCTGGTGGTTCTCAACCGATGCGTAGATCTGATGACTTCGTGCCATATCTCCAACAGTAGGCTCTGAGCTCTGTGTCTTACCCTTGGTAGGGTTATGTGGGCAATATCTCCAAAGATGTCCAACAACTCCGCAACCATAACAGCTGCCTGGTCCTCTCTAGTGGGAAGTAGCTCCAACTGGTACTCTAGATGACTGAGATACAGATCCTAACGATCCGGCTATGGACTGTTGAGGTCTGTGCTGACGAGCTCCTACTAACTGAGCTCTCAGTGCACCCTGTGTCCTAATGGGACCCCTAGGAGGAGGCCCTATACTACGTCCTCTCTATGCATCAAATCTCTGAGGAGGTCAGTAAGGTGGGCGGGTCTGCTGCTGCTGCTGCTATGGTGGCCTAAATGAAGCTTGCCCTGAACTCTATCCACTCCGTGGAGGAGGAACTGACTCCTTCAACCAACTACCCTACATCTGCTGGATACGGCTCCAAACTTTGTCTCTCGCCTCTTGTGTCTTCCCCCGTGTCTCCTCTGCAATATAGGCCTTCTCCATGGCCTCTGCTAACGTCTGTGGGTAGTGAATGCGCACTGCGCCACCTAGATCCAAGTTCATGCCCCGGATGAACCTGTGAACACGTACCTGCTCATCCTGCATATAGTCGACGTACTGGAGTAGGTCCAGAAATCGACTCTCATACTTAGCTACTATCATCGACGCCTGATGGAGGTCATGAAACTCGTCTATAAGCTGATGTAAAAATCTCCTGGGTAAATACCTGCTCCTGAAACGTTCCTCAAACAGTTACTAGGTAATCGTCTCTTAGTCGACATGGAGCTTCTACTCCTCGGTCCTCCACCAGACTCCTGCTCCATCCTTCAGAAGATGGATTGCAACACGAGCTTTTGTGTTGCTACTACAACGACAGAGGTTGAAGCATCCGCTCAATCTCACCAACCAAGCCTCTGCCTGAAAACCGCCTATATCACCCGAATAGTGAGATGGTCGTAGCTTCAGGATCTCCCTGATATGGTCTGCAGCTGACGTATGATGAATCCTAGATCTCTCTGTATGCTCCTCCCTCTATCTAGGGCTCCGAGACCTGTCCCTATGTCTTGAGATCCTGTCCCCATGTCCTCTCTGTGGTGACTCTGCCCTAGCCGACTCTGCACGGAAATTCTCTGCTCTGTGCTCCTCGTTGTGTCGAGGGGATGCCTGGGCATCTACTGATGGCTCCAAAATATGCCTAGCAAGTCGTCCTCCTAAGGGCTCTCCACGTATAGCGGCATTGACATCCTGGAGTGTCTGCAAGATCTGAAGCAGAAGGGCTGCTACGGCCTGCTCTGCCGGTGGTATGTCTAGGTCTATGTGAAGAGACCCCTCGCCCAATCCGCACCTCCTGCACAGATCAAGGTGAGAGTTAGTTCATCGTTCTAGGTCTTGTGATAGTTTTCAAAATTTGTTGTTTACTATAATTATCAACATTATGGTCTTATATTTTACAAGAATACTGTTCTGCACTAAGTTAAGTGTTCCTGTTTCACATTTTCTGCATGTGCCCAAGGGTCCTAGCTTTGAACCCCTAGCTCTGATACCAAAATGTAACACCAGAAAAAGTAGCGACGTCATGCTCACGACGTCAATGACAACGAGGTCTCAAAAAAATAAACGACCCAATGAAGCGACAATTTTTTTTTTTGACCAACGAAGCCTCAGATT
This sequence comes from Taxus chinensis, assembly GCA_019776745.2. NCBI lineage: Eukaryota > Viridiplantae > Streptophyta > Pinopsida > Cupressales > Taxaceae > Taxus > Taxus chinensis. Next base: position 97,877,626 of record CM034153.1, read on the forward strand.
CAAAAATTGTAATTTCCAATATGTTTACTGAAGTCGCATATTCACAAAGTGTAACAATAATGTAAGTAAAAGTTTCCCTGCAAAGCATCGCAAAGACTTACAAATAGAACCCCTGATTATTTCAATTTCAAAATTGAAATATTTATAGTATGATTTACTAAAATCCCCTATCCCTAATGTGCACAGCAATCTACCAAGCAACCTGGATAAATTCTTCACATCCAATCTAAAGCAGATTCAATGTATACTTTTCCATGCCACTACAATATCTGAGTGATACATCAATATCACACAAAAGACCCATGAGATTGATTTGCGAGGGATCTGATACATCGAGAGAATTAAAGCTCTATTACACCTATCTTAACATGGACATTAAAATCTTCCAAATAATTTTTAGGTCTATTGAATTTTAAATTAAATTTAAGTTATTGTTATCACCAAATCACAGCACCCCTGGAGATATACTTGAACTCACGGTGTGATTGGATAACATGGGTACTATCTGTAAGTTGTGGGACTTGCTACTTGAGATAGACCTCCAGAGAAAGCTGGTTCTTGCTCCTAAACTACCTGCCACAATCTACTCTAATGCAGGATAAGCTAATTGTTCTAATCTAAATTTCCAAGGGACCAGGGAGAGAAAATACATAAAATGAAAGCCTACACTAAAGCGGTGATACACCAGAAAAGGAGGGTGTGAGAGTAATCTCCAAATGTGTGAAATACAAAGGCAAAGTGCACACTAGAAGAGGTGATGACAGTTCACCATAATCTAGCAAAATGCATTCACAACAATATTCCAAGCATACACAATGTTAACGAATCCCTACAAGAACATAATAAATAGACACAATATTCTTATAGAAAGATTAAAGAGGCAAGAAGAATGCAAGAAAACACAGCATGGGAAGATACATCCACAAATTGGTATTTTATTGCTTCATGATATGCGCAGTTCAATCTATTACAAGATAAGGGCCTGGATCACCATGCAAGGAGTCCACTACAAGGGCCTGCAACACACTAGCTTCACAAAGTAATTTTGGCAGAGCTTTGCTACCCAAAAACTCTCTCTTTTACAATGAGCCCAACACTCCAATTTATAGAAAAATGAGAAGCAAAAGAGAAGGGAAAATGGAAATCCCAAAATCTGTCCTTCAACCACCTCTAAGATGCATTAAATTAAGTGAAATGATTGTATATTACTTGCAAAAGGCTCCCCATACTATCCCATGTGCTGCAGTAGAGAAGGAATGATGACCATGCCTCTTAATTGCACTCCCAGCTACCAAATAAAACGCTGTTCTGAACCCGGCCACGTTTTCTTAAAAAACTAAATCATTTTATGATAAAATCCATAATTTATTGATTTCTGTGCATCGGGCTCAAAACCATGATTCCAACGGTACCAATTTTTTGTGATTTCATTGAGAAATGCAAAAGTTATGGCCTTCTAAGTGCAGGGAGCTATTTTGGGTCTGGCAGGCGTTTTCTGTCATTTGACGGGAATGAGCATTGACTAAATAGAGCCAAATTTTTGGCGTAGAGGACATCGTGCTCGTTCTAGAAAGTCCAATTTTGTGAAAATCAGAGCTCAGAGTCAAAAGTTATGGCCGTTTGAAGTTCCACGGGCCAAACGTTGACTTTTCTTCTCTGCCTTCGGCTGCTTCAGCTTTTCACGTCCCACGCGTCCCTTTCTCCCATTTGTCCCAATGCTGCATGGGACAAATTCTTCCGAACCACCCAAAATGGGCTTCCATGTCCCTTTTCTGCCGGTGACACGTGGCGTGATCTGATTGGCTTTCGGCTCCTTCGGCTATCTGCGTCCTGTGCGTCCGTTTGTCCCACTTGTTTCCGGACTGTTTGTTCTCATTTCAATCGATCCAGCTGGTTCACGTACTTTCAGCCCAACTGTCCCAGACTGTTTGGGACAAATTTTCTTGATTCGCCCAGTTCAGCCGGTTCACGCCCTTTTGTCGCGCGCGTCCCAGACTGTTTCGGGTTGCCTTGCCTCATTTCGGCTGATCCGGCCGGTTCGCGTACTTTTTGCCCAGATGTCCCAGACTGCTGTTATCACCGAATCATAGCACCCCGGGATACTGATCAGATTTCTAGTTTGATCACTCTAAGCATCCAGTGTGATTCGATAACATGGGTACTATCTCCAAGTTGTGGGACTTGCTACTTGAGACAGACCTCCAGAGAAAGTTGGTTCTAGCTCCTAAACTACCTGCCACAATCTACTCTAATGCAGGATAAGCTAACTATTCTAATCTAAATTTCCAAGGGACCAGGGAGAGAGAATACATAAAATGAAAATCCTACACTAAAGCAGTGATACACCAGAAAAGGAGGGTGGGAGAGTAGTCTCCAATTGTGTGAAATACAGAGGCAAAGTGCACACTAGAAGAGGTGATGACAGTTCACCATAATCTAGCAAAATGCATTCACAATAATATTCCAAGCATACACAATGATAATGAATCCCTGCAAGAACATAACAAATAGACACAATATTCTTATAGAAAGATCAAAGGGGCAAGAAGAATACAAGAAAACACAGCAGGGGAAGATACATCCACAAACTGGTATTTTATTGCTTCATGATATGCACAGTTCAATCTATTACAAGATAAGGGCCTGGATCACCATGCAAGGAGTCCACTACAAAGGGCCTGCAACACAGTGGCTTCACAAAGCAATTTTTACAGAGCTTTGCTACCCAAAAAATCTGTCCTTTATAATGAGCCCAACACTCCAATTTATAGAAAAATGAGAAGGAAAAGAGAAGGGAAAATGGAAATCCCAAAATCTGTCCTTCAACCACCTGTAAGAGGCATTAAATTGAGTGGAATGGGTATACATTACTTGCAAAAGGCTCCCCATACTGTCCCATGTGCTGCAGCAGAGAAGCAATGATGACCATGCCTCTTAATTGCACTCCCAGCTACCAAATAAAACACTGTTCTGAACCCGGCCACGTTTTCTTAAAAATCTCGATCAATTTCTGATCAAATCTGGAATTTCTTGATTGCTGTGCATTGGGCTCAGAACCATGATTCCAACGGTACCAATTTTGTGCAATTTCGTTGATAAATGCAAAATTTATGGCCTTCTGAGTGCGGGCAGCTGTTTTGGGCCTGGCAGGCGTTTTCTGTCATTTGACGGGAATGAGCATTGACTGACTGGAGCCGAATATGTTTCCTTTATTTAAATATATCTACCCTCATTAAAATTAAGAAATCCAATATGTGTGGCACAGAGGACGTCGTGCTCGTTCCAAAAAGTCCAATTTTATGAAAATCGGAGCTCGGAGTCAAAAGTTATGGCCGTTTGAAGTTTCCGGACCAAACGTTGACTTTTCTTCCCTGCCTTTGGACATTTCAGCTTTTCGCGTCCCGCGCATCCCTTTGTCCCATTTGGTACAGTGCTGAAATTTCCCATTTCGGCCGAACCGGCCGGTTCGCGTACACGCAGCCCATATGTCCCATTTGCTTTCGGACCGTCTGGGACAAATTCGCCCGGTTCGGTTGGTTCACGCACTTTTGTCCCAGATGTTCCGGGACAAAAGTTCTCATTTCGGCTAGTTTGGCCGGTTCGCGTACTTTTGGTCCCGCTTGTCCCAAAGGCGACCCTCTCAACAGTTAGCTAATTTTTTCTCTTTTCGGTCAGTTCGGATTTCCGCGTCCCGCGCGTCCTTTTGGCCCGGATGTCCCATTTGCTTTCAGACCGTCTAGCGGCCTTTCGGCTGGTTCGCGCCCTTTTGTCCCAACTGTCCCAAATGCTGCGAGGACTAGGAATTAGCCATTTTTCACGATTTTTCCTGGCCCGAGCTTGTTTTTGCAATTTTTTTCACATTTTCTCGGAACTTGCTCTCTCCTTCTTTGGCCAGGGGAGTTAGAAAATTCTGAGCGGACCCTAGAAACATGATTTTTTTTTTTTAAATTCACCCTCAAGGTAATTTTGATAACAACTGCTTATTTCAACAGTTAGTCAATTTTTTCAACTTTTCGGCCAGTTCGGATTTCCTCGTCCCGCGCGTCCTTTTGGCCCGGATTTCCCAAATGCTGCGCAAACCGCCTTGCGGCCTTTCGGCCAGTTCGCGTCCTTTTGTCCCAAATGTCCCGATTGTTGCAAGGACCGCCTAGACTAGGACTTAGCCATTTTTCGTGATTTTTTTCTGGCCTGAGCTTGTTTTTGCAATTTTTTACATTCCCTCAGAACTTGCTCTCTTCTTCTTGGACAGGGGAGTTAAAAAAAATCTGAGGGGACCCTAGAAACATAACTTTTCACCCTGAATCAATATAGTTGCTTGGTACTAAAGAATTTGATGCATGTTATCAAAATTACCTTGGGGGTGAATTTTGGATAATAGTTATATTTAATCTTCAATAGGAATTAGGTCGAATAAATGCCGAATTACAGGATTATTGGGGCTTGAAAAAATAATCTACTTAAAATAGCTACGAACAATCTGCCGAAGTACACAGATCATTACACCACATCCACATATTAGAGTGTGACTGCACAGTTAATTGTTTTATATCTGCTTCTTCATAGATCTGCAGTCAACATCGTGAGGCTTTGAACTTTTGTCCACATCTCAATAGATAACCGTATTGAAAAAAAAAAGATGATTAAATACTGCACTACATACCTATTACACAGAACTAGGAAAACAACATAGCTTAAGAATCAATGCTAAATGAGTACTACACTAAACAATGCACTAAAGTGGGCCTTCACATCAGTTAAAAAGTAAATGGTCGCATCTAGAGAACCTAGGCTTTTGGCCTGCCCACATCTAATCCCATTTAAAAGCTATGCTGGCACTTCCACGTTTACGAGTTTTGAAAGAGAATTTAAGTTTGGGAGGCGTGGGTAGATCAACAGCTACTGCCTCATCAATTAATCGCTGTCCCATTGCGTGAAGGATAATCTCCTGGCCACACCAAACAACTGTCCACTAAGATTTGCAAGATCTTCCACCTCCTTGGTCGGCCTGCCTATCTACTTCACCCTGGCCACATAGTTTTGATGAGGGTGGTTGAGGAGGAAGTACAAACGAGTGTAGCTAGTAGTAGGTGGCGTGGGAGGAGGCGTGGGGTTGTTTTACTGCAAATTCTGGATACGCCATCTGTCAACTATGGACCTCTTATACCAATAACTATTGCTTGTCTATCGCAACACAGTTAAATAGACGACCACAAAACTCACTTTTGCAAGCATTGCAACAATTTAAATATTTGCTGTGACAGTTAGCCCTTTGTGTATCAAGTTGTTTATCAAGCATATCTGTTGAAACATATCATCATTTTTTTTCTTTTTTATATTAGTAGTTATTCTCTTAGACACGATTTAAGGGTGATTGACTGGTCTTGATTTTGAGACTAACTTCACATTTGTTTGGGCAGTTGCAAGGCCTACCATGCAGCTTGATATTTGTGAAGCTAAGACCACTCGCAGTGTCCTAATTTGTAAAAAAAATGTTCAAAATATTTGTAAGCATTGCAAAAATTTAAATATTCGCTGTGATAGTCAGCGCTTTGTGTATCAAGTTGTCTATCAGGCATATCTACTGAAACGTATCATCATTTTTTTCTTTTTATAGTAGTAGTTATTCTCTTCAACACGATTTAAGGGTGATTGACTGGTCTGATGGGTTGCATTCTTGCCGATTTAAAGTTCTCAGATTTGTTCAACTGGAAACTACAGCCATTCGAAGTTTCACTTTGCCTTCAAGGTCATCTCATAGCTTCCCTTTCTTGATTGTCTCACAGGTTTCCTGATAGTTCCACTGGAAAACAGTATGTACCTGCATGGTAGGAATGTAAATGGTGGGAAGGCTGCCAAGGAGTTGGAACAAAAAGGCAACAAGAGAATGGAGCTAATAGGACCAGATTTCAAGGGTTTAATACTAATTTCAAAATCACCACATTGTCGATTCATGTTGTTGAGAGAGCAGATTCCAAGTGAATTAGGAAGGAGAATAGATAGATTTTCATCCTTTCAACCTTTGATTCCATCTATATTACATGCTTATTATTGGAATTTAAAAACAACTTTCATTCAACATTTGCTACAACACTTTCTAATTCATGTGGAAACAAATTTGCAATAATGGAAGCTAAAGAAAGCAAAGCAATATTAAATTTTTCCTCCACTCAAGGTGGGTAAATACATGATGTTTTTTTTTTACATTGTCAACAACAAGGTTCTTGTGCTCCAAGGTGTTCTTCATCCATGCTCCAAGTTCCAAGTAGCTTAAACCACAACCAAGATAGGGGGAAAGGCAACACTCTCCTCCCAACCAAAACTCAATGGAGAAGAGAAGCAATCTCCTCCATTGACCCCTGAGCCCCAAACACAACACAATGAAGGGTGGTCTCCAACTCAAGGCAACAATACTTGCTTCCACAATACAATTTTTATTTCACAACATTCAAGGTTTAAAAGAAGAACAAAAAGGAAGCACAAATAACACAATACTTTTCACAACAAGGCTTTCATCCAAGCCAACAAGAGAAGGAACTATGGGAAAGTTTTCCTTATGTCTCCCAATTGAGATGAGATGCCCATCCAAAACCCTCCACAATAAAACTCAAGCCCCTATAACTCTTATGCCTCCCTCAAGTACCCCTTTTTCCTCCCATACGCTTATTCCCGCCTCCTCTTATGGCTCCCTCAAGGACAAGGTAAGAATGTGAACATTCTTACCCATGATGGGCATCCCTCTCAAACTCCCTTCACAATATCCTATTCTACTCTTATGCCTCCCTCATGAGTTTTCCCATAGACCTCTCCTACACTACACATCAAGCATTCTATCCATTTTTCACAATACACAAAAGTAAACATACATTATCCACAAATTTAGCATAGAAGCAACAACAATATGAAAGCAAAACAACAAAGAAGGTTTCCTACCTCTCCATTGGAGAAGCCTAAACCAAGAAGCTTTATCCAAGATCCATAAAAAACAATCCAAGCATGCAAGTCCAAGCTTCTTCTTTCTCTTTCTCCCAATTCTTTTTTTCTCCCAAAAATAAAAAAAGATCTCTTCAACCAAAAACAAAAACAAAACTCCAACCCCCTCAACAAGAGAGGAAATTTCAACAAATAGACAAAAGGGAAGAGTGAGGATGATGTGGCTCCTTGTAGGATGCCACATCACACATCCTCAAGGCCACCTCCCTTTAGTCAACTCAAATCCCAAAACACCATAAATGGGTGGTTGGGTTGAATGACATCTCTTTTCCACATCCATCCCTTCCCATGTGTCTTAAGGCACAAATAAATGCAAAAGGAAGACAAGTGCACTCCAAAGTCACATTTCCCTTCCCAAAATAATAAATAATCCCCTTTTTAGATTCCCAACCCATAGATATGGTTGGTAAGGGGTTTTAGGAAGTGTGGGACAAGTTCAACTTGTCCCACAAGTCCCCCAAAATTGCCCTAAATCTCAAATTCGAGATTCAAAGGATTTGGAGTTGTGAACACTCAAAACCAAGAATTCAATACATGAGGAAACACAAGGCTCAAGGATCCAACCATAAAAATTAATTACACCCACTAGACTTCCCTCCAAAACTTAAAAATTAAAACAAGATGTTAATTTAATCTAAACACACTTAGCAAAAGAAATTAAAAAAAAAGATATCACAAATAAAATCACCTACTAAAGTAAGTTAAAACAAGTAAATAAAATTCTTACCCCCTTGGTCACATTAGAAAATTTCACCCTCATGGAAATTTTTTTCTTAACACATAAAAGAACAAATGTTACACAATACAATTCACTAGTTGCCTTGACGACCAAATGGTGTAACCACCCGACATTCTGTTGTGTTTGGTTCCCAATCCCCCTCATGGTTGTGATCATGTTGTGTTTCCTGAAAAATGCAAAATACCTCCTTCGGCCTTGCGGCCATGTCAAAATATCCAAAATTACCATATGCATGAAATTTATTAACATCTATACGTAATTCAATCAATCATTATTTCTAGGTCTAAATCACAACTTAATTATGCATTTCATCATTATCTAAAATTATAGTAATGTAAATTCAACAACTACATTCTACTTATCATGGCGAAGAAATCCAATGTTAGAACACATGCAATATATCCATATAAAAATAATATCGGTATCCAATAGTCTGTCCATGAGTCAGTGTAGATCATACTGAAAGAAAAATCCAATTATAACCCAAATGGATCTAGTCACAAAACATCATGCTAATCAACGTGAGTCTAAGTCAAGTCCATACCCAAAAGTCTGCATAACTCAAAATGATAATCAACTAAGTGTCGTAGGGAAGTGGGCATTACAGTAATTTATAAATTTTATATTTATCTTAATGAGTCTGAATGGTCCTGAGAGATTTGAATGTAAGTTTTATATATTTATCCACCCTTCGAAGTTCGAGGAGCCAAACCATATGTACCACAGATGATATGGTCCCCATCTGTCCTGATCTATATAATCATTAAGTCCTATATATTCACATAGTTTTTAAAAGTCGGAAGACTACTTTTATATGTTTGTAATTCATAAATTTTATGTTTATATTGGATGAATTTAATTGATTATAAAGAAATGGAATGTAAATTTTAAAGAGAAAATATATTTACAAACCATCAAATCTAGGACCTAATATGTACTAAACTTAAATTGAATAGTTACCATTAATAATATGTCATCGTCTCTTGCAGTATAAATAATCACAAATGCTTAAATGATGCTCTAATATACAAAATAGTGAGTAAAACAATAACTTAAATTAATTAATTACATAAAAATATATTTTCTTAAAGTGTTGGGAGATTGATTTTCATATGTGATTTATAAATTTAATATTTATCTTAAATGACTTTGGATGATCCTGAAAGATTTAAAAGTAAGTTTTATATGTTCAATAAAATTAGATATTTAAGGGAAATCTTATATATTTCTAAACCATCAAACCATGGAGCCAATATGTTTTAAACTAAAATTCAATCATAGGTTAGCCAAATATATAAAGGATATAATTTCCTTCCCACCACATCCGCGGTGAATATACAGAGTTGTATAGTTTTGTTCACTTTACATCGTCATTGTGTTAAGTTCGAGAAAGATAAGTTCGAAAAGGATGAAAATATAAGAAATATTCTTTACTCTTAAGTTTGTAAGAGCTAAACATCATTTCACCTTTCATAATAATGTATCTTAACATATAAAAAATATCAAAAGTGAATGTAAGATAGATGGAATTTATCATTTACACTAAATAGGAGAAAATATTAAATAAAATGATCGAGTGAAAGGTACAAATATTCAACATGATATTGTGATTTCCATTGTTAATCTTCCACACACCACTACATTTAACCATTATGTATGTAAATGTTAGTGTCAAATAATTGATGAGGTACTAGTATTATCTCCAATTCAAAATCTATTACAACTTATAAAAGATTTCGAATATTTGAAATCAACTCCGTTATTTCCGCTCTAGAGTGGGAAACCTTTCTCCCTTTTTTGTTTTAAAACAATTTACCTAAGCTTCACAAAGTGTATTAGAATGATTATTTGGAAGAGAAATGATAACATATATAACATGGATATGTTTTGTGTCCATATCAAATATACAATGCTAGTGAAAGGATATATAAAATTTTACATTGAATCTTATTGTTCACATTCATGTCCAATTATTATAATCATTGGGATTAGTTTTCTTTAAAAAATTTCCCACTAATATTAAAAGAGCAATGAAGATTGTGTTTTTGATTGTTCACATTATTCAAAGTAGTTCTATCCCTTTGAGTCACTTTCATTTATTATTTAAAGTGTAACTGTATCCTTCACTCAGTATTTGTTTATCGAAAACTGTCTAAATTTTCAATTATTGTCAATTTATGGATGAAAATATTGAAAGCTAGTTCCTAGGAGGTGATATCAACTTCCTTCGACAAATTATGACTTTTATTTTTCTTAAATTTCAATTGATTGGCATGAGTATTAAACTATCAATATTTGGCACATAAAAATTCATTTTAATTTGGATTTTCATTTCCTCAATATTAATAAGACTCTAATTCATCTTCTTTGTATGTGCAATTGTGTGCATGCTTGCATTTGGAATGATAACTTTCATTCCATAAACATTCCAACAATAGAAGCATTATAGATATAACTTATACTTGGTTTACTGCATGACAAACATATACTTAAACATTTTCTATATCATGCACCATTAAGCTTTGAACTGTTCATGTACACAAATGAAACAAAAAATTCACATAAATTTTGTCAATTGATATAATGTTATAAGTTAAATATAATCTTTTAAAATCCCAATAGAAATAATGAGAGAACCAAGAGCCATATCTCACCCCTCGTATCTTCTAACATGTCTATAAATTCTAGTTAAATCAATGTAATCAGCAGGTCTCCACAATGAAACATTGAGTCGTTGTTGTATGGTGGCCTGCAACAATTATTTTATACGCAACACATGAGATATGCATTCCCAACTTATTCAGTTAACGCATACACAAAATTCATGAGATATACATTCAGTAACACTTTTCAAGGTACGAAAAAATATTATAGATTGGTCAATGATAGGAAATATGCCCATTAGGATAAGTTGTAGGAGGTGCAGCGACTTCAATTACACTTTTCATAGCAAAATATGGATATAATTTGGACCATTTCTATTCAATGAAAGGTGAATGACTTATGCGAATGTGTTTATAGATTTGTACACTTATCTTTTTCACGCATATGTAGCTTACATAACTATATTATAGTTAACTCTTGCCTCATATCTAGTGCATGAGTATAAAAGTTTTACACCAGTCTTGCGCTTTCTCAAGGTCTTTAATCATAGAACATGCACATACATAGGTATTGCAGTCTTTTCTTCCAAAGCACATCACAAAAATTTTAATTTCTATTGACCATCTTGTACATTGAAAATATCCCAATCTTTCACCATAATGTAAATCTTATCCCAACATGTGTCACATTTGTAAGATAATATTGTTTGCAATGACACCGGCTTTTATAATCTACATGGAGACTCCAAGTTCTTGTGTCCTTGCCATTCCATATTTTTTAATTATGTGACCTATGTTAACTAATTATATATTTTTACAATTAAATATAGATGCTTAAGTGTCGTGAATATTAATATCCAGGTGAATTTCAACTATAATTTGTAACCATTATCTTTCATAACTTTTTCGAAATCTAACTACCTTTATTGTATGGTTTTATAAATATATAATATACACAACTTCCGAAAAGTTGAAACTCTATACTATTTACTATAACTACCTTTATTTAGTATGGTCTTATAAATATATAACATACACAAATTCTGAAAAGTTTAAACCATATACTATTTATTATTTCAATCCATTCTACAATTACAATTCATGAATGATTTATCCCTTTTTCCCTATTTTTATGTTCAAATATTTTGTACTCAATACTTTATCAATATTAATTTAGTGTTTACATTTCTTACAAGCTAGAGTTTTTTTTAAGACTCCATTGTGTGTTTTGTTAATTATCTTTGTAATTTGTATGCTCTTTTTATAATTAATAAGTTTTTTAAGTAGTATTGATGTATGAACTAGGAACATACATAACTTCCCATGTGTTGATAACTTTGAGAGAGTGACTAAGTGGTATGAATAATTCAATGTTTTATATATTCCTTAGTTCTTCCCTTTTTACTATTGTACTAAAAATTTGTTAGAAAGGATTCATTTATGGTCAAAAATTATATTCTCTCTTAGTTAGTAACATACATAACTTCGCAAGTGTTCATAACTTTGAGAGACTAACTAGATAGTACGAATAATTCAATGTTCTATATATGCCCTAGTTCTTCTGATTTTACTATTGTACTAATAGTTAGTTAGAAAGGATTCATTTATGGTCAGAAATTATATTCTCTCTTAGTCATATCAGGGTTATGTACACTTGTGTACTTAATCTTTATTCACCATTAATGAATAAAAATTATATTTCATATATATGTAAGAATTCTCGCAGTACTACATTGTGTGTTTTGTTATATATTAGTAATATGCATGTCATCTTTATAATTCTTAAAGCTACGCTCAATGATATTTCTGTAAATATATTTAAGTTTATGATTTTAAGAATATTATCAATTCTAATAAATTATCAAATGAATAAGAACACTTATGTGATTAAAAAATGATTTTAGTTCTAATTTAACAATAAATTATTTGGTCAATTAATATCAAGATGGGAGTGAAGTAAAAAACATTCAACACTATATAAATGTTTCATGTAGTATTGCGATTGTAAAAATTAATAGTAAGAAAATCATACTTACGAAATGATTAAATTGTAAATCTTTTTTACACATGATGATGATAATGATGATGATATTAGTACTATTATTATTATTAACTATACAGTGTCAAAATTATATTTGAATAGATGAGCAATAACAAATATAATAAGTGGCTTTTAACTTATCTATAGGTAAACTTTTTAACAAATGGACTGTATCCATACATTTTTTCAAACATCTATATTTCCATTCTACCTTTAAAAAAATAGAAAAAAAATTATATTCTTGATTAAAAAAATTATAATGTTGGTATATTCAAATTTTCGTCGATATGGTGACTTCTCTCTCTTCTCAAATATTTTTCAAGCACCGCTAATATTGTTTTTCTAGGAATTCAACTAATACTTGATAAAACTAATACGAAATATGATATGAGGTCAGGTGTTTACGCCCCGCGGATAAGAAAAACCTAGGTCCAAAATTCCCAGACTCAAAATGTAAATGTCTTAAAAGTTACCTATTTAAAATTTTGGTGAAGATTTATTTTTACAAAGTGTATATATCCGACACATGAAGACGAGGACTCAGTAAACCATTGCAGAAAATGACAAATCCAGTGCAATTCTTGTTTGAAAGATAGCTGTTTTTTACCCCTCCTCAACAGCTTCCAAAACTGCCTTCCTAAAAAAAAAATTAAATATTTAAATTTTTCAGACAAAATTATTGGAAACTGTTGAGGGAGAGGGAAGAAACACTTCTTCCAGCAATCTAAACACTTTCCTGCAACTATGCTTTGAAGGGAACTGAGATGATTTGTGAATTACGAAGGACAACTATATATAAAGGGATAGATCATAGTGGCGTTGAAAAATATCCCTAATTTGGAATATTTCCCTCACATTGGCAGACATGAAGATCAATCAATACCATATAATCAAGATAGTGGATAAGAAAGAACCTAAAAAATTCGCTACAAGCTGGCAGATTTATTATGTGCTAATTTATGTAGGAGTTCAAAGTCTGAAAAGTCATCTCAAACACTAGATTTCATTAAAGTAACTTACGTTTATTAAAGAAACCGGTCAAGTAAATCAAATGTTACATGGCATGAGAAGGCAACTAAATCTTTTATAGTCTTTATGTACTCCATAAAGCGAAAAATAATGGAAAATATAGCATCAATGATGATAAAACGAATCCACTAAATATTCCTTCATAAGGAACAATATATATTTCTAAGTTAAAGTCTAACAGTATTTCAGTAAGGAACAATAGTAGAACTAACTAATTTACTAGCAATCATACGCGAGTAATGCAATGTGAATGTCGAAAGGGATTAGAGTGGAGGAGAGAAAGCAAGGAAGAGGAAGACGATGATGTGGAAGGTAAATTTTAGGATGGAACACAACATAACATAAAATCAAAATGGCTTTGATGGGTATGTAGGAACATTAGAGGAGGTATTTATGGAAAGACTGGAGATGCAAATACATTAAAGAATAGCTTGAAAAGATAAATTGAATAATACAATACAAATAATAGAATGTATAGTAATATGTAGAAAAAAAATTATTATGTTATTCTAGCAAGGTTTAAAACTTTGTCAAAAGTTCTCCATCGTTGAGTATCTACAGGGAATCACCAGACATAACAATGTGGAGATCTACCCATTTTCTGCATTTCTCACAAAGAGTTAAAAAAAGTAGGTGGACCTAATTAGTTGAGCATGTCTAAAATATAACTTTGGGTTTTTTCTCCAAACCAAGTGCGCTCCTTAAAGGTTTGTCCCGAAATGCAACATGCTGTCTACAAGCCCATTCTGGAGGCAACCATAATATTTTGTTGGAGATCCCATGTAGTTGATTACATTGCCATGTTACAAAAAAATTAAATAGTTTCTATTCTACTTCGAAACTCCTCAACCAACTACAACACAAAGCATCATATAAGATATTTTGAGTACTAACCAAAATATATCCTCATTTCAAAAGATGACACAACATCTTTTGAAGGAAGGGTGATAAATACCTCATATGACTCGAAATCATTGCCAAAATAATTAGGTAAAGGTATTCCTTTTCAAAATAATATGTAACATGAGAGGAACAAGGGGATAATGAATTCCATCTGGTGGCCATGGAGATGATTCCTTGAGCTCTATCAGTTATACTTGCATCTCCAAACACACCAAGCAAGAAACCAGTGATAGAAAATACGTGCATACATTGTAGTCAAAGAAAACATTTAAGATGGTTTTCATTGTCCATTAATTAAGGTTTTTTTATGACTACATAAATTTTTTCAGTAAGGCAACAAAAAACATTTATCAGGAGGTCGAATCCTAGTCCTTGCAATAGCTAAACAAATGCCTAGAGTTTCCTTTAGGAATGACATTACAAAGACTATTAAGTACTTTCTACATAAGGGTTTGATCTGGATGTTCATTAGTGGCTTCCCTGGGCTATCTACTCCTCATAATTGGATCTCTGAACAAGAGAATCCTTTCATCAAAGGTAAAGTTAATATTTATCCATCTACCCATGACATTTTTTTAACTGTATTTGATCATTCCTTTGATAAGGAGCTAATTTTTGGGTAAATATGGGAATTCAAATCCCATCTCCTCCTCATGAAGCCAAGGTTCCCTCAGTTTAATCCCTCTACAGAAAATTTTAATACAAGACTTGTTTAGATAAGGCTTCCCTACCTTCCCCTACATTTCTAGAAAGATGATTGATTTAGGGATGTGGGTGATGTGTTGGGTAATTTCTTAGCTATTGACCCCAAAACTGGGTCTTTTGATCATACCATTTATGTGTGCATTTTGGTGGATATGGACATGTCTACTAATTTTCCGGCTACCATGGATCTCCAAGTTATGGATTGTTAGTAATATTAGCATAGTCTACGTAGTATTTCATTCTTAGACTATTTGTTATTATCTATTCCATTATTCTCTCATATTGTTTGTAACTACTCCACCTATTCGAGGGAGTCTTGTTTATTTATGTACCTATAAATATTATATGTGGTTCCATTATTTAAGAGCATAAGATAAGAGATATTCAATCTGTTTTTTCTATCCACTATAAGCTCCCCACGTATAAAGAGATAAGATAGGAGAGAAAGTATGTTGGACATGGACAAGGTGGTTGATCAATTTTTCTGCGTGGTGGAGGAACAAATTGCATGGAATTTCTTTTCTCCATTCATTAAACCTGCGTGGAAATTTTGAGAGGTAAAGATCTCGTGCTACGTGAATTGTTATCTCCTCTCACTCTGCAAATGATAAATACTTCCTGCAGTAAATGTACAAGATTCTTCATGGGAAAAGAGATCCTAGAAGTTGACTACAAATTGGAGGAATTTCATCATTAAATTGTTGATTATTTACTTGACCAAGTCTGTAACTTAGCACCAGCATAGCCAGAATTCTTTGTGTGAAAGAGAAAGAAGCCTCGAACAAGAGAACGTGGAGTCTCTTAAGATAACACCGAATGACGAGCTTGAATATCAAGATCAAGACTACTGAAAGCCACAACATCAACGAGACTGTTGAAATCCACAACATAAACGAGACTACTAATAGCCACAACATCAACTCGCATGTTGAAGAAAAAAGTCAAGAATCCCCTAAAAGCTTCGGGATCTATTTTGCATTGCTCAACAAGCTTCAAAACATACGCAATCTAGTCTTTGAAGAGTTAGTTCGAAAATAGATTCTTGAATATTTCCTTTTCAATGTCAACTTCCAAGCAAAGTGAGTTCAAGAAGAACTAGAAGTTGGGTACGATTTCGAATGTGAAGACAAAGAATAACGCCCCCCAAAGTGTCGTTGTCTCTTAGCACGTGAGTATCATGAGCATCTACTAGCTGGTACTTCTCATCAGTGAGTAAAAGTTGTAAAAACTCATGAAATAAATAAATAAAATGTTTTATTTTATTTTATTAGGATGTCTGCTCTGAAGTTGCTTACTTCTAATGCTCAGTTACTTAAAGGGGCAAATTATGTGGCCTAAAAAACAAAAATGCATACAATCCTTTACTTTGAGCGATTCTGGAGAATTGTCACATGATCCACACAAGTTGTAACTAACCCTAATGAGCTAATTAAATATGAGATCGTAAGTTATAAAGAATTGATGATGATAATGCTGAGTATTGCTGATGAAGTGCAACCGCATGTTCGGGATGCAGAGAAATTGAAGGAGGCATGGGATAAGCTAGCTACCATCTTTGAGGTGAATAATAAGACTAAGGTTCTAAATATTTAGTCAAAATTGCATACCCTATTTATGGGATCTGATGAGAAAGTTGAGGAGTTCTTACGTTGAGTTGCTGAGCTGCAAACAGGGTTAATAGCTCTTTGTGAGAAGGTATAAGATATGATTCTAGTTCTGATGACCTTGAGAGAACTCCCTTCTCAGTTACGAGTCTTCGTTATGACACAGAATGTATCTAACACGATAGTGACAGTTGAAGAAATCATGAAATTATTGCAGCAGGAAGACTCAATCAATTCAGTCTGAGATGAGGCCCAGGACGAAGCCCTTTTCTCAAGGCCCCAACGTGGCCAGAAGAATTGATAAGGTCACCCTGTGAAGCAATCTCAAGCAACTCAGAATCAAAATATGTAAGCTCAAAAGTCCAAGCGATGGTGTCAAATATGCAAAACCAATACTCATGAAACCGATCATTGCTGGTATAATGGCTTGAAACAGGGGTCTTCGAGTCAAATAAGCACATCAGGGTGCGGTGATTTTAAAAATTCCAAATGACATCCCCACCGGAGAAAGTAGAAGGGAAATATCACAGCCCAACAAGATGATGAATCTGATGAGTAGACATCAGAAGGAGCCAACTGTGGTAAGAACCTTGTACTCGTCTCTCAAACATCTCAGCCCACGAAGAAATTATGGTAGATAAAATTTGCTGCAAGTAAGCATATGTTCGGTGATAAGAAACTGATTGATTCACTGAATGAACAATCCACTAGAGATAGGGTTCAGATAGCAGATTACAAAGAGTACGTTGTGAAAGGAATAGGAAATTCCACCATTCCTCTGGGACCATGAAAATGTATACTTACAAAGGCATATATGTTCTTGGCTTGACTAGCAATCTCTTTTTAGTGACTCAGCTCCTAAATCATCACCTAAAGATAGAATTTATTTTCCAAAATGGCATTAAATATTTCTTAATCTCCAAACAAGGTATGGTTATTGCAAGACCATTTGTAAAATATAATTTATTTTCTTTAGATATTGTTTCATCTTCTCCTGTAGCTTTATCTACCGCTATAGTACAATCTACAGCCCTCTGACATTTTAGATATGGTCACTTGTCAGTTAGTTCATTGCATCAGATGAGTTCAAAATAAATGGTCCATGGATTACCCAAATTTTCTAGTTCCTTGCCTATTTACCCTATATGTCTTGCAGGAAAACAACACAGACATCCATTTCAGGTAAGAACCTACCATGCCAAGAAGCGTCTAGAGGTAGTTCATACCGATTTAAATGGCCTGTTGCCTACTTTATTTTCAGGATACAAGTACTTCCAACTGTTTGTGGATGACCACTCTCACAAGATGTGGGTATTTTTCCTGAAGAAGAAAAGTGAGGATTTTCAACATTTCATAATTTATGTCATCGTGTTGTGAAAGAGACTGGAAAACCACTTCTTCTACTTCACTCAAATCAAGGGAGGGAATTCACATCAAAGAAGTTCTTGGCCTTCCTAAACCAACAAGGTGTTAAGCAGAGCCTCACTGCTACCTACACACCCCATAAAAATTACATTGTTGAGCTTCGTAATTGCATAGTGATGGAGATGGCTCAATGCATGCTAACAATAGGAAAGCTAGAGGAATGATATTGGGCTGAAGTAATATTGATAGTTGTATGTCTTCTCAACAGGGGTGGAAAAAAAGATTTTACAAAATAAAACACCAGAAGAGGTATGGAGTGGGAAAAATCCATCAATTTCAAATTTACAAGTATTTGGTTGCACAACATACATGCATGTCCCATCTTAGAAGAGAAAGAAGGTTGAGCCAAAGATGCTCCTGTGCATCCTACTTGGCTATAGCACTACCTCAAAGGCTTACCATCTCGTGGATCCTGAGACAAATAAAATATATGAGAGTCGAGATGTGGTTTGTGACGAGTCATACTTTTACTCAGTAGTGACAATTATAGAACCATTACTAACCACCTCTCACTGACTAGTCTCCGAATCAGATGATCAGCCAGAGGAGACTAGTTAGAGAAGAGATGTGCTACCAGGAGAGCTATTTGTTGACCTTTGAGAAATAAAGAATGTGATTCCACATCAATCCACACAGCAACAACACATTTCTTCTCAAAATAAGCCATGTTATCATCTGAAGTGGGTACAAAACACCAACAAGGACTCTCATTTGCAACAACTCCTAGATACATCATCGGAAGTCAAAAAAATGAGTTAAACAAGAAATGAGGTAAACTTTGCACTCATGAGTTTGCTGATTGATAGCTCCGACCCTGATAATGTTTGTGAAGCACTCAGTCAACCTCAGTTGAAGGAAGCAATGGATATAGAAATTGATTCACTCAAGAAAAATCAGACATGGGAACTTGTCGATCTGCCTACAGGAAAGAAACCTATAGGCTGCAAAAGGGTTTTCAAGAAAACATATAAGGAAGATGGATCATCGAAAAAAAAATCATGACTTGTAGCAAAATGATATGCTTAGAAAGAGGGCATCGACTATGAAGAAAACCTTTTCACCCCCTACAAAGATCAAGACCATCAGAGTTGTTTGTGAACATGCAAGACAAAAAGGATGGAGAATTCAACAAATGGACATCAAGAGTGCTTTCCTAAATTGTGATCCACAAGAAGAAGTGTACATGACCAAACCTAAAGGATTTGTTAATGAAGAACACCCTAAGAAGGTATGTCGTCTCATAAAATCATTATCTGGACTGAAACAAGCTCCAAAGGCATGGTATATCAATATCAACGATCACCTTTTGCAGCATGGGTTCACTCGTAGTTCCTCAGATTCCAATTTTTATATAAATAAGGTAGGAAAATAAATTTTTATTCTTGTTTTGTATGTGGATGATCTTGTGATCACTAGTAGTTCAGAATATTAGGTTGATATTCTTAAGAATGATCTCAATTGACATGAAAAATTTGGGGCTACTACATTACTATCTTGGCTTAGAGATATGGTGAAAGGAGCATCACATTTTCATCTCCCAGATAAAGTACGTCAAGACACTCCTGGAAAAATATAGAATGTCATACTACAAACCTATATCCAATCCCATGGAGAAAGGATTGTAACTTTCAAGATTCCAAAACTCACCTCGAGTAGATGCTACTCTCTATAGGAAATTTTTTGGAGGGCTCATCTATTTGACATATACCAGACCAGATCTATTCTATGTTGTCAGGTATCTTTCTAGGTTCATGTACGAGACGAAGAAATGTCACTAGACTATAGAGAAGCATGTTTTGAGATATGTCCGAGGAACAACTGATTATGGTCTAGAATATAAGAAAAATGATCAATTATTCTTATAGGGATATGTCGACTCAGACCATGCCAGATCTATTGATGAAAAGAAGTCAACCATAAGATACATTTTTCATCTTAGATCTGGACCTATCTCGTGCATAAGAAAGAAGAATAATATTGTTTCTATCTCATCCACAGAGGTAGAATTTTGTGTCACACGAGGGGATGTGTGTGAAGTGATATGGTTATGTCACATTTTGGATGACCAGGGAATTCCTGAAAAATAGTCACCTATTCTCTATTGCGACAATCATAGTGTGTTGAAACTTGTGCAAAATCTAATTTTTCATGAATGCACAAATCATATTGAGATTGATTTTCATTTCATTTAAGAGCACATCTTGCACCAACACATTCATATCTAGTATTGTCCTACAGAAGCACAAGTTTCTGACATTCTCATAAAATCTCTAGGAAAACTGAAATTTGAACTTTTCAGGGGTCACATTTGTAAGAATATTGTAATAAGGTGGGGACTGTTAGCAATATTATCATATTCTATGTATTATTTCATTCTTATAGTAGTTGTTATTATCTATTCCATTATTCTCTCATATGGTTTGTAACTACTCCACCTAGTCTGGGGATTCTTGTTTATTAACGTACTTATAAATATTGTATGTGGTTCCATTGTTTAAGAGCATAAGATAAGATATATTCAATCACTTTTTTCTCTCCAATGGATCTCCAAGTTATGGATTACTTTTGGACACAAATGCTAGATTATGAAGGGTTTCCTTTTAGATGCAGAACTTGTGTTGATCTAGGACATCTTTCTTCTGTTTTTCACATGGTTAAAAAATAATTTAAAGGACAGGATTCTTAGTGGAAGTATTTTAATCCAAATAATATTGTTGTCTATAGAATTGACAACAGTGTTTCTAAAAATGTTGCAGTTATCCCGAAAGAGAAAAAGGAGGAGCCAATGTGTGAGGTTTACCACTGTCCCACTAGTTTGGCTAAGGTTTCAAATCAAATGGCATGTCAGAGTGGGTCCTCTACGTTAATTCCTCCTAGTACCATGTAGATTCAAAGGCCTAAAAACAAGTGGGATATCGAAATTCAGCTACATGTCCTCTCTGTAGAGAATGCGGATCCTAATGTGGGTGTTGTATGGAAGGTGGTGAAGAACAAAAAGAGAATAAAATCAGGTATTTCTCCTCTTAATATGAGCCTTAGATATAAAAGAGGGAAGAACCATGATCATTACATTTTCTCCTTGAGAGTAGCCAAGCCTCTTTGACTTCCCTTTTACAGCTCCTTCTTTTGGTGCTTCCTTTTTTGGGATTTTGGTTTGTCTAATTGTTTCATTTTGGCCTTACATGGCCTTGTTCCTTGATATTTCACCTTTTTTCCTTGATTCTTATCTTTCGGTTGTGCAAGGTTATCGATCCCTTCAAAAACTATTTTTTTCCTAATGTAACACAAAACAAACAAAATCCATCAGAAATCTAGAAGAAAAACTTGGGAGATTTAAGATAATATCTATATTCTACAATCATTTTCCCTTTTTTTTCTATCTACATTTGTAAAATTATTTTGATTACATTCAAAACTGCTACATATTTCATGTAACAAGAGCCATCAACACACGAGGATATTCCTATCATGATTATGTCTTCATAAATTGTGGAATCTTGGATAAGCAAGTTCATGAAATATAATTTCTCTAATTCAATGGGAGATCATCATGTTGTCGTCACTGTAATAGCTATAAAAGGCCATCTCCAATTTTTTTTAACATGAGGAGAATTTTTATTTTTTCTTCACAAAAATGATGAATCATCCCATTACTACTCTCATAGTCTTACTCATTTCTTTCTACCTGTTGTCATCCATCAGGTATGTTCCAGAAGATGAAAGAAAGCTGCAATTTATTGACATGATTAATTCCATGAAACCTAGACACTTCACTTTACACCATCACTAGTATGGGTCAATGTTGAACAAGGTCTCTATTATAAAAATAAAATATGATAATAGATTGTTTCTAAAGTAGATTTAAAGTAGTAGTTTTATCTATTTTTGTCTGGGGGATCTTATCAAGATCTTTTTCCTTCTTCTTCTAGTGTTCTCTAGATCTCTCTTCTTCTTTGATAAATATGGATGGTTATATCTCCATTCATCATCAATAAATGATCAAGTGCTTCTTTTTATAACTTTTCCTATGAGTGATACCAGAGCTTGGTTCAAGACAAGGTGATTTGAGGGGTTGTCTGAGGAAAATTAGAGGAAAGGTGATATCCAAGAGCCGGAGATTGGTTGAGTTTGGGCTAAATCCGAGAGCGTAAAGATTTATGTTTTTTTCGTTGCTGAAAAGACATTTCATTGGAGGCTACATAAAAACATACCTCCAATATTAAAAAGTTCCCTGCCAACCTTACGTAGAGATTTAAATCTTTATTTTAAAAATTCAGTGATCAGAATAATAGAAGGAATCCACCAAGGAAATTGGGAGGAGCTTTTGGAATGCAGAAATTTATGTCACATGCATAGAGAAATCCTAGGATCAATCACAGGTAAGATGCTCAGATGATAGCACCAGTCTATACTTTTCCTTGATCAATGCCCTTGAGAACATCAACAATCTGTAATTTGAGGAGCTTGTGCACCAAGGACTGCTTGAGTGGTTTTGGTTCAATGTATAGTGTAAATCCTAGAAGGTACATGCAGAGCTAAAAAAATGCTACAAAGAATATAAAGAACTCGAGGTATAACGACCAGAGAAGTACCCGCATCTCATTGCAAGAGAGTATCAAGCACATTTATGATGTATTATTCCTCAATAAGATCGTGTACCTTTTCAAAGAATTAATAATAATATTTTAATTTTTTTGCACTATGTCGGCTCTAAAAATATTACCCAGCTATTGAAAGGGAAAAAATTTTCTACATGGAAGAAAAATATGAGAATCATTCTTCCCTTTGAAGATATCTAGGATATCATCCTTACTGAGCTCCCTCATCCCACTGACGACGATGATCGTATAAAGTACGAAAAGGCTAATGCAAAATTTTTGATGTTGATCACGCTAAGCATATCTAATGAGGTACAACCACACATTCAGAATGTAACAACATCAAAGAAGGCATGGGATACTCTATCTATACTTGGCCCCCATGCTAAAAAATGGAAACCCATACCTTCATTAACTTAGCGCCACCTACCCAACATTGTTCACTATTCACCATTTTTGGAGGTCCATAACCACTAAAATTGTATTTTTGATGATTCCATGCTATGGGTCTTCTTCACACCTTTCCAACAATTTTTTTTTGTCAAAAAAGACTCACAATGCTCAAGTTATGCCATTTCAAGTTTTAGGGGTCTATGTACTTTAAGGGTTCCAAAATATCCAAAAAACTATTTTTAATGCCTCCATCATGTTGATATATGAAATATCTCTCCAATGACTATGATTTTGCAAAAAGCGGGAAACTAACACCAAAGATATGGCCTTTTGAGTGAAGGGGTTTTTTATCATTCTAGGCACTACATGGTTTGTTAAGTGGCTCTCCGAGCTGCTCCGGGAGATAAGGGGCGAGATCCCATCCCACCACTTCAACTCTCTTCAATATCCACCTATCACTTTACCTTGTGATTTGCATGAGTCCTAAGAAGACTAATTTTCTATTGATCGGGATCCTAGGCCCCAAAAATTACATCCCCGCTCCATCATGTTCTCTTATGCATACACTCCAAATCAGCTCTATGGCTCCATGAATTTTTGATCATGCCTTTCCCGAGGAATTACCCTATAGACGTAGGTTTGAGTTGGCCCCTTAGCCATGTGTTTAATTCCATTTCTCGTTACAGTCTGAACCTCTCCGGAGCCGAGTGTGAAAAATCTATTACAGTTACTGATTATTAACCTCCTATCTTGTAAGATTATTTGATCAAAAAATATTGGAAAATAACACAACTGTAACTTCACAAATACAAACACATAAGAAATACCCAACAAGATGAACACAATATTTTCAGACAATTTTCCCTCGAAAAACCCCGTAGGGAAAACCAGTACTACAGATGAGAAATATATTAAACTTCAGCAAATCAAGAGATACAAATATTGCTTGCCTCTTACTAGCAGAGCTCCGACAAATTCCTAATCCTCCTGCTGATATTCCTCCTCTGCTATCTCCAACGCTATCACTGCGCTCTTGCTAACACTGCAAGACTACTTGCTAACACTACAAGTTTCTCTAAAAACTTCCTTGTTATAAATGACCCCAATGACCCCCTTATATACTACTCTCATTGAAAATCAATGGCCGAGATTAATACAAATGAACAGTTGAGATTAAGACAACTCAATAACCATAACAACCTTGGTTAGGAGGTATCACCTAAAAGGAGTCAATATTAGATAGCAATTGTTCTTATCCTAACAATATTTGTTTGACAAAAACAACTATTTCTCTAAATTCTAGGATGTCCAAACTACCCATAACAAATGGATGAGGACAAACAACTGTCCAAGCTACTAACTACTAAGATTAACACTCCCTCTTAGCGAAGAAGCTATTCTACATGACACCCAACATCTCGCTGAAGAAGATGAATTTTTCCTTCCCCAATGCCTTTGTCAGAATGTCTGCTACCTGCTGATCTGTAGGTACAAACTGTAGCTTAACAACCTTGCCCTGTACACAATCTCTGATGAAGTGTTACTTGATGTCTATATGTTTTGACCTATCATGAAACACAATATTCTCAGTGAACTTGATGCAACTCTGATTGCCGCAGTGTATCACCGTAGTCTCAACCTTCTGACCAAAGAAAGCTACTAGCAACTTCTGAAGCCATATAGCTTCACATGTTGCCATGCTAGCTGCTATGTACTCTGACTCTGCTGAACTCAGAGCCACAAACTTCTACTTCCTGTTGAACCAAGATACAACTCCTGATCCCAGACTGAAACAACACCCTAAAGTACTCCTCTTGTCCATTGTACTACCTACCCAATCTATGTCAGTATATCCCATCAACCTGATTCCTTCACCTCGAGCATATCTAATTCCATACTCGATTGTACCTTGCAAATAATGCAGCACATGCTTTGCCACAGTCCAATGCACTCTCTTTGGCTCAACCATTAACTGACTAAGAGAGTTAACAGTAAAAGCTATATCTGGCCTAGTATTGACCAAATACATGAGAGAACCAATCAACTGCCTGTATAAGGTGGGGTCTATATCCTTCTCCCTTGATGTGTCTACCTTCCTCCAATTCATGATCATGGGTGTAGACATGGCTTTGCAATCTTCCATCCTGAACCTTTTCAAGATTTCCATGCAATATTTCCCTTGCCCAAGGAAAATCTCTTCATCTTTCTGCCATACCTCCATGCCTAGAAAGTAGTGCATAGGTCCCAAATCCTTCATCTCGAACTCTGCTGCAAGATCCCTCTTGCATTCTTCTATGAGCCCCAGTGAACCTGTAAGAAACAAGTCATCTACATATAGAACAAGAATGAGGATCTCACCTCCAACTACCAAGTAGTAGATATTAGCATCTTCCTCACTCTTCACAAAGCCCATTTCCTATAAGTAACTATCAATGTGCTCATACCACGCTCTGGGAGCTTGCTTGAGTCCGTATAACGCTCTCTTCAATCTACACACGTGGTTCTCTTTGTTGTGTTCTACAAAGCCTTCTGGTTGTTCTACGTATACCTCCTCTTTCAACTCACCATTAAGAAACGCTATCTTGACATCCATTTGATGGATCTGCCATCCCATCTGTGCTGAAATTGAGATCACAACTCATATAGAAGTATACCTGGCAACTGGAGAAAATGTCTCCTCATAATCTATTCCCTCTTTCTGAGAGAACCCCTTTGCCACGAACCTTGACTTATATTTCTCGATGCTACCATCTGCACCATCCTTGATCTTATAGATCCAGCGTGATCCAACAACTGCCCTATTTGTTGGTCTAAACACTACCTCCCACACATCATTCTACATAATTGAAGTATACTCCTCAACCATTTCTTCTTGCCACACTTGATGTTGTGCTACCTCCTGATAGCTAGAAGCTTTGAAACTATCTACCAACATACTAACTAATGCAACATAGTCATCATACCTGGCTGGTGGTTTCCCTTGTCTATTACTCCTCTTAGGAGTACCCACTAACTCCTGAGCATTCTTCTGTGTCTGTTGAACCTCATGGTTCTTACTGCCAACTGTAGAGGATGAAATATCAACCTCCATGTCTTCTTGATGCATCTCTTCTGTTGCTCCATACTTTGAAAACTCTCTCCTCCTGAGTCTATGCTTGTACTAGTAACTGTACTCGAGCTTTGCTGCCCTTGACTCGATTGAGTGATCCTTGGAGCTTCTGTTGGTTGCTTACTCTGATCATCTACTGGAAAATCTCTAGACCTTCTAAATTCCTTTTCCTCCATGAACTTGACATCACGTCGAACAATAATCCTTCTTGTCCCCAGAATGAATATCTGATATGCCTTAGAGGTTTCACTGTACCCCACAAAGTACCCTCTCTCTGCAGTCTGATCTAACTTGGTACGTGTATCCGTAGGAATGTGACAATATGCCAAACTCCCAAAGATCCTAAAGTGACTAACATCTTGCTTCTTCCTAGTGAATGCTTCCTCTGGTGTCATCTTCCCTAGCACCTTATGTGGAACTCTATTCTGTATGTATACTATTGTATTGCATGCCTCTGCCCACAGATAACGGGGTAAATCTTTGTCATGCAACATAGCCCTTGATGCCTCCGTTATAGACTGATTCTTCCTCTCAGCAACTCCATTCTGTTTTGGATTGTAAGGAACAATCCACTCTCTCTTGATTCCTTCTCTGGTACAGAACTCCTGGAACTCATTTCTTTTATAATCACATCCATTGTCTGACCGAAAAATTTTTGTTCCTTCCTGTCGAATTCTCCACAAGAGATTTAAACTCTTAGAAGCGACTTAAAACCTCATCCTTGGTCTTCAAGAAGTATATCCATGTCTTCCTGGAGAAATCATCAATAAAAGTAACAAAGTACTCATACCCTCTAAGAGACTTCGTCGACATTGGTCCACATACATATGAATGTACTAGATCAAGAACGCCCTTGGATCTAGTGTCACTCATTGGAAAAGATGCTTTAGAAAAATTCCCCAACACGCATCCCTTACATACATCATCGTGCTCTGTGCTCACCTCAGGAACACCTGACGTTGTCTCATAAAGTAATTTAAGGGATCCATGATGGATATGGCCCATCCTTCTATGCCATAGCTCTCCCTGATCTCTAAGATTATTGTTTCTCATGAGTGCCTTAGGAATATCAAACTGCAGCCTATAAAGTCAACCGCTCCTAACTCCAATAGCTATGGGTGATTTCCAATCCTTGTGCTTGATCAACACATGTGCCCCTCTAAAGAGTACATTGTACCCTTTGTCCTGAAGGACATATATAGAAATAAAATTCATCCCTAAGCTTGGAACATGCAACACATCATGAAGGGGAATCATCTTACCACTCTCCCTCTGAAACTGAACAGTCCCTTTCCCAACTGAGTTGAGTTTGGACATGTTCCCCATAGAGATCTAGATTCTGGTGCTCTCTTCCTTATAACTGGAGAAGTATTCTCTAACTCCTGTCATATGATATGATGCCCCACTATCTATGTACCAAACACTCTGTGAGGTTGAGCTAACCATACATGCTATGAGTGAAAACTCATCTTCCATTCTACTAAAGAGCTCATCTGCACTTGCTGAAGCCGCAACTTGCTTCTTGCATTTCTTTTCATTCTTCTTCCTTTCTGGGCAATCGCTGACATAGTGGCCAAACTCGTGACAGCCATAGCACTTGATCTTTGAAGAATATTTCTTCTTCTTTTCACCTTGTGAATTTGATCCTTTACTAGACCCTTTCTTTTCTTTCCCTTTACCCGCTAGGGCAACATTTTCCTGTTCCACCTCTCTTTTCTGACTCTTATTGTTGGCAACATTGATAAGACTTAGTCTAAGCTCCTCCTGAGTGAAATCACTCCATAGTCGATCCCAACTCAGTAAGGTGTCTCGTCCATTGATGACTTGAACAAAGACATGCCACTGCTTAGTAAACCCATTTAGGGCTATTCTCACTAGCTCGTCATCACTTGGTTTGTCTCCAACAGTTGCCAATTCATCCTTGACAAGTCTAAGTCTGGTGAGGTAACTTGTGATGTCTTCTCCCTTATTCATCCAGGTATTCCTCAACTTTTCTCTAAGAATCAGCTTCTGATTAGTAGTAGCATTCTAGTACATATTCATAATGGCATCCCACATCGTCTTCGTTGTATCTAAATTTGCAATATGCGGAACAATATGATCCTTGACACAGTCAAGAATCAGCCTCCTCGCCTTGGCATCTTCCTTCTTATATGCTAAGAGTTGTGTTGCATCTGTAGGTAAAGGTACAATAGTGGTCACATATTTATTGATACCATTCTCTTCCAGCAATAGAGAAATTCTAGCTTTCCAGACACCAAAATTCGAGGCTCCATCCAATCTGTCCTGATCTCTTAAACCTGCTGAGGCCATCTTAAAAGAAAATAATAATAATAATTTTGAAGAGGTTAAACTGTATTTTATAAACCCTCACTTTCTTTCACCTAGGGTAAATCTCTTCTACCTGAACTTAGCTCTGATACCATGTGAAAAATCTATTACAATTACTGATTATTAACCTCCTATCTTGTAAGATTATTTGATCAACAAATATTGAAAAATAACACAACTGTAACTTCACAAATACAAACACATAAGAAATACCCAACAAGATGAACACAATATTTTCGGACAATTGTCCCTGGAAAAACCCCATAGGGGAAATCAGTACTACAGATGAGAAATATATTAAACTTCAGCAAATCAAGAGATACAAATACTGCTTGCCTCTTACTGACAGAGCTCCGACAATCTCCTAATCCTCCTGCTGATATTCCTCCTCTGTTATCTCCAACGCTATCACTGCGTCCTTGCTAACACTGCAAGACTACTTGCTAACACTGCAAGTTTCTCTAAAAACTTCCTTGTTACAAATGACCCCAATGACCCCCTTATATACTACTCTCGTTGAAAATCAATGGCCGAGATTAATACAAATGAATGGCTGAGATTAAGACAACTCAATAACCATAACAACCTTGGTTATGAGGTATCACGTAAAAGGAGTCAATATTAGATAGGAATTGTTCTTATCCTAACAATATTTGTTTGACAAAAACAACTATTTCTCTAAATTCTAGGCTGTTCAAACTACCCATAACAAATGGATGAGGACAAACAACTGTCCAAGCTACTAACTACTAAGATTAACACCGAGCTTGTTTTCTTTAATCATCCTGAGCTTCTTCGTCATAATCCTGACTCGTGTATCACCTGCAAGACATGGCACCATTATTTCCACAGCTCGGTTCCCAGAGCTCCCACTCACCTTAGTACCTTGAGGAATACTTAATCTCTCGCTAGTTCTCCATAATCTAATCCTTTATACCGCATTGAATGCTTTGAGCTTTGTCCGAGATCTGTAATTTTTGACTCGAATCCTAAGCTTCATGTTCAAATTTAAGAGATGACATCCGAAATTATGAGCTCCCGATTACATTCTCCAGGTACTATTTCTAGCATGGGGCTCTTGATATTCTTCGATCTCTTCCTCTTCTGACCCTCCTTTGAATCGCCGAGCTCATGGCTTGTCCGACCCAACTCGTACTTCCCCTTTTCGTCTCAGTCCTTCTCCTCACAATCCGGCTGACCTGTATATTCTTTCACAACTTTAACTTTCCTATCTTCCCATGTGTGAGTTTGAATTCCTTCTTCAACACTCGTGAGCTAACATGCTCACCATAAATTTTCCTTCATTCCTTGGTTTCTTAGCTCCCAAGCCATATTCATCACTAAGCTATATATGCAAGCCGAATCAGAGATTCTTCTCATTTCCCATATGCCACAAGCTCGGCCTTCACATACCTGGCTTACATATACACATAGTCGATCTCTCTTTCCTTTTCCTTCCATGTCAAACTATGACGCATTCAATGTTCCCCCACCTGAGTTGTTCCATGAGCTCACCGAGCTCTCTAAAGAGTTGTTCTGAGTTATTTCAACTTGCACCCTATCTAGATCATTGAGCTATTTTTTAGCTTGGCATCCTTTAGGGGTCAATCTTGTATTTTACCCCCTTAACTGTCAAATTGTGGGGTTTTTGTAAGTTTTTTGTACTGATATCCTTAAAGGACTATTCAATTATTTGAAAACTAGATTTTACAATTTTTCATTGGTGGAATGTGGGCCTATCGAGGCCCATTCCTCTGTTAGAGATATTGTATAGTGTGAACATTAGATATGATGAATATAATATTATCATGGATAATATTATTATAATGTGAATGTAATATTACATATAATAAAGAGTATTTACTATATGGTAATTAGTTATTAAGTTAGTAAGTTAGATAATAAAACAATATGGAATTGTTTTATTATTAGTATTGGTAATCAGTTGAAACGATTTGGGAGAATTGGTTTCATATGCAACCAAAAAAATTATTGAGAGGTTGCATGTAAAACATATATTGTTTTGTTAGTTGTTATTGTCTAGCTCCTATATAATGGAGTGCATAGCTATGGGCAAACATATAGAATGTAATAGAGTAAATTGGATTGTAATAGAATTTTGTAGTAAACAATATGTATGTAGTGTGACTGTATTGATTACTATAAGTTGATATAATCAGAAGTGTGTTGATTATATCTATGTTCAATAGGTGTATGTGTGTAATCAATGGTGTGTGTGATATATCAGTAAGAAGACAAAAGAAGAAATCAAAGCTAATACATGCTCCAAAGCAGAAATTTGACAACATTTGGTATCAGAGCAGGTGAAGGTTTTGAGGAGAAGGTTTCAAATAAGAGAAATATGGGAACTAATTTTTGAAGAAGGATCACCAAATTCATGGTGTCTCTGGTAATGTAAGATTAAGTTTTATATTTTAAATTTATTTTAACATTATTTATATCAGTTTAAGAAATTCGTGAGGAAAAATATTCCAAGTAGTGTTAATTAAAATGGACATAACATTCGCATATAATTTCGGATGGAGGAGATATTTTTTTGGTTGGAAAGGTATTGAAAAGGTTAATAAATTTTTAGTTTTCATCTATATCAAATTCTATGCAGAATAATTCCGAAATAATGTTTTAAATTGCATGAATAGTTTTGTAAAAAACAAAATAGTATAGATAAATAATTATATCATGGATAGTGTATTTTTTGTACTATTATTGAAAATAAATATTTATTACAAGAATAATTAAGTATTTTTTTTAGTAGTACTTGAAGAAGATGGAAAGGACTAATCTAAACCAAATAGAACAATTTGAAGGCCAATATTTTCACACCTTGTAGCTACAG
The DNA here is from genome assembly GCA_019776745.2 of Taxus chinensis. NCBI lineage: Eukaryota > Viridiplantae > Streptophyta > Pinopsida > Cupressales > Taxaceae > Taxus > Taxus chinensis. The sequence goes on from CM034153.1 coordinate 97,908,953, forward strand.
ATGCAGTTGCATCTCATAAAGAAGGATCTATGGAATTTGGTGAAACTGAATTCAACTCCACCCACTGGAGGAAATGAATTGGCAAAGTGGAATGTGAAGGATCAGAGAGATGAGGATATTCTTGATGACAAGATAGATCAAAAAGCCCTTGTTACAGAAGTTGAAACTGATTGGGAATCCTGCTCAAGTAATGAAGAACTTTTATATCCTAGTGATGAGGAATTACTATGGTAGACAATTCTCTTGTTAGAGGACGAAGGTAATGGAGGAAGGAAGAAAATTAGTGTCCTATAATCATTCACCAATGATGGGTTCGTAGATAGATGTGGTGATGTTCTATTTCAGTTGTTTGGTGTGTTTATAAACAAGTGGTGAAACTATTTTCATGTTTTGATTGTCATGTATTCACGTAGATGAAAAATAGTTCCTCGGTGTCTATTTGGTGTGGAAGAAGAAAACTTCTTGACTCAGCTTACATGGGCAAAGCATCTATGTATAGTCCTCTGACTGTTGTATAGTCCTCTGACTACCATACTTCGGTAGAAGGTACTTATTTAAAAGGTGATCAATCGATGAATATGTTCATATGAAAAGGATGATCATCAGGAACAAGATCAAGACAACAAGATCCAGTAACAACGGCTACTCCAACAAGTTTGATGTTTCTAGGAGCTCTTACCCCATATTCACACTAAAGGGGTGTGTTAGACATATTGTATAGAGTGAACATTAGATATGATGAATATAATGTTATCATGGATAATATTATTATAATGTGAATGTAATATTACATATAGTAAATAGTATTTACTATATGGTAATTAATTATTAAGTAAGTTAGAGAATAAAACAATATGGAATTGTTTTATTATTACTATTGTTAATTAGTTGAAACCATTCGGGAGAATTGGTTTCATATGCAACCAAAGAAATTATTGAGAGGTTGTATATAAGACAAATATTGTTATGTGAGTTGTTAGTGTGCAGATCCTATATAATGGAGTGCATAGCTATGGGAAAACATATAGAATGTAAGAGAGTAAATTAGATTGTAATCGAAGTATGTAATAAACAATATATATGTAGTCTGAATGTATCGATTACTATAAGTTAATACAATCAGAAGTGTTTTGATTATATTTTTGTTCAATATGTGTATGTGTGCAATCAATGGTGTGTGTGATATATCAATAGGAAGATAGAATAATAAATCAAAGCTAATCCATGCTCCAAACAAAGAATTTGACAACATCCTCATCCTACGTAATAATTGATCCTTTCTCAAAACCCAGAAGTGGAAAAATTCCTCATTTGATCTTAATATCCCAAAACGTGATTGAATTCTCCTAAAATACCCAATTTTTCTTTTGATCCTAGATTTTTGTGTGAAGCTCCTACTCTAGCACCCAGGTCTAATACTCCATGTTGTCTATTTTTTCCAGGGGGCCAAAATGGATAACACTTAACTCTGGAAGTTTATTGTATTCGAACATGTGCTATGAAAAATTACAAATGAACACCTCAAAAAAAATATCCAACCCAATGCTTAGAAGATTCAATGTACACAATGACTAGATTACATACCATTTCTAAAATGTATGTTTAACGCCCATGTTTTACACACACAAATATAACAGTAAAATACTAGGATATTTTTTTTTATTTTACATTACTCACTACACAATGCCACAAAGGATCCAAGTAAGGAAAAATCCATAATACATACGACAATTACACAAGTCATCAACCCACATAGACACATGACAACACCATATACATGTTGATGACACACCTTCCCTAATGAACGAATACTAGCAATAACCCAACCACGAGAAAATGGACTCAAGGATTGGCAACCCCATAACACATCATTTCCATGATTACATCTTACTTATGATTAACATTCCAGGAACATTCAAGTGTCACGCCCACATTTTACACACACAAATCCAACAAGAAATTACTAGGATAATTTTTTTTTTCACTTACATTGCTCACTACACAATGCCACAAAGGCTCGAAGTAAGGAAAACTCCATAACACATAAAACACTTACATAAGCCATCAACCCACATAGACACATGACAAAACCATATACATCTTAATGCCACACCTTCCCCAATGAATGAATGCTAGCTATAACCCAACCAAAAGAAAAGGGACTCAAGGATTGGCAACCTGAACAACACATCACTTTCCATTATTATGTCTTAGTTATGATTAACATTCCAGGAACATTTTTATACAAGGATTTGATTTTATCAAATTTTCCACATACAAATTTTGTAATTCATTTCACTATTCAACTTATTGTTTGACCAATCAATTTTTCTCTTTATCCCTAATGACAATCTCCATAACTTACATAATTAAATTCCATATTTCCAATTACCTACAAAGTTCTCAATTCTCTCGTTTCTTATGCTAAAGGTATTGTTTTCTCAAAATATGTTTAGTGGACATTTAATTTTACCCTCATTATTCAAGGGGACCAGCCAGAAGTTTTCGAGGGGAAAATGATACACATCAAAGGAGGTGGATGGTTTAAGTTTTTCTTTCCTATAAACTTCCTTCCATTCGAAGAACATATTTTTTCACACTATGGTTGTTTTAAGTATCAATCTTAGTTTGATTCCGTTAAGCATTTACAAGAGATAATTTTATTTTATCTTATTTTTAGTGGATTCTAAACTGTCTCAAAGGCCTAGTCCCACCAAGAATCAATTTGTATCCATTATTAACAAAAATTCAATGCCTAAATCATCCATAAGGAATTCAAGTGAATTTTTGTTCCTAAAACATTATCACACATACTATTGTTTCTCATTTCATTTACAATGTTTGTTAGGTCTCTTTTTTCTCTGGGTGTCACTTTATAACAGAAAGAGTTACAAAAGTACTTATTTACCATTTTGAATAAGTACACGATTGGAAACATTATAACTACACATGAATCCCATGTTAACCTCCAAATCAACTGAGGTTTGGTTTAATTCCAACTACACCTAATGATATACGCCTCAACTAAATACGATTTTAAGGCAAGAAGATATATATATATATATATATATATATATATATATATATATATGTGATAAACCACCTTCATGAAAAGACCGAGGTGATATGTTGATAGAAACAAAGGTAACACATTTAACTGAGACGAACTAAGGAATTCATTAATAAGAGTTTAAGATTTAGAACAAGTATTTCATGATCTCCAATTATGGTCGTCTGGATCCAACAGAGATTTCATTCAGCTGATAAAGTTAATTTTTATATATAATCATGGAAGACCTTGACAATCCAAAAGGATACTAAGGGAGTATTATCTCTACTTACCCCACATATGGTAAGGTTACACTGCATAGTCATTACTTCAAACAAGCACTCATAAGGTGACTTCCAAGGCGGTCTTGACCAGTCAACACGGTGTCGGGCCTGGCGAGAGGACATTATCCTTGTGGTTACCAAAGATAGAAGGAAACCACATACTCTCGGATAAAGTTAGACCACGTCATTCCTAAAAGATGGGTTCATGACAATGCTGCTAAACATAACGACTATGACAGTAAACTTCAACTAGGGATTTTATTTACCTAACCTAGGAGGTGCCATCGAGTATAAGGTTTAAGTTTATTGTATGGTTTCAATTTTTTTCATACACTACAAAGGATCACACACATTAAGACCAGTTATGCATAGATCTTATACTATTGTTGAGTGTTTCGATTAAATATCCTTATTACATTTACAAGGTAAGAATACAACACAATAAATACTTAATCTTTTATTGAACACTGAAAAATGCCCCACAATGTATTAACAGGAAATTTATTTACTATATATATATATATATATATATATATATATTACTTTTTACCATACGTAACTATGAATCAAATTGAACCTATGATTAAATGCACATTTCCTAAATGTCCCTAAAACTAACATCCCATACATATTAGAAAATTTCAAATTTAATATTTTTGTAGTATGAGACTACATTATACATACATTCATTTTATAGTAACCTATAAAAATTACAATAGCAAATAACGAATTACACATCGCCCTTTCGCTATCTTTCTTGCATCCTGTCAAAACCATGTGAGAATGAAATCAGTGATAAATCGTTGGCATGGAATCCACCCTACTCTAACATAATTAATGTATTTATTTTCCCATTTACATGGAATAATAATTAAAATTTGTATTCAAAAGAAAAGGTTTAAAAACATGTATTAAGTTCATTTCACTTCACTTCACTTCATAACCAAGGAAAGAGAAAGAGAAAAGAAGAGAGAGAAACACAATTTTGTTAAAACTTCTATTTCACACAATAAGTTACACTACAGAGTTTTCAAAAAGTTATTCACATGAATCAAAATTTTCCATGGTGGTTTGGCAACCTGATAGGGGTCCTACAACTTTATTTTTACATTTTCCTGCTAGTTACAAAAATGTTCGGTTTATACTCGGAGATGAGGAAACCAATTTCAAATGTTGTCTTTTGATGAGTAAACACACCACAGAGTAAGTTTCTTCATGTCTTTATATCCCTAAAGAATTCATAGGAACTGACGGAATTCATAATTGGTGAACTAGTTTACAATTGGAAGCTATTTTTTTGAGGTCATTGGGTCATAGTTCACCTAGTTGCAAATGATTAAAATTTAGCTCAATGGATCAAAAACACCACGTCCAAAATTGATGTTTGATGGACGAATTTGCAATGAGAAAATTCCTACAAGTTCCCCTATATACAGAGATTTGACCAGAGTCGATGTGACTCAAAACTAGAAAATTGTTTTCGAATGGTGACATGATTTCTGAGGCCACGGGTAGTAATTGGTCTCAGTTTGACCTAGTCAAACTGTGACCAGAGGCCTACAAAATGGCTTTTACAAACTTTACAGAAAATTGGTTTTCCCTAAACTAAAGGTTTCATGAAATTTTTCTAGTAAAAACACGAGAAGTTTTGTGAATATGGATAATAATTTCTCTCTCCAGGTTTCAAATAGCGGTTAAAAATGAAAGCCAACTTTTAAGATTTACCATCTTCCTACCGTTGCAAAATAATGTTATAGGGCTCCTATAAGGGCATCAAACAGGTCACAAAATTTCATTCTGGGGTCAATCCAAAGATTGAAGTGACACCTCACATAACAAGGTACATGAAGGAAGCTTAATCTCCCCTTTCTAGAGTTACGAAGGTTACTTTACAGAGTCTACTAAAAGTCGTACACTTTATCTATTTTAAACCAGGAGATGGTAAACATATTTACCAAGAATTCAACTTCAACTTGTCAATAAAACAATACTGTAGTGATCTAGTTTGGCCGGGAAGTTTTGTAAAGCACATCAAAATGAGGGGTTGTAGTTCATGGTTGAATACAAAATGGTTATTTTGATTGCGTGAGTTACGTTGCGACATTTTTATTGTTTTGTAACAAGTTATTATAAAAAAATAAAATGTATGATAATCCTAAGATTTTAAAACTATATTTCTTTGCGAAAGAAAAAATAAAGTACAAAAATTATGCAAGATAAGGACGGATGAACCATTCCTGGAGGAACAAAATTCAGTCAAACCCATGAGATTTAGTTTGACATCACACTTTGGCATTTCATCAAACATTTCACAACCATCATTCTATCCTCCACAGACGACACAAAAATATTCTTAATCCCATGAAAATTTCAAACATGATATGTTTCCCATTATGTTTTGACTATTGATTAAGGCCTACTCAAGACTCCAAACTGAAGATACCCTGTAATCATTAAATTCCATTTTGACCTGGGCTGGGAAGGTGCTGGCAAGGGTTGTGTTATCAACGAATAACAGCACCCCTATGTTTATACAAGCGCATATACTTGAACTCACGGTGTGATTGGATAACATGGGTACTATCTCCAAGTCGTGGGACTTGCTACTTGAGATAGACCTCCAGAGAAAGTTGGTTCTTGCTCCTAAACTACCTACCACAATCTACTCTAATGCAGGGGAAAATAACTATTCTAATCTGAATTTCCAAGGGACTAGGGAGAGAGAGTGCATAAAATGAAAGCCTACACTACAGCAGTGATACACCAGAAAAGGATGCTATGAGAGTAGTCTTCAAATGCATGAGATACAGAAGCAAAGTGCACACTAGAAGGGGTGATGACAGTTCTCCATAATCTAGCAAAATGAATTTTACAACAATATTTCAAACATACACAATGATAATGGATCCCTGCAAGAACATAATAATAGAAAAAATATTCCTGTAATCAAAGTAAAAGGGGCAATAATAATGCAATAAAAACTCATCAGGGGAAGATACATCCACAAACTTGTATTTTATTACTTCCTGATATGCACAGTTCAATCGGTTACAAGATAAGGTCTTGGATCACCATGCAAGGAGTCCACAACAAGGGCATGCAACACATTGGCTTCACAAAGCAATTTTGGCAGAGCTTTTCTACAAAAACTCCCCCCCCCTTACAATGAACCCAACACTCCCATTTATTAAAAAAAAATGAGAAGAAAGAGAGAAGGGAAAATTGAAATCCTGAAATCTGTCCTTCAACCACTTGTATGAGGCATTAAATAGAGTAAAATGATTGTATATTACTCGCAAAGGGATCTCCATATTGTTCCTAGGTGCTACAGTAGAGAAAGAATGATGACCATGCCTCTTTATTGCACTCCCAGCTACCAAATAAAACACTGTTATGATCCCGGCCACATTTTATAAAAAAATATCAATCAATATCTCACCAAATCTGGAATTTCTTGATTTATATGGCATCGGACTAGGAGCCACGATTCCAACGGTACCAGTTTTTTGCGATTTCGTTGAGAAATGCAAAAGTTATGGCCTTCTGAGTGCGGGTAGCTATTTTGGGTCTGAGCAGGTGTTTTCTGTCATTTGAAAGGAATGATCATTAACTGACTGGAGCCTAATATGTTTATTGTGTAGAGGACATATGTGCTACCCTTATTAAAAATAAGAAATCCAGAAAGTACTAATTTTGTAAAAATCGGAGCTCGGAGTCAAAAGTTAGGGACATTTGAAGTTCACGGGTCAAACGTTGACTTCTCTTCTTTGCCTTCGGCCGTTTCACCTTTTCGCGTCCCATGCATACTTTTGTCCTAGCTTTCCTAGATGAATTCTCCTACATCGGCCGATGTGGGCTTCCTTGTCTCTTATACCACTTTTTCACCTTTTCACATCCCACGCGTCCTTCACGTACTTTTGTCCCGGCTGTCCCAAACAAAAATCTCTGAACTACCTGAAATGGACCGTCTTGCGGAAAATCAGCTGATTCACGCCCTGTGCGTACTTTTTTCCCAACTGTCTCAAACCACGTGAAACAAAAAACTTGACGATTTTTCTTACTTTCGGTTGTTTCGCCTTTTCACGTCCCGCACGTACTTTTTTCCCAACTGCCCCGCGGACCGCCTGGGACAAAATTGTCTTACTTAGCCAATTTTCTTTGTATTTTTCCCCCAAACTTGGTACGATGAACCTCGGTATGACCAACACTGGTATGACCCAAACCCTTTAGATCCGAAATTCTTTAAAACAACCCTGCAACCTTATTTTTTGCATTTTTTTCCTTTTTTTTTCAACTCGTTGGGATTTTTTCTTGGATGGGAGAGTTAGAGAGAAGCCGAGGGGGGCCCGAAAATATGATTTCGGGACTTGAATCAATCTACTTGCTCAGGACTAAAAAAATTTGATGCATGTTATCAAAATTACCTTGAGGGTTGAATTTTGGATAACAGGTTGTAGAAATATGGATTTTCACCTAGCCACAATATTTTCTTGACAGTTTCTAAGAATTTTCAACGAACTCATTTTTTGGTATATTTGGAAAACAATACAGTCAATGAGCCACATTTCATGTGGTTAAACAAACAGTTCAACTATCAACACATGATTCCACGTTTTTGCATACCTATGTACCAGAGCACCTCAAACTACAACATCTGATAGTAGTCATATATCTTCTATGCTTTGGTGGATGTCCATATGTTGTCACATAGCTCGCATCTGACATGGGACGGGAGATGCTAGCAAAGGTTATAGAATCTCGCTTTAAATATATCCATAAAATTTTGTCAAAAGTTTTTATAGCCTTCTCAACAAACCCATTTTGTGTAAATCCTACAATCGTTGCAAGAAGAAGTGCCAGGGAACTTATAACTACAAAATCTGACCAAAAAAATTCATTTTGGTGCTGACAGGGAGGAGCTAAAATAAATTCATATTTCCATTATGCTTTGACGGACATCCCTTCCCCTATTCTAGCACTTCCTTTTCAACGCAGGCTAGGAGTATGCGGAATAAAAGGTGAGCTAATCAATACAGAGGCCTACCTATTGCAATAAGAACTACTGTGAATGTATTTGAGGAAACTATGGTCCCCTCCGCATTCAGCCAGCTCTGCAAACTTCCAAAAAATTCTAAATTTACAATGTTTCTATGGGTTTGTGCGTGGTATAAGCCCCCAGATCTCAAATTTAATCAAACTCTTTTTTTTGTGGGAAATAATCGATCTGACTGGTTATTATATTTCCCATGTGCCTTCACATGAAGGGGGGGGGCACCTACCCCACTCACCGACTTCCCCACCTACCTACGCACCCTTTTAAAAAAAAAAAATACTTCTTTATATATTTTATATTATATCCTTTCTTTTTCAGGTATTACTATATGTCCCAATAAAAGATATCAAAAACACATTTATTCAAACTACTAAAACTAAAATAATAGAAATAAACCAATTTACATCTTATTTGTAAACAAAACTCCTTTTCTTCAATCTCAGAGCTCTTCATTAACTTTCTTTCATGAAACCATTTGAATGATGGTATCCTCAGTTATAGGATGATGTTTATACTTCTTATAAGAAAGTTACTATTCAAATTGTGACCCTTCAACTTCTTGAGACTTATGAACAACCCTTATAAAACAACCATGGCTAAGTATAAATCCAAGAGTCAGACACTTAAAAACACTCACTATGACCTTTAGACCCCTCTAAGTCTTTTTTCATGATTTAATCCCTAAAATACTTATAACACACCTTACAACCCCGAATTATGCTCAAAATTAACTTTCAAATTCAAATTCATAGTTTTAGTGGGAAAATGTGAAATTTGAACTTCTAAAGGGATTCACACATACAAATCAATCTAGATGACCTCATAGGACCGCATAAACCTACAAACAAGTTTTCAAGAAAAAATTGATGAAAAATTACCCTATTTACATATCAAGGAGGATTCTTCTACATCATACTCCCAAGGAAAAGAAGAAGTTTTTTGAAAACTTGTACTTGTAAACTTGCTTCTCTTTTATTCATCTACTTGTAGCTGATGATGATACACTCGAGAGGTATATTCATTGCATGCCAAGATCCCCACATCTTCATGAACTCTTCCATGCTACTTACAAAATTAGTCATACTTTTATTGATTATGTACTTCCTAAATAAAGCTATCTTGAGAGGTTTTTGAATCTTTTCATCCTCATGTTTTAGGTCATTCATGTACTCTATGTTTAAATAAGATGAATTTATTCCATCTAGGACTCTTATACTACCTCATCCATCCTTTATTTTCCTTTTATTCCCACTTTTAGAATTAGTATTCATTGAGTTTCACTTGAAAAATTCATATTTTACAGATGGTTCTTCTTTCATCTCAACTATTAAATCTACAAATATCTTACAAAAGTAAAAATAATCGTGAAAATACTAAATTTGATTTAGATTTTTACTTACCATTGGTATTGGATTGTTACTTCCTTCATGGCATCGGTATCTCTTTTCTACTTAGGCTATGTGCTCATGTCTCTCAATACTTCCTCCACCATTTTCCAGATCTTAATGCCTACATACTTCCTCATACTCTATTCCTTAGTGTGATTTACATGAAATTTTTTCTCTCAAGATCTTCTCTTTTTCTTCTCTCTCATTCTAATTTGTAAATCCTTCTCTTTATTCCTTCATACTCACCTCCTTTTACCAATGATCATCCATTTTTCTCATGCTCTTTAAACAAATAATCTAATTCTTCATTCAATTCTTTTTACCTGCACATTCAAAAGTCAGGGAAAAAATTGTAATTCAAATTTGAAGGCTTGTATGTCTCTTCTTTGACCTATTCTTCTTCATATTCCTTCATAACATCCCCATTCATCATGTTGACTATACTTGTCTCTTTCTCACTATTCTCTTTATCCCTTGTATCCTCATTTTGTGACCTTTCATTCATTTTAACTATATTTGTTTTCTCAAATGATTTACTACGTGCTTCTCTTCTCATCCATTCACATTTCTCTTGCTTCACTAGAATATCTTCCTTAGTTCTCACTTAACTTTTCTTATTGATTGCTTCCATGTGCACTACTCCATGCTTGCTATTATAAGTTTTTAGAAATAATTATAATGCTTATTATATAACCTTTTCATCCTCTTGTTCATTCCATTTATACCCCTTATTGGTATTTTGTTGCTATTTTATCTCATACTCCTCACTAACCTCACAATAATCTTCCTCTTCAAACTTTCTTTCATAGTCACAAAAATAGAATCCTAGTACTTGCTTCATACCTACACCATTATCCTCAAAATTAGTTAGTACATCGAATATGTAATTATTAATAGCACTCATCATTTACATTTCACATTCCTGTTTTATTTGCTTCATGAATCTCTTTTCTTATAGCATCATGACTATTCTTACATGTGGTTCATGTTCTTCTTTGATAAGTGAAAGTGTGTGGCTGAATCTTGTTGGTGTTAAATATTGTAGGTTTTATTCATCCCATCATGCACTTATTTCCTATAATATTACCATGGTCTTGCCAAGAACACATGACAAACATTCATTGGAACCAAACCACACAAAACCTTATCTTTATAGCTTTGAATATGAAGATCTACCTGAAATTATTCCCTAACAAGAATATGATATCCTTTCTATGTCCACAATACTTGATATGGATTAGGGTGCTCTTGGAGAGAATTTTTTTTGGAATGAAAAATTGGTTGTTAACTTTCCAACGCTCAGGGGCTGTTGGTCCGTTTGCTTGGGTGGTGCAACTCAACTTTATTGTGAATAAACAAAAAGGTAAATCTATGGTTTTTGAATGGGACAAAGATCCAACAGACATAGTTAGATGTATCTATGGAAAATTCATATGATTAATTATAAGGGAGGAATTTTTTGGAAGATGGGAGAATGGGAGTGAGAATTTAGACAGGAGAAATTAACTCTGCAAGTAGACAATCATATTCTTACCGAATATAATTAGAAGTTTGAAATTATTAAATTATAGGAAAGAAACAACCTTGTTTATAATGTCAACAATCAAAGGAAACCATGCACAGAAAGTTACACACATTCATACATCACGAAAATAAGTAATAAATTTCCTTATTGACATCTTAACAAGTTGTACACTGCTTGAAAATAGGCGAGGAAAGTGGAAGAATAACTATCTCTCTTGAGTGCACAAAATTTACAACCCTTATGAATGAGGTTGTCATTAGATTATAAAAAACAAGAAATGAATCTTCATCTACCCTGGATGTGTCTTTTAACTTTCTTTTTTAATTTGTGATTGTTGATATTCCTAGGAATTAACATTAAGCCCCCTTTTATAAAATAAGGGTAAATTATTACATTTAAAACTATATCCACTTTAATGAATACTAAGACAGAAAGTGAATAAGATGGAAACAAAAAAGTACAACCCCCCAACGAAGAATTAGAAAGTGAAGAATGAAAAGGGAAGGGGAGAGAAGAGACAAAGAAGTAAGAAGAGAGAAAGAACTAGTTTGTAGATGATCCCACCACTTAGGGACTCCTAGAATGCACTACCGATGAAATCTTGATGCCCTCAAATTCGTTACTAAATCTTGTTTCCGCTAGTGTTACCTTTTTTTCCTGAGGGATGTGCATGAAACCAAGAGACTTTTTCTAATTTCTCACTAGATATTTTATGTTCCTGCACTCTCAAAATCATCTTTAATAACTCATTATGGTGTTGGAGATGATTTTCCATATAACTACCACACATTCCAATGTCGTTTCAATGATTGAGAATGGATCTATAGCCTCTCTTTTGACTCGATCCTTCAATGCCTTCAATAGATTATCTATTGAAGTATCCAATTCCACTACTCGCATGCTAAGATTATGAAACATCCTATTATGTTCTATTAACATGCTCCTCATATGAATCCATCTCATTGATAACATGTTTTATCAATTCGTACCGTGAAAAAAGAGTCTAATTCAAACCCTGAGACAAGTCTTTTTCCGCTGACCAAAACACACCTTTTTTTTACCAAAAGAGATGACTCGACTCTTCCCATATCCATTACCAATGGATACGCCTGGTCCTAGTGAGATATTTGTCAACCACAGTTTCCTCCTTTATCATGCCTATCCTCATGAATGTGTCATCCATGTATTTTTAAAAATTCATCTTTTCAGGTAGAAATGATTTTATTATCTCTTGCATCATACTCACCCGTTTATAATTTTCCTTCCTTTACATTGTGAATACTTTAGTCTTCTTGATCGAATCAGGATCAAATCTTCTTATTGGATGACTTTCTAGGAAAGGAGAGCATTGGTGGAACTCAAATCTTAGAGCACTTAGACGTATGAGGTGAGGGTCTAAATTTGGTAATATGGTTTATATTACTTTTATTTGTACTCTTGAATTCTCATTACGAGGAGAGTGAATGAATTTTTAAACTAGTGCAGGTCAATTTTGTGTGTCACCGATCCTAGGGGAATCGTGCTTATCTCATAACTAGATGAGGTCAATTACTCAATGGGCTTGATGACCTTCGGTATGACTACCTCAATGTAACGGTTCTCAGAGCCACCACTATAGAATTGAAAATATTCATGAGGCAACATTCCTTTCTTCTATTTGACCATCGAAAAGATCGCTAAAAATTTAGGAATGTCTATAACGTGTAAGTCTTTGTTTTGATCATCTCCTGTATCTAAGGGAAGAACTCATTTGTCTCAGGCTCGGTACTTTTCTTCATCGTAGCTGCTTGTTCCTCATGAGGATGTGAATCCTTTGCAAGTGGGGCTAGTGCAACAGTAGGAGATGAAGGACAGAGGATGTTGTGGCATAGAGGATTCAGCTAGGTTAGTTTCTCTTTTCTCAAGATCTACCACATGTTCTTCTTTTGTTTTTACTTTCTTGTTCAATCTCCTATAACGAAGAGCCTCATATTCTTCTTGTTTCATATTTGAACTTTATCCCGAATGAGTTGAACTAGGAGTTTTATCCCTTGCCTTGGAGTAGTGGTAGGATTTTTTCCTCTAGAGAGATGGAAAATTACCTGTCGAGATGAGATCATCCCACTTCTTCCTTAGCCACTCTTTTCACTTTTTTATCACCACCTCTATTCGTTCTTTTATATCTTCAGATTCACGTACACTCCAAGCCACTTGAGGGAGAGAAGAAGCCTTTATCGTGGGTTATTCTAGATCAAAAATATCTAATCCATCTTTGCGGACACTATCCTTATACCAATCAAATATGAATTTCTTCACTTGGTACACGGTCATCCTCTTATGGTCATGTTCCTTGACGTCATACTCATCAACACAATTTTCCCACAAATATTTAATTTATTGCACGTGGCACAAGTGAAGTAGCTAGAATGAGTCTACATATTATCTGATATCAGCGTATCCCTTAGAATTTTACAAATACATATTGATGGGACCTAGGGAAACTTCGACACTAGTGGCATCAAGGGAACTCTTACATGTGAAAGTCCCCAGTAAAATAGCGAAAGAAAATTGATTCTTTTTACTACTCTTGAACTTGCTATTTACATGCACTACTCCCACTATGTTTGTGAACTTAAACCAATGCTTATTCAACTAACATATTGTGTCTAATAAAAATAAATCAATAAACTATCTTAATTTTATCAAAGTGCTCTTATCCAACAATGTTTTTATATCTTAACTTTTGATCCCATAATTTATTTTACAGACTATAACATTTTGGGAATAACCATTTGAATTATCCTTTAGCATATAAAGTTTTATTCTACCCTCTTTTAGGGAAAACAACTCAAATTCAACTTCATCAGACCCTAATTTGTTCTTCTTGTACGTGCACTGCCCAGTATAGGGACTATATTACTTCAATAATTTGACACAAAATTTTGAAATGAATCTTCTTAAAACTTTTTCTCACTATCACCTAGGTGTCACGAATTGAATATGTAATATCAAATCCCCTTGGAATGGGTTATTCATCATACCTTTTGAACTTAGCTTTGCAATTACTATTTACCATAGTGATTTCTTAATGATTATCATTCACAATGGGATCTTTATGATTGTTCTTTGTTTAAAAATTCATTTTTATCGTATGTGATGGTGTATATATTAAATTTTATAAATTCAAAGGTTCCTTACAACCCTTAAGACCTTCAAAAAACCCAACGACTTTAAACCCTAGCTCTTAAACTCTAGTTACTTGCTTTTAAGAAAAACTGTCAAAGAAATATTCCTCATAACTTAGGATTTCGATCCAATTCCTCTTGAATGTCTTACAATAATTTGAGAGAGAGATTTCTTAAAATTTTCAAAGTATATTGATGGTTCATTTCTCATCATACTCCTTTTATTCCTGCAACCCTCAGTTGTGCTCTGTAACAGCTTGATAGGCTCTAAAAGTCAATATCTTACATTGCATGAAATCTCAAGCTTTAAAATTTGGTTTACAAGTTTTTTAGTACACCTTATTCATTCCCGAGCTAAAATTAATATCAGAAAATAGAAATAAAATCCGAAACAGAGAAAAAAATGACATCATCCACTTACAAAAGCATTTTAGATTGGATGAGTTACAAAATGAGCTTTCTTATCATTGTTAAGGTTTACCTGAGACTAATACTATATGAAGACATTCTCAATTTCATCTAACTCAAACTTATTGCATTTAAACTTGTTTCTTTACCTATCCAAGTTAACTTTATTCCAACACACTCTTTGATTGATTGCCAATGAACACTACAACAAAACATAGCCAACCCAATTCTTGGAAGATTCAATGTACACAATGAATATATTACATACCATTCTTAAAAATTTTGTCCCAAAAAAATATATCAAAAACACATGCACTCAAACTACTAAAATCAAGATCACATAAATAAGCCAATCTCCATCTTGTTTACAAATAAAAATCCTTTTTCTTCAATCTCATAGCTCTTCATTCACTTTATTTAGCAAGAACATTCAAATTATGGCATCCTCAATTACATGATGATGTTTATACTTCTTACAAGGCAATTACTAAACAAATCATGGCCCTTCAACTTTCTTAGACTTATGAACAAACCTTAAGACACCACGATGGCTAACTATGACTCCAAGATTTATGCTTTTAAACACACTCACTATGAATTTTATTCCCTTTTAGGTCTTATTTATTTACTTAATCCATAAAAGACCTACAAAACACCTTAAAACCGTAGATTATTCTCAAACTATCCTTTAAAATTCAAATTTTAAATTTGTGAGGGAAAGTGTCAAATTTTATCTTGTAAAGGGTGTCACACGTACAAACCACTATAAATGACTTCCTAGGACCTCATAAACCTACAAACAAGTTCTAGAACAATGATGATAAATGACCTTATGTACATTTTAAGGAGGATGCTCCTGAATCACTAGTGTGTGCTTCCATATTTTACATTCATATCTACTTATTTTTTGATTTTATTTTCTTATATTTCATGATATTAGTTGAATTATAATTCAATTTATTAAGTTCGTAAATACTTTTTTTACCATCATGTTCCTATTTTTATATTAACTCAAGTGTTTCATGTTACTTTTAGTTTCTTTCAATTACAAATGACTAGTAAATATTACAACCTATAAAAGATCCAATTGACCATTTTGATATTGTTTTAATAGAGGTTGTCATACCTTTACTTGAAGGAATTGATACACTATTAAAGATCTCCTTCAGTCAGTAAATTGATAAAAATATTTCTTATATTTAAGCAAGTTTTATAATTACACTATCCTGTATTTTTATTAAATATAAATATAATGATGTCTTATAATTATAGTACTTAACGAGTTACTGAAAATGATTGTGATTCTTCTTGTCTGAAGTGATTTCAACACATGACTCTATGGATATTGTTTCAAAATACATATCATAGGGAGTTATATATTTCATTGTAAACCTAGATATAAAGAATCATGTCAAAAATCTATGGCAGCATGTTTGAAAATAGGCGCCACTCTTTCTTGAAGAAATATTTAGAGAAAATTAGCTAAATAATCTTTGGACTAATGTTTGGATGAAGTGCGACAATGTAATTTTTAAAAAAACAAAAAGGTGTACCATTCTATGTAAAGGGTTAGCAACATTTAGGCACCCTTTTGTATTCTCTTCTTTGAGGCACCCACTTAGGCACAAAAATCAACTAAAATTGTCTTTTATAATATTGATCACCAACACACTCTAGTTCCATTGATTTAGTTATTTGTTATTTTCAATTTTTCATTATTAATTCTTAAAATTTGTATTTTCTCTAGAGAGACAAATATGATATTGTCTATAGAGAGACAAATATGATATTGTCTCTAGAGAGGTAAAAGTGAAAATTTTTATTGTCTCTAGAGAGAGAAAAGTGAATAGTTTTATGGTCTCTAGAGAGATAAATATGATATTATCTAGAGAGACAAAATAAATATTATCTCTAGGGAGAAAAAATTTATTTTGTCTATTAAGATACAAAATTTGTATTAGTCTATATTGTCTCTGAAGAGACAATAATTAGAGGCAATGTTATAGACACCTTCTATGAGACAATATTTGAATAAATATTTAATAATTAGAGGCAATGTTATAGACACCTTCTATGAGACAATATTTGAATAAATATTTAAAAATTTGTCCTAATTTGAGACGGTTTGGTAAGTTATTGTCTCTAATATTGTCTCAAATCACGCACCATTTATTGTAATGTAAGATGAAGAGAATGAAAATTCGATCATAATTGTATAGACACTTTTCATCTCAATCAAGGATCAATATTTTGTTTAATTTATTTTTCATGTGATACTTAAATGGTCATAAAAAGAAAAATAGAAAAACAAGCAATGTGTATTGCCATTAGATTAGGTTTCCATTTCGATATTATAATATAATAAGCGTGTTCGTGTGCAAGACCTGATGTTTTTTTGAGGCATGATTTTAGTATGGGGAAGCAAGTAAAGAGTTTACAGTATACAAATGTATAAGAGAACATGCATTGGAAAATGATGAAAGACTGGTATTCTTTCTCGATATGATGAATGTACTGCACAAAATAAGCGTTTTATTTTCTCATTGATGGATCAACTTACTAAAAGGTGTATGGTTTTGATGGAGTGCATGGTAACGTGAGGAAGGTTACATAGAAGGAAAGCCACTTGACTTGTGCCGCAGAGAGAGGTAAGGTTCTTTGAGGAGAAATGCGTGAAAAAGGATTGATGGTATAGGAGATTAATTGTGTAGGCATTAAATGGTGCAAATAGAAAGATCTGTAGCCTAAGAAATCATTCGAGTGCAAAATCGTTATGGAAAACGCCATAAAAATGAGGGAAAAGGTAGAAAATAATATGGAAAATGTAAAATTCGTATTAAAAGATTACGAGTAGTGGTAGTTAGGTTAAATTAACATGATAAAAATTGGAAATCTATAAAAAGAGAGTTAAGTGCAATTGTAATTCTCACCTTGTGAATTGTGAATTTGTGCGAAGTGGAGTTCTTATGAAGTAGTTTGGATTGTGAACTAGAGAAGTTAAATGTAAAATCATGTTTTATCTTTTTTTTAATGGTGAATGATTGATAATAAAATCTACATTTTCCTCCTTTTTTTTATCACAATAGGCTTTTATGGAATCGGCATTATGTTGTTTTTATTATATGAACAACACCTGATGTTTTCAATACTTATTGACTAGAGTTAAATTTAAAAATTGTTAATATGCTTTGTTTAGATGCCTTTTCTTGTATGAACATCACTCAAGGATTTCAATACTTATTGACATAGAGTTATAAACATGTTAATGCTCTTCTTAGATTCCTTTTATTTTATAATAGTTGTTTGTATTGTTTCTGTCAATCATAGAAAACTTTATTTATTACTTTATCCATATCTAAGGCTTACTGCTCATGGAAAACATTGACGTCAATTTAATTTTCTGCAATCATAGAAAGCTATGTCATCAATATTTTACCTCTATTTATAAAGATTTAATGTTACCCAAATAATAATCTGACAAATATTAAGTTTAAATAATAACTGATTTTTATCATGTACATTAGAATATCATGATAAAGCACTTAAACTTAACTGAAACCTCCCAATCTAAATAACATAATGAAGCAAAGTGTAGATGATAACAAAATGCCTTAAACACTCTTTAAACAAATTAAAAACTCCTCAAATTCCCTAAACGCAAATGGATCATCATTAAATAACAACACTTATACCAATTCTCAAACCATAAAACTTAAGTATTGGACACTTGATTCCAAATTCTAATCTCCAAACCGTAAACCATATAAAAAAATCGTGGATGCTAATGTTGAGTAGTAAAACCAAAATGCTAAACATGAACAACAATAAATCATATGCCCAAGATCACAAATCATAAACACTATACATTCAATCCTTACCACAAACGCCAAAAGTAGACATGCCACTAGGTGTTTTAAACACATATTTCTAGTCTCATTGAATAACAATGATAAACATTTATATGACATCGTAAACTATATATTGTAAACTAATAAAATAAAACCCTACACACTATATCATAAACCATAAAGACTCAGACATAAAATCTCATTCATTAAACACTTAACACAAACCTCAGCAACTTGCATAACACAATGAAGAAAATGTAAATGATAAAACTAATTCTTCAAATGATCTTAATGTTTTATTTTCAAACGATACATTGAGTATTTGTGTTTACAATATGAATTCGTATTAAACATTTTGTTTATGGTCATCAGGGTTTAATTTGGTTGTCAGGAACGTGAACACTTATGTGACATCATTGAGTATGAAATATGAACACCTGAACACATAACTCTATAACGTGATGAGGACACTTTTAAGGATAAATACACCACCTTAAACACTCATTCAACACGTTAAGCACTCATGTGATCCCATGAACACCCAGTTTCTCACTCTAAATAACTACAAATGATCATTCAAAATCATTATTATTATTTGTATACCATAAATAAAAAATAGAGAACATTATACACAATGAGAAAACCATGAAATAAATACAACACCTGAAACACTCATTGGAAATGTGAATAAATCGTGTGGTACTCTAATCACTAATAGGCCCACCTTGAATGGAAACTATGTTCTTGAAACATGAAACCTAGATATTGAACATTAAATCAAGAACTGTGGAAATATACATAATCCTTAGGATTGGAAGGATGATAGTGACGATAAAAATATTTCTTGTTATTGAAATACTCATAATGTTTAACCCTGCATGTTAGAGGAATGAATATCTAAAGAGGAAAATGTTATCCACTAAAGAAACTATGAAAACACTAAACATAGACCCTCACTGTCAAGTGGTTCCCACAATCCTTAAAACTTAAATAACATGATGCCTACAACATAAACAATAATTCAACACCTTAATACCTCACATAGGACATATTTAACTGTAAACATCAAATAGTGAACACCAAATTTATGAAAATAAATACCTAAATGTGGAACCGTTTAAACATGAACCATAAATTTTAACTGTACACACTAAACCCCAAACCATGTAATAAACTAATGGATAGATGTGAGTATAATTTACACTTAAAGCACATTTTAACTATAAACGTCAAATGTTGAACATGAAATTTGGATAGTAAATAATAAATGTGGAATCGTTTAAACACTGAACCATATAATCTTAATGTGTACATGCTAGACCCCAAACCCTAAAAAATAATGGATAAATGTGAGAAATTCAATTAGTTTAAATCACATTTTTAAACCAAACAAAGACCTGATACGTCACTAAAATGTAAAATATAAACCCTAAATTATAGACACAAATAATAAATGATTGTCCCTAATCCCTAAACCTTATACCCTAAAAATATATTTTCTAAACCCTAAATCCTAAATGTAGTGACTCAAAATTAGGGTTTATCATCTAGGGTTTATGGCTATTGTATTTGGATCTTTGCATGAGTGTTTATAGAGCTATGTTACATTATTTTTTAGTGTTTGAATTTAGGGTTTAAAATTCATGTTTGGTGTTTAGCATTCCACATGTAGGGTTTTCTTTACTTGTCTTATTTACAGTTTATGATAAACCCTAGTGGCATGGTCAATACACCATAAATGATAATGTTAGAATTTAAAATCTCATTGGATCCCTAACAAATTGATGTGAAATTCTCAATATTAGTGTTTATCCTAAACAACACAAAAACTTTTACAAAACCACAATTTGTAAACCTTAAACCCTAAACATGTACAATAATGATGGTGATGATAACGATTATGATGGATTAATCCGTATAGGGAGATGAATGAGGTTAGATTCATTGTTAACAATTTATATGTGAGGTCAGTTAACAATATTGACTGGAAATCAATTATCTATTCACCGATAAATTAATACTGTATGAAGGAAATGTTGTCCATTGGATTTCTGACACTTTTCCCTACATAAGATGTAAAATAGATACAAAATAGGATGAAATGATTGTATATCCATTATTATATTAAGTATTTGATCAGGTATCATAACAAGAGGGTATGAAAACACATTAGATTTAGATATTATTGAAATAATATATCATTACACCACTACAACCAACCGATTGTTTCTATTTTTGTTAGGAAACATTAGGAGGACAACATTCCCATGAATATTGAAGAATTGTGCCTATGTATTAGTAGTGCAACAAATAAGAAGATGTTGGAATAACTTATATCTTTTGATGAAAAGTTTCATGGCAATAGATCATATTGATACTTATGTTGTAGTCAATTTACAATTATGATAATTCAATTGGGTAGCCCCAGTCTATACTTCACACTTACTATGACATACGTTAAGTGGTTTGATTTACACAGACAGATTCACGAATAACTTATTTCATATTATCCATTAGTACACAGATGGAAGACTCAAAAATTAATATATAACCCTCATATTGTCATGGTATATATGCATGAAAGATTTTAATTATTTCATGAAGAGGTGATACAGAAATTAATTTGTACAATAGATTATCGGTACAAGTTTGTATCTTTTACATCATACAATAAAATTTATAACAACTTCAAATAAAATTATTTTTCCAACACATTATGGATATTATAAATGGAAGGTTATGTATGTCACTTATCTTTTCTAGGGGTAACGCTTTATAGGTTAGAGTTATAACACCGAGGATATGAACATGTAAATGGATTCATATGGGTTCCTAGTTGTAGTTGTGAGATAATTTGAGATAGATATGTGACTTCATGGAATCCTCATGTAGCCATCCCTGGTCAGTCTAGAGATGAATAATTTATCTTGATAACGTTTTCCTAGGTACTAGAGTGTAAATCACTTTTGTGATTAAAAATAATTTTTTAACCATGTTTAAAGAAACACATAATTCACTAAGATGTCTTGATTGTAGAAGAAAGTATTGTCTGTTATTTATCATTATAATGTTCTATGGGATCTTCAAGACGATTCAGATTTGTGCATTGATAAGGATGGACAAAGGAAATTTAAAACCTTTTGTAATGATGGAAGAATCATCCTTCACAACTGGGATATATTATCTATTTAGCGTAGAAATGTGGATTGTTAATCGATTGTTTCTAATATGTTGTATTAAAATACATAGAAAAATATTCTTCTAAATCCTAAAAAAGGTTTGAGAAATTTCATGATATGTTGACAAGAATCTCAAATGATATTGAAGCATAAGATTCTTTAATGGGCATCTATCAAATTTATTTGACAAAAACAGTTGTAGAACACAATGTTAGGGAGTAAGAAACATGCCACATGATATTAGAGTTGTCATTAGTTTTGTGTAGTATGAAAAATTTCAAATTTAAACATCAGCCACAAGATATTTCAAAAGGTCAACATTACATCAGAAGAGGAAAATGATAGATCACATTTCATAAATGCATACAAGAATCATCCATATTATGGTAATTTAGCTCAAAGAGGAAGAAAAATAACTTCAAGCAAAGCTAAACTCATGTTTTCTTAGGCGTATGTCCACAATGTTGATATTTTGTTGACATTTCTTCGTCGGATTATGAGAATTTTTTTGGGAGAGATATGCTATTATAGAAGAAAAATTATGATGTGTAGAGGAATATATGTAGTACAAAAGAGAAAGGTTTGGGAAATAGGTGTTATCCAAAATTCACCCCTCAAGGTAAATTAAGATAACCTAAATGATTTCTTCAGGCTTGAACAAGTAAAATTTGTTCGAGGCCCAAAATTTAGGTTTTTGGGGTCCCTTTGGCTCTTCTCTAACTTCTCTTTCCAAGGAAGAAATTCAAGGAGTTAGAAAATTTTGAAAAAACAAAAAAAAATGGCTTCTTTTCATGTATTGCAAAAAATGTAGAATTTTTTGTCCGAGGACGCAAGAGCTCAACTAGGATAGTTAGGAACCAAAAATGTGAAATGGCTGATTTGCAAAGGAATTAGAAAATGCGGAATTTTTTTTCCCAGGTAGTCCATAGGACAACGGGACAGTTGGGACATGAAAAGCCAAAATCGTTACACAATAAATGAATTAGAAAATGTAGAATCTTCTGTCCCAGGTGGTTTGCGGGACAGTTGGGACATTAGGACATGTGGGACCCCCAAAAATTTGAAATCACCACAGGACAGTTGGGACAAAAAATCCTTAATCGGGCGATGTGGAAAAAGGAGGCCCGGACCATCCGAGTACGTGTTGGACATGAGTTCCTTGAAAAGGTGAAATAGTCGCAATACAAACAAAAATTTTATTCCCAACCTCCTAGCTTCAAATGACCACAAATTTTGATAGAAATAAAATGCTCATTCCTGTTAAATGACAGAAATGCCTGGAAGACCCAAAACAACTTCCTACACTCAAAATGCCATATCTTTTGCAAGTTTCAAAAAAGATGCACAAAATTGGTACCATTGGAATTGTGGTTCCAAGTACAATGCAAAAAAATCAAGAAATTTGGAATTTAATGAGGAATAAATTGTTAGTTTTTAGAAAATTTGCTCAAATTAGAATAGTGTTTTATTTGATAGTTGGGATGCATTAAATCAAGCATGGGCAGACATTTCTCACTACTACAAGTTATGAGATAATATGGGAGGAATTTTGTAAGCAACATAACATCATTTCAATTCATTAATGGAATCTTACAAGTGGTGGAAGGATAAATTTAAGGAATTTCATTTCTCTCTCTCTATCTCTCTCTCTCTCCCCTCCCAGAATTCTATAATTCGGAGTGTTGGGCTCATTGTAAGGGGAGATATTTTTGAGTAGAAAAACTCTATCAAATCAGTTTTGTGGAGCCAATGTGCTGCAAGCTCTTGTATTGGAATCCTTGCATGGTGATCCAGACCCTTATTTTGTAATAGATTTAACTATGCATATCGATGAAGCAATAAATATAAGTTTGTGGATGTGTCTTCCCCTGCCGTGTTTTATTGCATTCTTCTTTCATCTCCAACCTCATTAAAAATATATTCTATCTAGTGTATGCTATTGCAAGGATACATTAGCATTGTGTCTACATGAAATATTATTGTGAATACAGTTGCTAGATTGTGGAGAACTGTTATCACCCCTTCTAGTATGCACTTTACTTATGTTTTTCACACATTGGAGACTATCCTCACACCCTTCTTTTCTGGTGTATAACCCTTTTAGTGAAGGATTTTTTTTCATGCACTCTCTGTTCCTAGTCCCTTGGAATGTTAGATTAGGACAAGAAAGTTTTTCCTGCATTAGAGTAGATTGTGGGAGGTAGTTTAGGAGAAAGAACCAACTTTCTCTAGAGGTATATCTTAAGTAGTAATTCCCACAACTTGGAGATAGTACCTATGTCATCCAATCACATCGTGAGCTCAAGAACACACACTTGTGCGAACCATAGGGTGATGTGATTTAGTGTTAAAAATAGGGAGAGGATTAAGAATGTGTATCATGTGTGGCATGAAAACATGAAGGATGCAATCGATGAAGACAAGATAGAAGAAAATGACAGTGATGAGAGTTAGAATTTCATATGCATGGATAGAATGAATGAGTGATAATTTTTTCTATGTGTTGTTCTACTGTATTATGGATTTGAGTGATTTTTTATATTCTTGGTAAACTACGTTTTGATTTGAACCATGTTTAGGATACAAAAGATGATAAGGACTTGTTGCATGATTCATAGAATCAAAGAATCCATTGCCACATGTGATGGAGGTTTCATATAATTCACTATTAGATATGAAAATTATTTATCTAAAAAAACATATTGCTCTATAAAATATTATCAGACATTCGAGGATGGGGTCTAAATGAACCTCCGCTCAACATGATCATACATGGTGTTGTTAGAATGGGAAAGTCATAACTAATTTGTTATTTGGAATAGAAGATAAGTTGATGTATGAATTTTCCACCCATTTATTCATGAAAAATTTCCTAGTCATGGATAGTAAAAATTAAATCATTTAAAAATTAAATGTACCTCTTTAATGAGTCATTGCAACATGGGTGAAAAAAGTAACTTATAGAGACAATGATGACAAGAAATTGTAGAGTCAGATATTACTTTTCATTAGTTAATATGTCATGTTGGTGTGTAACTTATTTAGAGAAGAAGGATTGCTTAACATATCCCTTGGACAAATGAAGAATGTAATTTATTGTCTGGGAACAAATCCATCTAATTTAGCTATCTTTATGGTACCAGAGTATAAGAATTACATCATCATCCCATGGGATGCGAATTACCTAAAGTATGTACTTGTGCCTAGAGTGTTAAGGGGACATCACATACAATTACCTTTGAATATTTCATGGGCTTTAACAATTCACATGTCGTAAGGACTCACTCTCCACAAAAAATAATTAACAAAGTTGGGATGGAGCAACGCGGGTTGAAATAAGTGCAATATCGATAGTAAAATCTCTTAACAGATTTTCCTAACTCTTCCATTCTCTTTTGATCTTATTATAAGATGATGGAAAGTGCATATGTATCTCTTATGAAGAGAGAGGAAGCCCATTTATTAGAATGTGAAGAAAACTCTGCTTACATTTTTACTCATTGATAATTGATTGCTGAAACATATATATATATATATATATATATATATATATATATATATATATATATATATATATATATATATTATTATTTGTTATAGGGGGCATCGTAGTAGAGGCTTATAAACATGATTAAATGGTAAGAGAATGACATTCTTTGTGTATGTGTTAAAAAAAATTTCATTTTGTAAATTATGACATTGTTCATACACAATTAAAATTTTTAGTAAAAAATTAATTCTTCCCCATTTATTGATTATTGAAAAACCCGTGTCCTTACACAAATGAAAAATAATATTGACCTGCAATCACTGTTTGATTCAATAAATATCAAGATATGCTGGTAATAATATCATTTGATATAGAAGTAGAAGATTCTACATTGTGGGTCTATTAAAGGTTTTTGAAAGAAACAATTGTACAATGTGATGTTGGGATGCAAGAAAAGTGTCACATATTATTAAAGTTTCCATTAGTTTATTGCATTCAAAAATTATTCACTTTGAATGTTGTCTGCAAGGTGTTTCAGAAGGTCAACATTACATATCAAGAGGACAATGACAGATTATCCAAAATAGTTGGAATCAATGTTGTTGATCAATTTAGTTACATCATGTTAATTTATCTAGATCACGATCATCTATAGAATTTTTTTACTTTCGAGCGGTTCGGAAATTTTTTTCCCAGACAGTTTGTGACATCTAGGCCGGAAGTACGCGGAGGACGCGAACCAGCCGATTCGGCCGAAATAGGGGACTTTCATCCGGGACAGTTGGGCCAAAAGGACGTGTGGGGTGCGAAAAGCTGAAAGAGCTGCCAATGAATGGAATCTCGCCACGTGTCTTCACCTCAAATAGGAACAAGGAAGCCCGAATCAAGCGATTCAGAGATATTTTTCCTAGACAGTTTGGGACAGCAGGGCCAAAGGTATGCGCGGGACGTGAAAAGCTGAAAGAGCCACCAACGAATGGAATCTCGCCACGTGTCTTCACCTCAAACAGGAACAAGGAAGCCCGAATCGGGCGGTTCGGAGATATTTGTCCCAAACAGTTTGGGACAGCTTGGCCAAAGGTATGCGTGGGACTCAAAAAGCTGAAAGAGCCGCCAACGAATCAAATCTCACCACGTGTCTTCACCTCATCAGCCTGGCGGGAAAATTTTGAAATTTTTTCCAAAGGCAAAAACAAAAGGGAAATGGTCAGGAAGGGCCCACGTCTAATGAAATTGTGCCATGTGGCACTTGAGTGGTGGAGTGTGGGGGAGAAATGGGAAAATTTTCCCAAAGTGAAAAATACCAAATTTTTGAACGACAAAGTGCACCCCTTAGGCCCGAACCAATAAAATAGTGCCACGTGTCCAAGTGGCAAGAAATTAAGGGAGGGCCTAAAATAAATTTTCAAAGGATGAGGTCGTGGATGAATTAGAGCCTGAAACATGTCATCCAAGTGGCAGAGCGCAGGAAAAATTCAAATATTTTCCCGCTGATCCGTTTTGGCCTATTTTTGCCCTAAATCTTTAGATCACCTTAACTTTTGATCCAGAGCTCATATTTTCATGTTCTTTATATCAATGGAAATCTGGTGAAATTCTCTACATGATTCCGGGGTCAATCTTGCATTTTGATTCAGCTTGGAGAGATAAAATCAAGAAACATATGTGGCGCATGGTAATGGCCAGAACTGACGTTTCAACAACCAGTTTTAATGCGAAATGGGTCGCATTCTTCTCCATCATAGCCAAAAATGTCAAGCATGGGTCTGTAAGGATGCCCATTCTATTTTAATGCATCTACATTCAATGAGGAATGTCTCCCACATTTTTTCATGTTTTCTGTCTCCTAGGCTCGACCCATGCATTGTAAAAAGCCAGATTTGGCTCATTTTTAAAAAGGTGGTTCATCTTTTCAGCTCTGCCCTCCCTTCTTTTCTTCTCTAGGGTTGAAAATGGAGTTGGAACCTCCTACCCTTCTCTGTAATGGCATTTTTTCTATTTACCATTAGAGTAATGTTCTGTGCAAACTTCTGAAGCAACAAAAACATGTTTCGTGATGCATCTGTCCATCCTTGCTCATTCTTTGCTTTTCTTTCTTCCTGCCTCTCTTCATTAAAATTATTTATGCATGTTTTAATACTCATTACAGGTTTGGTGCTATGTTCATGGGGTTTTGGGACATTTTCTATGTGAAATCTATGCTTGGGACTGTGATGCATCTGTCCATCCTTCCCATTGCTCACCTCTCCTTGTTCTATGGAAGCTTTGATAGATGTTCAACATTTTCCTTCTCTGGTGTATCACCGTTTTAGTGTAGGCTCTGTTTTTCCCTTTTCTCTCTCTCTCTCTCTCTGTCTCCTTGGCATGGTTAGATTAGGATTAGATTAGCTTTCCTGCACTGGAATAGCTTGTGGCAGGTAGTTTAGGAATAGGAACCGGCCTTCTCTGGAGATTCCTTTCTCATTTTTGCAAGTCCCACACTTGGAGAAAGGATTCCATGTTGTGCAATCACACTAGATGCTAGTATGATCAAACTAGAAATCTGATCAACATCCAGGGGTGCTATGAATTCACACTAATAGTTCCTGTTAAGGTTCATCCTTTTAAGGCACATAAAAAGCACATTTGAAGATTCCATCTGGTGAACATACCATTTTGTGAAGTTACAGACCTTTTCCATCCATTTTCATTCATCTTCTATTCAATATATTTTAATTCTCCCATTCCATGAAGTTGTGCAATCATGATTTTATTTCCTTCTTGGAACTCACAATTGTAGCAGTGACAGTGCAATCCATCTCCAATGTATTTCCCAACTCCTCTAGATGAACATTATGATCAGATCTAGAACCATTATGCTTACCCATATGAGCAGGGTCAAAACCATTTTAGCTAAGGAGCTTATAAAGGATAAGAGGACGCATATAATGGTGACAACTACATAGAAAGTGTTGTTTTGCTGGAGAAGATTCAAGGGATGGAGGCTGGCATGGTGTAGTCTAGGGCTACAACATAGATGAAGGAATTCAGGATTGGTTTCATGGCACAATTCCATGGGGAGGTGCTTTTCCAAGACATTACAACCCTTAGTAGAAGCTTGAATTCATGGTTTAAGTGTTGCCTCAACTTACATAGTGGATCAAGGATATTGAGGCATATGAGAAAAGTTCGAGAAAACCTTGTCAATGGGTAAGTCAATAACCAACTCCCTATCCTTCATTTTCTCTTTCTCAAGCTTTATCATTTCAGCATGATCAAGAATCAAGACCCTCACTTGTTTCCCCAAGTGTTAATTTCTCTTCTCCATCTCCTTATATTCCACCCCATCTCAATTCTTCTACCCTTTTCCTTCCCAAACAGTCCTTCCCTCTAAACAAATTAGCATTTCCACTCCCCTCTCCACCACAAACAATAGAAAAACTCATTGAACCCCAACCTACCACTCCTCTTGCTTTCCCAAGTCCATGTCGGGAAGAGACTCAAGAATCCAGTGAAGGAAAATAGCAAGAAAGGGAGCCTAATAGAGAAGAAATGACAGAAAATATGAAGATTTGGGCTGCCAGATTTGAATTTACAAAGATCCCCTTGATGGTTAAGCCAATAGAGGAGGTTAGAGTTGAAGAGCCAGTGGTGGCTGAGGTTGTGTTTGGAGTAGAAGAAGAACAAGAAGAATAAGAAGAAGAAGATCAACATCCTGTTTTCTCTAGATGCATTTTCCCTAATGGAACTCTGTCTGAAGAGGATGATGATCTAATCCAAGCTAAACAACCAGTTATGGAGGAGGAACAATCAGATCCAAATCCCATTGAAGAGGAGAAGATGGGAGAGATCAAATAAGAGTTAAAACCACTCAATGAAGAAAGCATCATTGAATATTTTTTTCTTTCATTTCAAGGGCTTGATTTGATTGATGAACCCATGATGGAGGGGGATCATTCAGTTTCAGAGGCTCTAAGTGTAGAGTAGGCCATAGGATAACCTTCATTTCTTCCTCCCACTTCCTTCCCTTCAATATCTAATGTTGAAAAAGAGTTTGAGATTTCAAACTTCATGTTTGAGACGAAGGGAACCATGGTGAGCAAGTCACAGATCAGGAGGACAACATGGAGGAGGTAAAGAGGATGTAGCATTAAAACGATGAGGTAAACTTTCTGTCAGACTTGGACGATTGCTTTGGTGGTGAGGAGTCCATGGAGATCACATCATTTTATCCTCCATCATCCACCTTTCAAGCACATGATCCTTATTCCATGAAGGAGAGCATTCAAGAACAACAACCTGCTGTTTATTATGGCCCTTTGGAACCAAGGTTGGAAGACCATGATCTTCCATGTCCCTCTCAGGAGGAGGAAGGGAAAAGGCAAGAACATATCATCTCTCTCCCACCATCCATCATGGAAGGTTAGTAATAAGACTCCATTTTTGGAGTTGAAGTTTAGAGTAATGGGCACATCCATCGGATCAAACCACGCCCTATCAGGTACTTGGCTTCATTGGAGCCAAGGGAGAAGACAAACCTAGTCATGCCCACGTTCGAGCACGAAGATGAGCTCCAAAGTACCAGGGATAAGCTGCAATGCCTCTATAATCCAAATGAAGAGCAACTAAAAGAGGCATTTATCTTTCTTCCAATTGACACCTTGATGATTTGGGTGGAAGACTAGCTTTTAGTCAATATTTTACTCATAGAAGTAGCCATAATCAATGTCAAAACATTTACATGGATGCCCCTTTAGAGAAAGGGAATCTACTTATCCCTGCTAGTTGTAAGTTTTGTTTGAGTCCCTTTTTTTCTCGGGTTAGTGTAGGAGTAGGTTTAGATTTTTCTTTCAACAGAAGAATTTCTTATGCACACTCTACATGTCTCATTTGAGGCATGTATGATTTTTGTTGTTGTACATAAGTTTTGTTCGTATTGCTCTGGAGGTGCAGAGGTCTAGCCCTTTACTATACAAGAAAGGAAGACCCATAGTTTCCTGTAATAATTTCTAGTCTCAAATAAAACACAAATATAGAGCAACAAAATTCAGATTTGAGATAGTCCATTCTCAGGAACAGGTAAAGCCCTAGCAGGGAAAATTAAGGGTCAGTAGGATGCAGAAAATTAGGGAGAAGTTTGAAATAAAAAAGGATCAGTATTAGGCTATCATTCTTTACTCCATGCGCAATGGATCCTTCAAGGCTACTGGTCCCTTCACCTAATAGGCAGATGTCCTAGTGACTTGCCAAATTGTTATATCAATTTCCCCCCCCAGCAAAATTGATCAAACACGAACCTACATAGAAAATATAAGGGTTGGCTCTGTTAGGTGAGGCATATTTCAAATCCGACAATTGATCTCGAATCTGAGGAGTAGGAAGATTAAAAATGGAGGAGCTTAGATGGAAAATGGGGTCGAACGGTGTCAAGAGAGATCAGAGCTCGACAGTAGAATATTGAATTAAGGGGCGTAAACTTTCAGACTTCACATACGATTCAACTCAAGGCCGGAACCACCTAAGTATAAACATACTTACGGAAGCTTCCATGTGTCAGCTCAGGATAATTCCAAAAGAAACATCCAAAGATCAGCTCCCAAATGACCACGGGCTTGCCACGTAGTCCAAGTTAAAAAGTGGGACAAAGCGGGCCCAAATTGACAATTAAAAAGTCACAGGCCAGTGGAAGTTGCCACATGTCCAAATGGTAGAGCTTCAAGGGTAAAATCCAAAGCCAAAGACTCAAACCAGAACTATGCCTCCACATGTCCCAGGTCTAAGGAGGGGCAGAGTCAACAGCCAAAAATTAAAAAAAGGGGGGCAGAGTGGGCCTAAAATGACTAAGTATAAAATTGTTTGTGAAAGAAGCCACGTGTCGACATGACGCTCCTTTAAAGGTAAAAAACTGAGTGGGTTTCCAAATGAGTGTGGTCCTTCCACGTGTCCCAGGTCCAAAAAAGGGATAGATTCAGGGGTTGAATAGTTAAAGTAGAGGCAGGCCAACGGAAGGAGCCAAGTGTCAGCACGACACTACTTCAAAAGTAAAATTAGAAGTGGGTTTCCAAATAAGCGCAAAGCCTCCACATGTCCAGGGTCAGACTTATGGCCCCGAAAAACAAAAAGGACTTACCCAAAATACAAAGGAACAGAGAAAGCCACAAAAGGCACCACAAGGCTCTTCGGCACATCTTCAAAATAAAAATCTAGAAGCAGTCCCCAAACTAGCGCAAGCTCTACACGTGGCCATGCTTCAAGTCAAGGTGGGAAGGTGGGTTGTCAGAAGTAATTCAAACATTTTGGCTCAAAAGGCATAAAGTATACAAATGAACTGCACCTCCGCTAACACATAAGGAGCCATGTGTCAGGCCTAAATTACATGCGGGAGACATCCCTGGGGAAAACTTTTCACCCAAATGGAAAATGTAGACTGATGGGCCCGAAGATGGTTTTTTGGAAAAATGAATTGTGGGGCTGCGGGGAAATTTTTACATTTTGTAAAATTAGTGCCAAAATCCGCAAAGTGAGTTTTGAGCCCACAAAACCATTTTGCTAACTGGTTTTCACCATTTTTGTATAAAACTGACTCAAAAGATCAAATGTACATATCTTTCAATCTAGTGCCTGAAATTCAACAAATTATGCACCCTTCGAAAGGTCTCGACATTGTCTATGCCATGAGTTTCTGAAAAAATTAATTTTGATGAGGTTAGGTGGGTGAAAAATGGGAAAATTTCTTTCATGCCATTAAGGCAGAATATGATTACTTCAACTACCAGATCTGATTTGATTTGATCCACCGTTCTTCCTTCTTCAACTCACCAAACAGACATAGGTAAGAAGACTTGACAAATTGTGGGCACATCCGTGGTGGGAATTAATGGTTGGTGATTGGAATTTAAGAGCAGAGTCAAGTTTCTCTTCTTTCCCTCTGATTTTCATCATCTATATATTGTAGCACTTCTCATTTTAGAAGGGGTGAGACATTTTGCGATGCAGGGAAACTCTATCAAAGTTGTTTCCTGACTCCATTTGAGCTGCAAGTCTTCTCCTACACCTTGAGCATGTGTTTGTGCCTTTGAGCACCCATGTAATATTATATACACCTTATAGCGCAATAAAACCTTTTTTGTGGCATCTTTCATCCCTTGGCATTGTTTTTTTGTTTCTTTGTGCCTCTCTATCTCATGTTTTCTCCCTGTGTATGTATTTCACCTTTGTAGGTGTAAAATTTCATGCTTTGTGGAGTTTCGATGGTGGATTTGGATCTCGGTCTGTGTCACTTGTGTCTAACCTCCCTTAGTCCCCTTTTCCCTATTTCATTCTCCCTCAATAGAGTATCTCGCCACTTCCTTTTCTAGTGTATCACCACTTAATCTGGGGTCTGTTTTTCCTTCTCTCTCTCTCTCTCCTTGTCTCCTTGGGATAGTTAGAATAGAATTAGTTAGATTCTTCCTGCACTTGAGTATCTTATGGCAGATAGATAAGGAAGTAGGAAGCAACCTTCTCTAGAGGTCTGTCTCAAGTTTTACAAGTCCCACAACTTGAGAGATGGTCCAATGTTATGCAATCATATTGAATTCGCCACTCAAATACTACGCCGTTTGGGGGTGTTGTGATTCTCCACTAACCGTTACCCAATGATAGACTCTCATGCTTTAGTACACGCTTGAATGTTGAGGTCATACTATACACATGAACCTCACATGATATATACTACATTACACATCAAACTATTTCTCACACACGTTCATCACTTAAAAAATCAACACACTTGTGACACATTATTCCTATGACACACATTTAACATAACATGCTACATACTCAAAACAATGTTATCTAGTAGAAGTGCACCTATTTTGAGGGGTGGCAGATTTGTGTGTCTTTTCCTTTCCCTCAATTATGTGGATATACAATTAAAACACCTCACCGGTTGTGGTTCTCTTAGATGTGAGGTTAATCTCCAGGTTCTAAGGGCCAGTTCCCTTTTTAGAGTATCCCTAATCTAGATCGATGGGGTTAAGGGTAAGAGGATCAATAATTACTATACATTGATGATACACCAATGTTATTTCATGGATTTTTGATAGAAAACATAAAAATTATGATGAGAATAAAGATGAAATGAACAAGATCCATGTGTTTTTTGTTAACTTCAAAGTAAATATTGATATGCTACAAAATTGCTCATAATAACAACACAAAAAATACACATTAAAATGAATACAAAACCTAATATGTAAAAAATGTAAAATAACTCAAGAAAAACTTAATAATTTAGGGAATTAAATTCACAAAGATAACTATGATCATACACACCACTTCCAAATTCAGGAAAGGTCAATATGTTGTTTTTAATAGAAGGGTAAATCTAGAATAATTCCTCCAGCACTCTGTTACATCAAGAAGTCACATGGTGGCTTGTAAGAGCATGAATAAATAGGAAAAGAGGTGCAGCTACAAGCTCAACACCTTTAGTTCTAATAGTAGTTATCTAGTAGAAGACTAATAAATCACTCTAATGAATCCCCACGGTTCCGAGATCTTCCAAATATATAATCTCATACCCAACCTAAGGCTTAATTCAACACTAAAGCAAATTTTGGAATAAATCAAAAGTAATTTTAATACAATTGGTCAAACTGAAGTTGGCCCCTTCTTTTGCATGAGAAATTCATGTGTATAGGAAACTTGACATACATTGAGGTCAATTGTGAAAAGACAAGGTAAGGTTCACTTGAATTATTTAAATTGAAAAAAAACCCTTGGCCCTTGGAAATTACATGACTAATCATGGAATAATTGACCTTTTATCATTTCCCATTTGACTAGCATGCATAGTTGGCAATGATTAAAATAATTGCAATCTTTCTTACCTCTACATCCAAATAATAAAAAATTATATGATTATGACTAAGCTTTGGTTTATTTCCCATCGTAGTTAAATAATCATATGGTACCATACCTAAAACTCCATCAACGTGATTATTGGCATAAAAATATCTAGCTTGACCCGAATAAAGTGATCTAAAATATGGTTAGGGGAAGAAAATAGGATGGATAACCTTTAAAAAAATCATATTGTTTGTTTCTCTTTGGAAATGTTTGCACAGGAGAAAACCTTAGTAACTTGGGGCTATCTTTGAAGAAATTAGAGTCACATGCGTCTGGTTTTATCTTTTCTAGCTGCTATAGTTACTTATATGGTGTACTGCCATTTCTAAGCCTTGTAGCTTTGTGTTAATCTCCTTGAATGGCTTCCATTTTTCTTATTTAGAAGCTTTGTATTGGCCATCGCTATTTATCCCTGAGAAATTTCACTTTGTGAGGGTTACGTCTTCACAGATTTCTCTAAGAGGCCTCCATTGATTCTTCATTTCTATCAACCAAAATTATGATTTTATGGTCACCTATTTCCTCTAGTATGGCATGTTATGTCATGATATTTATACATGCAAACTTGTTTTTATCGACTCAAATAGTTTTACACGGAATTATGCCCTTTTGCACTGATTTGAATGTCATTTTGGGCTTCATGCGCCTAGACTAGCTTGCTATGGAGGATTTACCAGTGTTTGGGGATTTTTATTTGAAGTATTTTTTATATTTTTTTACGTTCGTGGCTGACGTTAGAGGAGGTATTGTGTGATCTATAGTTTTCATATTTTCTTCCATCACACATGGCCATCGCTCTATTTGCTACTGTCAAGGCTAGAGTTGATTCTTTTGGTTCATTGGATTGAATGTGAAAAAGGTATGTTCTTCATGAATTTAATTTGATTATTTACTTCAATGATTTTGTTTAAATTCTGTAGGATTTAAAATTCTATTAAATTGTTTACTAACATGTTTATGTAGGTTACTGGTGCTCAAAAAGCTTCCACCTTCACATGGTTGGCACCGTTAGTAGAGAATTAATTATTCTTGAAGCTAAGAGAAGCTAAGGGAAATTAAAGGTTATAAAGGAACAATAAACATTAATTCTCAGTAAACTACCTATATTGTAAAAATATATTATTAAAATTCTCATTTCACTAACTATATTGTATGAACAACCTATCTTATTCACATGGTTAGTAATCGACAACCTTACACTGAATCAGACTAGACTATTCACTACTTTTTCAAAGAAGAGGATAATGAGAGGACCAAATTGAAATGGAGAAAACCAAGATTATTTTTCATATAGGGTACCAATGTGGAGCTTAAGGATTTAGTGTGACATTTCTAAGTTCCACGTAGTTCGTGAAATCACCCGACGAAGTAATAATTTTTTTTGGTCTCAGGGATATTAAGGGATTATGCCTAGATGAAGTATCCTGGAAGCATCGGGAGCACATGGAACAAAAATTATTCCTCCACTAGTATTTACCAAGCCATCCCAATGTGTGTGTGTAGTTAGTTAGGTCCCATGAGATTTTTTGTTTATAAAATATATCATCAGACAACCTTACACTGACTCAAACTACACTATTTGGTATGGTTACAAATAATATCACAATGAGAGAAATAAATCAATATGGAAAAAATAGAGACAGAATTTTATAGAGGCTCCAGATGTGGAGGTGTACGATTTGATGGGACCTTTCTACGTGCCATGAAGTCTGATAAATCACCCATAGATGTTATAACATTTTTTTGTATGAGGGCTCTTAAGGGACTATGCCTGGACAAAGTATCCTAGAAGCACCAAGAGGGTTGGGTAATAATATGACACCTTTACTATTGTTTACTAGGCCATTTGGACATGTGTGTGAAGTATTTTTGGTCCCATGAGATTTCCTTTACAAAATATAGCATTGTATTTCCTTACACAACCTTACAATGACTCAAATTGCACTATTTGGTACTTTTACAAAAAATAGTACAATAAAATAATCGAATCAATGTGGAGAAAAAAAAACATGTTTTTTCGTAGAGGCTACCAATGTAGAGGTGTAGGATCTGACATGACCTTTATAGGTGCCATGGAGTCTAAAAAATAACCCGGCAAAATTATAGCATTTTTTGATCTCAAGGTTTTTAAGAGACTATGCCTGGATGAAGTAGCCCGGAAGTACTAGGAGTTTAGGGAACAAAAAATATGCATCCAATAGTATTTACAAGGCCATCTCGACGTGTGTGTGCAGTCATTTCAGTCCCATGAGATCCCGTTTGCAAAATATAGCATAAGAAAACCTTACATTTGCTCAAACTCCATTATTTGGGACGATTTCAAACAATAGCATAATGAGAGAACCAAATTTAGATGGAAAAAATTGAGATAGGATTTTGTAGAGGATCCTGACATGGAGGTGTATGAACTGACAAGACCTTTCTCGGTGCCACAGAGTATGATAAATCAA
Organism: Taxus chinensis; assembly: GCA_019776745.2. Taxonomy (NCBI): domain Eukaryota; kingdom Viridiplantae; phylum Streptophyta; class Pinopsida; order Cupressales; family Taxaceae; genus Taxus; species Taxus chinensis. The sequence goes on from CM034153.1 coordinate 97,945,662, forward strand.
GCGTCGAAGTTATATCATTTTCTGGTCTGAGGGATCTTAAAGGGCTATGTCTAGACAAAGTAGCAAAAAATTAGTGGGAGAAATGGCTACAAAAATGATTCCTCCAAAATCATTTAGGAGGACATCCTAACGTTTTTGCCTAGAGGTTTAGTCTGACGAGCTTTCATTTACAAAATATAACATTGAACAACATTACACTGACTCAAACTAAACTATTCGACGCTTTTCCAAAGAATAGGAAAATGAGAGGACCGAATCATGAAGGAAAATCCTGAGGTAGGACTTTATAGAGGGTAGAAAAATGGAAGTGTAGGATCTATTGAAACCTTTCTAGGTGTCATGGAGTCGAAGAAATCACCTAGTGAATTTATAACATTTTTTAGTCGAAGGGCTCTTAAAGAACTAAGCTTGGATGAAGTATACTAGAACCATTGGGAGGGTTGGCTACCGAAATGATGCCTCCACTAGATTTTAACTAGTCACTTAGAAGTTTTGGAATAGTTAGTTTAGTTCCAAGATATTTTTTTTGTAAAATATTGTGTTTGACAACGTTACACTGATTCAAAGTACAATATTTTGCATTATTGCAAATAAAAAGAAAACTAGATAACCAAATGGGGATAGAGAAAAATTAGAAAGGATATTTTACAAGGTCATGGAATGGAGGTTTAGGATTATACAAGATCTCTTTAGGTGCCACGGTGACGAAGATATCACCTGTCAAACTAATATCCTATTTTGGTCTTGGGGATCTTAAGGGACTACGCCCAGACTAAGTACCTCGGAAGCAATAGCACATTCTGAAACCCAAAAAAAATCCTCCATAAAAATTTACCTTACCACACCAATATGTTGGCGTACTTGGTTTAGTGCCATGAGCTTTCGTTCATAAAGTATTTCATTGGAAAACCTTACACTGACTCAAATTGCAATATTTCACACGGTTGCAAATAATAACACAATGAGAGAACCAAATAGATATGGAGTAAACCGTGATAGGATTTCCTATAGGTTCTTGACATAGAGGAGTAGGATCAGAAGAGACCTCTCCATCATCCACAAAGAACGAGATATCACCCATCAAAGTCGTAGTCTTTTTTGGTCTCAGGGCTTTTAAGGAACTACACCTGGATGAAGTAACCCAAAGAAAAAAAAAACATCTGACACTAAAACAAAGCCTAAAAAAGTGTTTACTTAGCCACCCAAATGTTTTAGCACATTCAGTTTGGTGTCATGAGCTTCTGTTTGTTAAATAATGAATTGGACAACATTACACTGACTCAATTTTTAGTATTTCACATTATTGCAAACAATAACACAATGAGAGAACAAAATGAAGATGGATTAAACTCTGATAGTATTTCCTCGATGATCCTAACTTGGAGGTGAAGGATTAGGAGAGACCTCTCCAGGTGCCATGGAGACTAAGATATCACTTGTCGAAGTTGTAGTATTTTCTAGACTCAGGGCTCTTAACGGACTACGCCCGGATGAAGTATCAAGGAAATAATGACATTGTACAACACCAAAAAAGGCCTCCAAAATAATTGACTAGGCCATACCAATGTGTGTGTGTTGGTACATTTAGTGCCAATAACTTCCATTTGCAAATTATAGCATCATAAATCCTTATACTAACTCAAAGTATAATATTTTTCATTGTTGCAAACAATAGGACAACGAGATAACCGAATGGAGAAGGAGAAAATAAAGAGATGATTTAATGTAGGGTATCGATGTGTAGGTGTAGGATCGAACAAGATGTTTTCATGTACCATATAAATCGAGAAATCACCTATCAAAGTTATACTATTTTTTACTCTCAGGGATATTAGAATATTTTGTGGTAATGACCTTTTTTTTTTGCTCCCTAAACTTTGTCCTTTCTCTCTCCATCAACTTAGCTTCACCATTCTTCCTCTACATCCACACACACTTCTCTCAATATAAATATAAGATATAAATTTACAATAGAAAATGTGGAACATGACCTGTTAATAAAAAAAAAAGGTCAATAATTGTGCAACATTACTGACGAAGGAGTTCATATAGGTATTATGGTTGGATGAGGGTTGAATCTCAAGGATCATATTCATATTTGTGTTATCTCTGTCGAAGAGGACAGATCCCATGCAAAATTGATTATTTCGTATGACATGGAAGATAAACAAAGAAAATAAAAGCTGGAGAACTAGATTTCATGGGTAATTAGTAGTAAGTATCAACAAGACTAATATGGCTTATGCATTCCTTTCAACGTAATCAATAAAAATTAAAAATTTACCATTAGTACTTAGTAACAAGAACATGTAACTTTCATACTAATCGACTAGGAGGGTATGATAATATTAGGATCATATTTCCTAGTCTCATGTTTATAACCATCATTGAGTCTACTTGTACAAAATAAGCATAGCAACTGAGGAATGTTTAAGAACACGCAGGGATTATCAATTGTCTAGTAAATATTTCTTGTTTAATTCTGAATGAGAGTCAATTGGCCTACGGATTAGAGACTTTCCATTCATTTATAATTATTTCTATGATAAACTAATGGATTCTTTCAAAAGAACCTTAAAAAAGATAGGGGTAGTCGTCAAGCCTAATGAAGGGTGTAATGATATTTCATAAAACATTGAAATGCATACATATTTAGAGGTCATAATATAAATTTTCACATATCTCTATCATTATAAATGGAAAGAAAGTAACAGTGTCTCCTTGTATCCAAGTATCAAGGACTATTTCCGTCTGTGGCAGGATTTGACATTCAAGAATCATTGAGTGTTGGAATAAGAATTTTGTTGCATCTAAAGAAACATTCTCAAACATTGGATTAATGCATCTTGGAAAATAAAATTGAACCTCATAAATCCTTTCAAATTTCTAGTCTAGCTCCTAGTCTAGGTCATGTCCCTACTCCTGTTTATTTTTCCGGTTCTAGTTTTGGTCATGGTCATCAAATATGGAAGTTTTAGGAAAGGAATTCACATTTGAAGAATTATTCCCATTTAGATTTTTGGAAATGCTAAAGGTAGTGGTAGAGCCTCTGGAATTCAGTTCGTGGAAGGTGGGGTTGTGACCTTGTTGGTTTTTTTTCATGGCATCATATGTAGCCTATCTGTTTTCATTAGGGTGAAATCCCCATACTTGTGTGATAATTTTAAAATCTCCCTCATCTTTTGGGAACTTGATTGTATAAAGATGTAATATTAAGGCTAGTTTTACTGGGAATTAACATAAAAATAAAAAAACATTGACTGGATTTACTTACAAAATGCATTCCTTCGCTTCGATCTTATCATTATAAATACAATTCATCTTTCCAAGTTCTACATATTTTCCAAATTTGGGCAAATTGAAATTCCGGACCTCTGAAAGTGTGAAGAAAATGGTGAGCTCATTTCCCTCAACATTTCTTGAAGTGAATTTAAACCAAATGAAATTTGGAATTTGGAATTTGGATTTGACACTTGGTAAACATTGATTTTTCTACCACTGATTTACTTATTGATGATTAATTGTTATTAGCTATATTTAATTTCCATTATTATGATAAGTACATTTTTGAGATTGTCAAATCAGAGTCAAGTTTATTCATGAGAATAAAATTATTATTGTGGCACGTTGGAGGAAACTCTTTAAATCCTAACATAATTATTAATACCTCTCCTACAGAACCTCATACAAGTGGATATATGTTACATAGTATAGTGGAGCAAGGTTAGTTAGTGCTTCAAGAAGGAGAAGTGAAAAGGTGAGCTCTAGAGTGTTGTAGAAGGAATGTGAGTCTAAGATTTTTGGAGCACCTTTGGGATGGAAAAATTGAACTCATGAATCTTATATGACTTTTTGGACATTCTTATTTCCTTCTATGCATGCTTGTTGTAGAAACGATTGCCTTAAGCAGCATAGTTGATAGTTTTTTTAAGATAAACAACAATGGTGTTTGGAGCCTTATGAATCATTAGGACCATAGTTGATGGTCGTAATGATTTTCTAAGGTGTTTTAATAGGGGAGAAGACTAACAAGCATTGAATAATGTATTAGGTGCATGATAAGATAAGAAATAGTACAAAGAGACCATAAACAAGAAGAAGCGCAAGTAAGGTAAATACACATATACACATTGATAAATTCAATGAATAATTACTCTGATCAGATAACTCTTTATATACATATATTATACACATATATATTTTCAAATTTTCATGTATATTATACATTGAAAAGGATAGTATAAAACACCAATAAATTAAAAAATCAACCATAATGTCTTATATTTTCAAGTGCGCATCATATTAGTTTAATACAAAAATAATCTCAGAAATCTATGGTCTCATGAAAATATATCGAGTTCCAAATTGTATAAATGTGCATTCCAAATTTTTTATGTTCCTTATTTATGTTTTGTGTATTCAAAATTTAGAAATTCTTGTCACTTTATTATTATGTGTAAATATCTCTTAATTAAGTTAAAATTCTTATTGGATTAACTAAATTAAGGATGTGACAAATAGTTATGATGAGATTTGGTGGTCCTGTTGTAAACAAAATTTGCTAGGTTGTGCAGCTTGTTTTCATGTGTGAAAGTGTTGAAGAGTATACACTAATAGTACCATATGGTTTTATGCATATAGTAGGGATTAATGTAACATTGCAAATGTGTTTTGAATTCGAGTGTGAATTCTATAGAGTTTGTTGAGCATAGCTCTAAATAGGTCTGTGTACTGTATTGAGAGAGTGGTGGCTTGTAATAAAGTTTGAGAAATTGATTCCTTGTGGACGTATCGCAAATTTGGTGAACCACGTTAAAAACTATCTCTTTGTGTTAGGTTATTTTATTCTACACTTTTATTTGAGATTTGTAATATTTTCTACATATTAGTTTCTACTGTTGCAATTCTGTGAGGGATTATTCCACATATTTTATCCTTTAATTCCTAACAATTGGTATTAGAGCCTGGTTTGGTTTTTTGAAGTGTTGAATCACAATGAAAGTTTTATCTTGAGTGGAAGCTATGGAAGATGATGGAAGATTAAGGGTTGATAAATTCAATGGGTAGAATTTCAGTCTTTGGAAGATGCAGATGCGAGATTACCTTTATCAGAAGGATATTTATATTCTAATGTCTGAGAAGGTGAACAAACCCTCAAGCATGTCGGATGCAGAATGGGATTTGTTGGATAGGAAGGAACTTGGGACAATCTGGTTATGTCTTGCTTATTTGGTATTATTTAATGTTTTAAAGGAAAAGACTACAAAAGAATTGATGGATGCATTAGGCAAGTTGTATGAAAAACCCTCTGCCTCTAATAAGATTTTTTTATTGAAAAATTTGTTCAATATGAAGATGTCTGAGAATGGTTCAATAGCAGATCATTTAAATGATTTTAATATGGTTGTAAATATGTTAGCTTCGGTTACAATAGAATTTGATGAAGAAGTTAGGGCTTTATTAGTTCTATGTTCTTTACATGAGAGTTGGAATAACTTGGCAATGGCGGTAAGCAACTCGGTTCCAGCTAATTCAAAGTTGAAGTTTGAGGATGTGACAGGGGTGATTCTATGAGAGGAAATGTGAAGAAAAATCTCTAGGGAATATTCTACTTCAAGGAATGTTTTGATAGTGGAAACTAGAGTGAGACAGAAGAATAGAGGAAGCTATGGAAAATCAATGGATTGAGAAAGGTCAAAATCTAAAAGCAAGATAGTATGTTGGCATTATGGAAAGTATGGGCATGCAAAGAAGGACTGCTAGGAACTTCATGACAAGAAGAAAAAACAGGAAGAAAAAAGAGGTAAATGTGGCAACGGGTAATGTATGTCAACATGCTTTGATTCTTTCTTTGCACAATATTACTGAATCTTGGGTTTTAGATTCAGGGGATTCTTTCCATACTACTCCACATAGGCATTATTATATTGATTATATTTTAGGAGATTTTGGGCATGTTTTTCTTGGTGATGATGAGCCTTGCAACATACTTAGAAAATATTCTGTTTAGGTTAAGATGTAGAATGATAATACTTTGCTATTGAAGGATGTCAGACATGTGCCTACATTAAGATGAAATTTGATATCGATAGGGCAGTTATGAAGTGATGGTTGTACTAAGATATTTACAACAAACTCTTGGAAGGTTACCAAGGGTACTCTTGTGGTGGAAAGAGGTAAGAAGGTTGGAACCTTGTATATAACCACTTATAGCACTAATGTTTGTAATCTTGGGGCTTCAGAAGTAGATTCAACATTGTGGAACTATAAGCTCGGTCATATGAGCCATAAGGGCATGGAGATAATAAAGAAGTATTTTCTTGGATATACAGAAACAATTTTAGAGTTTTGTGAGGACTGCATATATTGGAAACAAAAGTGAGTAAGGTTTCTCAAGGTTGGACCTACAAAGAAAGAGAGGGTAAGTGCAGCAAGTTGGGGGACAAAAAGGGGGTCATAAGTGGACGTCATATTGTAAATAACGACATAATATCAACTTGTAGGGATTATTAACAATACGAAAAACTCAAAATTAGAAAAAATTATATTAATATGAATCGTAGCATTCGGAATCTAGTTTCTAAAATACTATTTTTTTATAAAAAAGGACAAGATTAGCTATATTAAACACTCAAAATTCAATGACTTGGTATTTTTTTTAAAAATGCCTATAAAATTATAGTCCGTTTGCCCATGATTTGGAAGACCAAAAATCGATATATATGCCACTATCTATCTTGGGATGGATTTTATTTTTTAGTTTTTTAAGTAATATTTTTTTTTATGATTTTTTCTAAGAAAGTGGTATGAAAACATAAAGAAAATAGAGCACTTTCCGTTTGCCCGCCATAACTTCATCAAAAAATATTGAAATCAAATAATTTTTTTTGAACATGTATATAATTTCACCACGGTTTGGATGGTATAAGTTTTATCACATTCTGATAAGTGAAAAAAAATATGCAGTCTTAAACCTAGACATAAACATTCACGGGAGAAAGTGTCTTAAAGACCTACTATTAGTAAAATATTATAAAATGATATTTATCATATTCTATTCACTTTAAAATCAGTATTTCTACAAAGCTAACAGTATCCCCTACGCAATGGTACCATTTTTATGAAATATTTTTTACTTTTCGGCATGGTTCAAGTCTGTCGAAGACTAAACTTGATGTTTTGTTGTTTTTAATGTAAAATTCAGGATTTGATGTGCACTTAATTGTCCCCCAACTTGGTGCACTTATCCAAGAGTAAATTAGACTTGGTGCATTCTGATGTGTGGGGTTTGAATCAAGTATAATATCTTGGGGGTTCAAGTTATTCTGTTACTTTTATTGATGATGTAACAAGTTAAGTTTGGGTTTATTGTATTAGAAACAAATCTGATGTATTTGAAGCTTTTGTTAAATGGAAAGCCTTGGTAGAGAATGAAATAGGTCTTAATCTAAAATGTCTCAGGGCAGATAATGGAGGGGAGTATTACAACAAGGAATTTGATGATTATTGTTCTAAGAATGGAATCTGCAGGAAAAAGACGGTTGCAGGAACTCCACAACAAAATGGGGTGTCAGAAAAGATGAACAAAACATTAATGGAACGTGTTAGGAGCATTACGTTACATGTATGACTACCTCTTTATTTTTGGGAAAAAGTGGTGAGCACAACTATGTACTTGATAAATAGAGGACCCTCAAGTGCCTTGGATGGAAGCATACCTGAGGAGACTTGGTATGGTAACAAAGTTGATTATTCATTTCTTAGAGTCTTTCGATGTGAGGTGTTTGTCCATATAGACAAGGATGATAGGACCAAGCTAGAGGCTAAATCAGAAAAATATAATTTTACTGGTTATGGTGGTGATGAATTTGGATATAAATATTGGAGTATTAAGGCAAAGAAAATCATTCGATCTAGGTATGTGGTCTTTAATGAGAAATTCATGTATAAGCAATAGTTGCAGGATAATAGGGAAGAATCCAAGAAAGAATATGTAGTGGTAGAGGATCTTCCGGATGGGAAAGTTACACATGAATCAATTCAGGAACCTCCTCAACAAGAACTCCAAACTCCTATATTGAGGAGGTCTTCTAGGGTAAGAATAGAACCTGAATGTTTTTCTCCTTCTCTTTATTATTTAGTACTCACAGATAGTGGAGATATAGAGATATTTGATGAAGCAATGAAAATAGATGCTAGGAAGAAGTGGGAGCAATCCATGGATGAGGAGCATCAGTCTCTCGTTGAGAACCAAACATGGGATTTGGTGAAGCTACCCAAACTAAAAATAGAATTACAGAACAAGTGGGTGTTTAGAGTCAAAGAGGAAGAAGGAGGCAAGAAAAGATATAAGGCCTGGTTGGTGGTCAAGGGATTTGCACAGAAACAAGCTATATATTTTGATGAGATTTTTTCTCCTATAGTAAAAATGAATTCTATTAGAACTGTTCTTGGAATAGTTACAGCAGAAGAGTTACACTTAGAGTAGCTTGATGTAGAGACTACATTTCTCCATGGTGATTTGGAGAAGGAACTATATATGCAGCAACCAGAGGGCTATGAGGTCAAAGGTAAAGAGGAGGTGGTGTGCAAACTAAAGAAGAGCTTGTATGACTTGAAACAAGTTCCACGTCAATTGTATAAAATTTTTGATAGATTCATGATGAAGAAAGGTTATATTAGATGTGATTTTGACCATTGTGTGTATACAAAGAAATTTGAGGATGGAAGTTATATTATCCTTTGTCTGTATGTAGATGACATGTTGGTTGCAGCTAAAAACTTGTAGGAAATAAAAGTACTCAAGAAGTATCTAAGTGAATCCTTTTCTATGAAGGTTTTGGGGGAAGCCAAAAAAATCCTCGCTATGAGGATATCTCGAGATAGGAAGGAACATAAGATGAATTTATCTCAGGAAGAGTACATTAAGAAATTCTTGGAGAGGTTTAATATGCAAGATGTGAAACCGGTTGGGGCTCCTTCGGCAGGCCATTTCAAGTTATCAAAGGAGAAATGTCCCAAGATAGAGAATGAGAGAAACCCGATGTCAAAGGTACCTTACTCATCAATGGTTGGCTATTTCATGTATGCCATGGTGTGCACCAGGCTTGATATTTCCCATGTAGTGAGAGCAGTGAGTAAATTTATGAGTGATCCAGGTAGAGATCACTGACAAGTAGTAAAGTGGATCCTTCAGTATTTGAGAGGGACCATGGGGACATTTTTGTAATTTATTGGATCAGACACCACTTTGTGTGGTTATGTAGATTCAGATATGGCTGGAGATGTAGAAAGCATGAGGATCATGACAAGTTATGTTTACACTATAGGTGAGACAACAATGATCTAGATTTCATGACTACAGAAGCTGGTGGCTTTGTTAACCACAGAGGATGAGTATGTTACTGCCATAGAGGCAAGAAAATAAATTATTTTGCTGTAGCAATTGATTTAGGAGTTGAGGCATAAAAAAGAGGAACGAAAGCTACATAGTGATAGTCAGAGTGCTATACAACTAGCTAAGAACTCTGCTTTCCACTCTCGGATGAAGAATATAAAATTAAGGTATCATTTCATCAGAACAAATTTGAAGGAAGAGAAGTTGAAGCTAGAGAAGATTCATACTAGTCACAATCCTATAGACATGATGACCAAGGTAGTCACAAGGGAAAAAATGAAGTTGTGTTCAACTTTGGTTGGTCTTCAGGAAAACTAGTGAAGGGTTGAGAACATTGCTCAAAGGAAAAATAGTCTCCAAGTGGGAGATTATTAGGTTGTGAAGCCTATTTTCATGTGTCAAAGTGTTGAATACTATACACTAAGAGTACTATACACTTTCCACCATTTTCTTGCTAAGATTTTTTTTTGCCTTAAAATGTGCCTAATATATTGGGAAACGTGCTTTTCTTATATGGGCAGGATGTTTGACCCATAGGTTTATGGGATGGTTTTGGTCCATGGTTTTAATACCAAAAAAAATATAGGTATTGCATTGAGAGATTGGTGGCTTTTAATAAAATCTGAGCAAGTGATTCTTGGTGGATATAGCCCAAATTGGGTGAACCATGTTAAAGTGTTGAATAGAAAGTATTTAATGTGGTTCACCCAATTTGGGCTACCCCCACAAAGAATCACTTGCTCAGATTTTATTACAAGCCACCGCTCTCTCAATACAATACCCAGATATGTTGGGACCTATGGTCAAAAAAATCTATAGAATTCAAAATCGAATTCAAAACACATCTCCAATGTTACATTTTATCTACCTTAAGCATAAAAAAATATAAGTAGACAACTACTTAAGTAGTTTTACAAAACCGTGGGTATCAAAACCATGGGCCAAAAACCGTCCGATAAACCTATGGGTCAAAAATCCTACACATATCAGAAAAGCATGTTTCCTAGTATATCGGGCACATTTTAAGGCCATTTTTTTCTCGGGGGCTGCACCCCTGAACCCTGACGAGACAACTATGTAAAGTGTATAGTATTCCTAGTGTATAGTCTTCAACAATTTCTCACATGAAAATAGGCTCCACAACCTAACATTAGGTGGGGGTTGGTGAAGTGATAATTTGGTCACATGGGTCTTATTTGGAATGGGGCCACTTGTGTGGTTTGAAATTTAATTAAATTACTGCTCTTTTATTTTGAATTAATTTAAATAACCTATTTTCCTTATTATTTTAGACTAATTTTATATTAGAGAATTAAATAATTAGCCTTTTGTAAATGGAAGGTTTGTTTTAAATTCGGAATTTAATTATTAAATTATGGTATGACCTTAGAAACCTATGTATTAAATTAATTTAGGATTAATTTAATAAAATATTTTAAAACTAACCATAGATTAAATCCATTCATTTATTTAATAATATTATTTAAGTAATTTTGTGGTGACCGTTTGAAACCAAAGGTTAACCTTATCTCCACCTTCGTTCCCTTTAAAAAACATTATCCCATAATTTTTCTATCATAACACTTGTTTGGTTTTGGGTTTCATGCGCAAAATTTTTGGGGCATTACACTTTGTATCAGAGCCATGGGTTAAATGTTTGGACCCCAGGAACAATGTAAAACATGAAGCACAACAAAGAGGAGCATTTCAGGAGCACATATATTTCCAGGTGATTCATTCAGTAGAAGATTAATGAGTTCGACAATCTATGTCAGGCCTCCATGACGGTAGCAGAGTATTAGAGATGGTTTCTATATCTACTTCAGTATGTACACTACATGCAAGATGAGCAGGTTCGAGTTCATAGGTTCATCAGGGGCCTTAAATTGGAGTTAGGTGGGGAAATGCACATTAATTTTCCACAAATGTTATCATAGGTCATGTAGAAGGCCTATATTGCACAAGAAACCAGGGGGAGGACTCAGCACACACATGACAGAGTGAGGAGTAGCATTTTCCAGTTGTAGGATAGTACATCGAGGGGATAAGATAATCCTCCTCATGGTGGACACACTTCAACACAGTCTTCCTTCAAGCCTCGACCACCTCCTCAGTAGTAGCAGCAACAATAGACTCGACAACCCTTTCGACATCTACAGTGCCATGATGCTCAAAGAGGGCACAATATGGGACCTCTAGCTAGGAGGGCCAATAGGGCACAAGATTCATCTCAAGCATAGTCATCAGGAGTACATCTAGTGTATCACCCACAGAGGTCTATTATAGGGTCATCAGGTACTTCAACACATACTATTAGCCCCCCTGAAGGCCTATCTACACAGTGGAGAGGACCAGGCACTTGTTATGGATGTAGTGTATATGGAAATCATTGGAGAGAGTGCCTTGAGAACCTTGTTAATCAAGGTAAGGAAATTTATTTTGAACCTACATTTGGTGACATGGCTAGGAGCCACATGATATATGTAGCGGATGAGAACCTTCAAGCAGAGCACCAAGGCACAATGATAGAGACCATAGGTAACATTGGTGGTATTTCTATCCCTATTTTATTTGACTCAAGCTCGTCAGATTCTTTCATTTCTCCATCTTTAGTAGAGCATTGAAGGTTTGTGGTAGTTAGGAAAGGCCTTAGTTGGGATGTAGAGATGGCTTCTGGAGCCAAGATCTCAATTGAATCCTTAGTGAAGGAGTGTAAAGTGGACCTAGGACCCTTTACCACTACCTTGGATCTTTATATCCTTAGTTTGGGTTCATATGGAGTTATTTTGGGCATGGATTGGTTGTATGCACATAGAGACAGAGTTGATTACTATAGTAAGATTATATATTTTGTTCAGTGATAGTTTGAGTTAGGAGACCCATCTCTATCTGCACTATTTCCACTATACAACTCAAGTGGTTTGCGTGATGGGATTTCCAGATGTATGCTATTACAGATAGTGATAGGTCAGAGGATGGGGTTAGTGAACCTTCACTCAATGATAACCCAATTTTGTAGGAGTTATAGGATGTGTTTCCTAGTGAGATATTAGAGATACCTCCCCCGCGTGAGATAGATTTTCACATTGATTTGGTTCCAAGAGTGGAACCTATCTCACACACTCCTTATAGGATGACCACACGTGAGCTATGTGAGCTCAAGTTTCAATTTGAGTGCCTTCTTCAGAAAGGCCTAATCCATCCTAGTGTATCCCCTTGGGGTGAACATGTGTTATTTCTGAAGAAGAAGGATGAATCCCTGTGACTGTGTTTGGTTTATTGTCAGTTAAACAAATTAATGATCAAGAATCTTTACCCCTTCCTCAAGTCAATGATTTTCCTTATAAGAGAAAGTGGGCCATGGTATTTTATAAGATAGATCTTAAGTTAGGATACCATACAATGAGAATCATAGTGTCATATATCCACAAGTCAGCTTTCCGCACTAGAAATGGCCATTATGAGTTCACAATGGTTCCATTCGGTCTTACAAATGCCCCTGCCATGTTCAAGAGTTTGATGAATGGGGGTGTATAGGAAATTTTTAGATTATTTTCAGGTAATGTTCCTTGATGAAATTTTGATCTAATCACACATACATGAGGAGCACCAAGATCACCTTCGTCAGGTTCTGCGGTGTCTTTGTGAGGAAAAACTTTATGGGAACCTACAGAAATGTGTGTTGTTTTAGTTAGATGTGCAGTATTTGGGTCACATAACTTTTGGAGAAGGTATAGCAGTCGCTCCTTCAAAGATGAGAGCCAATATGGATTGGCTAGCACCTACTAGTGTTACCGAGGTGTATATTTTGATGGTTTTGGTAGGATACTACATGAGATTTTTTTAGGACTTCTCTCACATAGAACATCTAATCACTTCCCTTTAGCGGAAAGGGAATACATTCATCTAGTCAGATAGATGTGATATGGCCTTCAAGAAAATGAAGGAATGCCTTTTGATAACACCTATTCTTGCAGTGATAGATCCTTAGTGTGAGTTATTCATTTGCATAGATGCTTGTTTTGCATGGTTAGGTGGTGTATTGATGCAAGAAGGCTTTGTAGTAGCATTTGAGTCTCACAAAATTAAGGATTATGAGATCAATTATCTAGATAATGACCTTAAAATTTTAAAACTCATGCATGATTTGGTTCAATTGAGACACTTCTTTCTTAGCTAGAGATTTATACTCAATATTGATAACTTGAGTCTTCACCACCTCTTCATGCAGCCCAATCTAAAAATTCATCAATGACGATGGATGGAGTTGCTTTGTGAGTACAATATGGAGATAGAGCAAGTGGAGGGGAAGGATAATGTGGTTGTATATGCCTTGAGTAGAAGGAGACATTATTCTATGGATACGTTAGTGAGTATAGATTTGAGGAGCAAGATTTTGCAATAGCTTTCTCATGACAGGTTTTACCTTGTAGCCAGATCAGAGATTTAATCTCAAAGACCCCTTGAGCGGAAGTTTTATTTTTTTTCATTACAGGAGGATGGTCTTCTCGGACACAGAGGTTAGATATATGTTCATAAAGATGGATGTTTAAGAAATGATATTTCTTTAGAGGTTCATCATCCACCTTATTCAGCCCATCTAAGGATGAAGAAGATGCACGCCACTTTGAGACAGGTATACCATTGGAGAGGTCTTCAGAGATATGTAACATAGTTTATGTCATGCTTTTTATAGTGTTAGAGGGTGAAGGTCGAGCATCAACATACAGCTAGGATTCTCTACCTGCATGCATTATTGGAGTGGAAATCGGACACTATTTCTATGGATTTTATTATAGGGCTTCCGACATCAAGATACCAATATGATGCCATCATGGTCACGGTGGATAAATTGAAGAAAGTGGATCATTTTTCTCTGGTAAAGACCATCCATATAGCTAGTACAGTAGCACGGGTATACCATGATGAGATTATCAGACTGCATGGGATTCTATAGAAGATAATTTGTCAATGAAATCCCTTACACACTTCTCACTTCTAGACTACTATGCAATAGGTTATTGGGATGAGCATCAACTTCAGTAGAACATATCATCCAGAGACAGATGGACAGAAAGATCCAGTGAATCAGATCTTGGAGGATATGTTGCGGATGTATGTCATTGACATTCAGTCTAGGTGGGAGGACAAGTTTTATTTGGTTGAGTTTTCCTAAAAAAACATTTTTTAGAGTTTGAATGATATGGCTCATTTTAAGGCATTGTATGGTAGAGAGTGCAAGACACATTTAAGTTGGGTTAGATTAGAGGACATGGTCTCTCTTGGGCTGGCCTTGGTATAAGATATGGAGTAGCAGGTTTTCTTGATTCATCAAAGGCTTCAGGAGGTTTAGGATAGGAAAAAGAAGTACGCATATTTGAGGAGGATAGATCATAGTTTTGAGATGGGCATGAAGGTGTTTCTTCATGTCAAGCCTCACCAGAGTCCAATCCATTATGGAAAAGTCTCTAGGTTAGCTCCTAGATTTGTAGGTCCTTTCGAGATCTAGGAGTGTATTGGTCCTTTGGCCTATCATATAGCATTTTCACCCATCTTATCTCACATGCACGAAGTATTTTATGTATCTGTACTTAGGAGATATATTCCTGATCCCTCTCTTGTTTTGGATTAGACTGCACTGTAGGTGAAAGAGCAAGGGTGGGTATCAGTGGAGCTCGTGCACATCATAGAGTGTAGTAAAATGGGACTTCAATGTCGTACGATTGACCAAGTGTGGTTCTAGTGGGATAGGGATGAATAGATTGCAGTCACTTCGGAGGATGCCACTATTTTATGAGCTCAGTTTCATCATCTATTGTAGTGACTTCAAGGAGGAAGTCAAGTCAAATGGGATGGGGATGTAGTGGCCAATCCTCTTCAATATTATTTCATCTTGATATTAATAATGTTGGACTGATATTTAGACATTTTGTTTTTAATGCATTGATGAGTAGATGATATATTTCACTTATATTTGAAATATGGACATTATGATGTTTATGTTTTACTATCATATAGTAGATTGTGATGTTAGACATTTTGATATATGTTGATATTTATCATGAGGATTTTATACTGACACGTTATGTTTTCAAATGTTAGGGTTGGATTTTGATATATTGATTGATAATAGAATTACTAATGATGAATGGTGAATATTTAATTTATATGTATATTGCCTCGATTTTGTTAATATGAGTGAAAGGATAGAGAGGTATTTTTTTGTGTGTAGTACTTTTATCACATATATCGAAGGGGATAGTGGACCAACCACGGAAGTATTTTGGGTGTTGAGCAATGAGGCCAAATTTGACAACTTGTGTAATGTGGTTTAGTGTGGTGTTTTCTTGTCAAGTTTGGAGGTCTCCCATGGGGGGATGAATTCACATATGTGGTGATGGGGTGAATTATGTTTCCCTTTCTTTAATTTTTTTATGTGCCTTATTTATGTTTTTTGTATTTAAACTTTAGAAATTATTGTCAATTTATTAGCATGTGTAAATATGTCTTAATTAAGATAAACTTCTTCTTATTGGGTTATCTAAATTAGCGCTGTGACAAATAGTTATAATGAGATTTGGTGGTCCTTGTGGTAAATAAAATTTAAGTTTATTTGTGATTATTTTACTCCACCCCAACTTCAAAATTCGGATTTTGACTTGGCGGGCATTTTTGGAGGCTTTTGGAACAAGCAAGGCTTGTCCCATGCCTCTTAAATTTACCCAACAACCCTACCTTTAGGATGCGAATCTTATTTTTGACATTTCTGTCCATTTTTGAGTGTTAAAGAAGGAAAATCATTGCAATTTATTTCTTCCCCAATTTATTATGTCCCTTGAAAGCATGGTGTGCAAGTTTTGAGCCATGTGGGTTGTCATAGTCCTTGCATGTGCATTGATTTTCTTGGTCTTGGTGTGTTTACTTGAGTGTGGGGATGGAGGAATGATGAAGTGGAATCCTACATGGAGCCACCTCATCATCCTCACATTGCATTTCTATTTATTGGGGATTTTTTGTTGGAATGGGGGTTACTAGTTCTTTTCTCTTTTTGTGAAATTTTGGAATTGGAGCTTCTTAGAGTGTTTGGAAATTGCTTGGTTTGGAATTGAATAGGATTGTGGAATTTTCTTGGAAATTGATGGAGAAGTAGGCTCTCCACTTTTCTTATTATGTTATTTTTCTTATTTGTACGTGATGTTGTCCTTGTAAAATTGTTTGTTTTGTCTTTTGAAGATGTTTGTGTGTTTTTTGGGTATTAGAGCTTAGGTGGGTGTGGGAGAAGATATTATGGGACCATAGGGGAGGGAAAAGGGATTTTTGTGAGGCATGAAATTTGTGGGAGTTTGAATTGGAGACTTGCCTATGGGGAGTGAAAATGAAATCATGGTTTTGTTGCATGCTTTCAAGGGAGAGATAAGGTTTTTTTGTGTGATTATTTTGTGCAGTTTGAGGCTTAGGGTAAGAATCCCACTTCACTTGGGAGGAATAGGGAGGTGATCTCCCATATCACTTTCTCTATTTCATTTGATTCTCAAACCATTGTATTGTTGCGAATTTGTACACTTGTTGGATATGTTATCTTGGTTGTGTTGAATATCTTATATGTATGTTTCTTGTGGAGCCACTTTGTTGAAAGTTGTTGTTATTCCTCAAATACCCTTCATGGTTATTTTTTTGGGGCTCGGGGACCATTAAGGGGATGGATTCTCCTCTTAATGGATTTAAGGTTGGGTGGAGAGCATTGCCTACTCCCCTTGGTTGTTTCATGATCCCATTGTGAATTTTGAAGAAAGCAAGTTTTGGAGTCACCATTGTGGAGAGGACATACATATTGAAGACTTGAAATTTGGCTTGGTTATAGCCTTGTTGAAATTTTCTCATTTTACTTTATACCCACTTGATTGGATTTTTGTAATTTGTAATCTTAATAGAAATTCATTTTAATACTTGGAATTCATTTTTCCATGAGAAATATTTTAAGAGTGTGGATTGAGAAAAATTATAATTTAAAGTGTGTTAGTTTTATGAAAAGAAATTATGAAGTTTACATTGTTTTGGTGAATGGGAAGACTTGAAAACTTGAAATAATAATGCATCTCTTTTAATAAAGGTTATTCTATTATTGTAAATCTTGATAAGATTCATTTTAAGAGAGATAAGTATATTCTTGGTTTTCATTTTCTTTGTGAAATGGAAAGGCTAATTTTGTTTCCCTTAAAAGAATGTAAGTTGAAACTTTTTAACTATAAATGAAATACTAAACTAGTTGAAGGAAATAGTATTTTTAGTACCATTTTGTTTCATAAGTTTTGTAAGAAAACTTACAATTAGCTTAACTTAACACTAGGTGGACTTAATGAAAAAAAGTATTTATATTTGAATTTATACTTAAATGTCACTTTGGCTAAGTTAGCTTTACAAGTAGATTTTGTAAACCTTCCCTATATATATCTTAGACTAAAATTGAACTCTATTAAACAAAAAAAAACAAATTTAACTAAACTTCGACTATCTCATTTATAAATAATATATTAATAATATTAATATATCAACATTTATATCATGTAATAAAGTAATAGTAAAATAGAAATACTTTTTAGTATATATATTAATATATTATATATAAATATATTTACTATTAGTGCAGAATCACATCACCCTTGAATGTCTGTAACCTATTGGGTTGAGATTCTCAGTGTGATACCATAACATGGAGCGTATCTCAAAGTGTGGGAATTTGAAATCGAGAGATCTCTCTGGATGAAGAACAGTTCCTATTCCTTTATTCATGTGCACACAATTAAATTGCAGAGGATCTACTGTAAACCTACTCTATCTTACAAATGAGACAAGGTTGAGAAGTTGCGATAAAATAAAGCTAAGATAACAAGGTGATGCACCCAAGGAATGTTCAACACCCATTTTGAAATTTAACATGTATATCATAGAAATGTAATACAACCACCATGCATAGGTAGCCAAATTGTAATGAGAGATTAAAATATAACAATAAACACATGAGAGGGTTAAGAATAATCCACAGACATATACTATTTATCCAGAGTTGATACAGTACATTACAGTAGCCAAGAGGGAAAAATTTGTATTACAACTTGAATGGGAGGTTTGGAAAACTCCAAAAATTCACTTGCAAACAAGGGAAGAAGGGAGGGTGCAAACAGAAATGTCCAACCCTTTACAATGAGCCCAACTCCTTCTTCTATAGATGTAGCAAAGAGGGAAGAAGAAAAGAGGTGGGAAAATCGATTTGAAGCTCAACTACTGGCCATTAATGCCCTTACAAATATGCCCACAATCTGTTGAGTCCACCACTCTATGTCTATTTGGCGTGTTGAAGAAGGAAGAACGGAGGATCAAATCAAATTTGATCTAGTTTTTGGGGACAATCAGACTGCATATTAATGACATGAAGACATTTTCCCTTGTTTTAGCCACCTAACCTCATAAAAATTAAAGTTTCAGGTTTCCATGGTGTAGACGAGGTCAAGACCCTTCCAATGGTACCAAATTTGTTGAATTTCAGGCCTTGGATCGAAAGATATATAAATTTGGATATTTGAGTCGGGTCTGTACAAAAATGGTGAAAACTATTTTAGAATCCCAGGTTTACGAGCCCGAAACTCACTTTGCGCCTTTTGGAATCAAAAATACAAAATGCAAGAAATGCCCTGCAACCCCGCAATTCATTTTTGTGAAAAAACCATCTTCGAGCCCACCACTCTGTATTTTCCATTTGGGCTAAAAGTCCTCCCCAGGCTTGCCAGCCCACATGTAATTCAGGCATAACATGTGGCTCCTTGGGATTCAATGGAGGTCCAGTTCATTTTTATATTTTATGCCTTTAGAGCCAAAAATTTTGAATTTCCTTCGACGACCTGCCTTCCCACCTTGACTTGAAGTATGGCCACATGTAGAGCTGGCACACATTTGCGGACCACTTTTGGATTCTGTATTTGAAGTTACATCTAGAAGATACATGGCTCCTTCCATGGCTTTTGTCTATTTCCTTATGTTTTGGCTAAGTCATTTTGTTTGTTTGACATGGGACACGTGGAAACTTGGTGCTTGTCTGAGTCTGGACCTTGGGCCACCCCTCTTGAATTTACACAATTGAGGCACGTGGCACCCTCCGCTAACTCTTCCCATATTGAATTTTTAACTTTCAACTATGCCCCTTTTCAAACCTGGGATATGTGGAAGGTCAACACTTGTTTGGGGAAACCACTTTAAGATTTATCTTTAAATATGCCCAAAGCTGACACGTGACGCTTTCCATGAGTCTACGATACTTTGACAATTCGGGTTGAGCATATTTCAAACCCTAGACATGTGGAAGCCTGACACTAATTTGAGTCTTCACTTTGGGTCACGTGTTTGAATGTGCACCGTTGAGACACTTGGCGCCCTTCACCGATACTCTTATACTTAACTAATTCAGGCCCACTGCTCTTTGAATTCTCTTGGACCCTAACCACATGGAGAGTTGGTGCTAGTTTGGGTCTCTACCTTGGGCTCCTACTTTTGAAATTTCATCGAGCTGAAACGTGGTTCTTTCCACTCATTTGGTCTTTTCAACGGTTGGCTCTATCCCTTTTTTGGGCCTGGGACATGTGGAGACTTCACGCTCATTTGAGTCTACCTTTTAACTTTAACCCTTGCAGATGTGCCAATGAGGCACATGGAAGCTTCCACTTTCTCCTCCATATTTAGCCAATTTAATCCATCTCTGAATCATTTGTGAAGCACGAAGCCTTTGAGCCTTTCCCTGTTTTCCTCCTTTGAGCCTATGGTTTCTTTGACATTGTTTTCCTCCTTAGCCAACCCTGCTCCTACATTTTTGAGCCCACCTACAACTTGATCTTTACATTTGAAATGTTGGCTTATGTGACGGAAATGAACCTTAGATTTATTCCTGCGCAAGGTCGTGTTTTCTCAATTTTCTTGGGGGCAAAATTGAGATAACAATTTTGCAACTCACGGGGACATCTTCCTTCTAGATGAAGAGATCAGATACCTTGTTGTATCTAATGGGCACGGAGTCATGGGTGGTGGCCTCATGTCATTCCTATTCTTGAATCTTAAATCCAACGTTTTCACTTGGCGACCTGGAACCTGCCCTACTTTTCTGGTTATAGACCCTTTGAGACCTGATTCTAGTTACTCTGTATTTTTTCTATTTTAAAATAAAAAATTGTTACAACAACTATGGGTCTCCTTGTTACAAATGTTAAAGGGCATATCCCATTCACCTAGAGGCACATCGAACTATATAATGACGCAAACCTCGGGAAACCCATAAAACTTGTGCTAGAGCACTTAGGGAAATAAAACCTATGCTACACAAGACAATGTGCATATGCAATTAAGGAAATTAAATTCCTATGCTAATATTTACAAGTGTGGAACCTTCCTTTTCAATAGAAATGTTTGAGATAGATCTCATTGACTTGAATATGCAATTCTTCACCATCCAACTTAGCTAGTTGGAAGGCATTGCTAGTTGTACATCTTCTGACCATGTAGGGGCCACTCCGAATGGCATCAAATTTTGAATGCTTTCATAGTTTTTCTTGATCTACATCCCATTTTAGAACTAAGTTCCCCTCTTGAAATGTCCTTTCTCTTGGTTTCTTATCAAAATTCTTCTTGATCAATGCTTGATCCTTCTCCATGATCTACATTACACGCTCTCTTTCCTCTCCTACTTCCATCAACTCTGCATACCTAATTTCTATAGGTTCAAACTCGGCTAATTCCTACTATTTCATGAGCTCTAAAGCGGGTAGCTCCAATGATATGGGAAATAGTGCCTCTTTTCCTTATACAAGTTTGTATGGGGAGCTTCATATGGACCTTTTGGATGTGATCCTAGCAGCCCATAGAGCTGATTTGAGATTTTTATGCCATTTTTTTTGGTTTTCATCAAGATTCCTTCCAATAATCCTTAGTAGGTTCTTGTTAGTAGACTTTGCTTGGCAATTACCTTGAGGGTAATAGTTTGATGAAGTGCTAAAGTATGCACCATTTTTGATGTCCCATTCAGTGATCCTTATAGCAAGGAATGCCAATGCATTATCTGATATAATAGTGATAGGGAATCCAAACCTCGTGTCTATTCCTTCATAGAAATCCAAGATGTTGGATTCATTTACCTCCTTGAGTGCCACTGATTCAGTGCACTTGGTGAAATAGTCTGTTGCTGTAAGTATCCACTTGTGGCCCTAGCTTGAATTTAGGTTAATCATTCCAATGAAGTTTAATCCCCATTGCATGAATGGTTGATCCATTGAAATTGGACGAAGGGGTAGGGCTGCTAAATTTTCCTTCCTTGTGAAGAATGCACACTTGTTTCACTTCTTGATCCATGAGTAGTAATCCCTAAACATTGTAAGCCAATAATAACTAGTTTTCATGATTTCAAGAGATATTAATCGAGGAGAAAAGTGGCCTCCTACTTCCCCATCATGGATCTCATGCAATAACCTTTCAATTTGGCCTGTACAAATGCACCTCAATAGGACACTATTGATAACCTTCTTGAACAAAACACCATCAATAAGTACATATGGGATGGCTTGTATTCTGAAGTATCTCCTTTTTGCTTTATTCCATTATGGAGGGCACATACCTATTTTGAGATAGTGCACCAAGGCTTGAGTCAAACATGGAATAGGTGTATCATTAGATGGTTTTTCTTGATCATTCTGTAATAATAGGACAACCTATTCTTCATCCACTGACTTAACTTGTTGCTTGGAAGTGAGCTGATCACACAAACCCTTTACATGAACCAGTTTGGTCACTTTGATCTCAATGTCATATTCCATTACTCTAGTGATCTATTATGCTCTCTTTTCATTCAAGTCCTTGTTCAAGAGAAAATCCTTGACACAAGCATGAGATACTAGTAGTTGAATCTTATTGTTCAAGACTAAGTGTCTAAACTTATTCAAACTCATAATGATAGCAAGGACATTCTTCCTAATGAAGGAGTACTTTACCTCGTAATCCTCCAAGCTCTGACTAAAGAAGGCTATGGATTTTTCTTAAGCTTCCTTGTTGGGCTTAACAAAGATAGCTGAGATTGTGTCTGATCCTCCAAAAGCATACAACATGAAGTATTTTGAAAAGTTTGGGTTAACAAAAGTTGGGGCCTGTGATATTGTGAGCTTGATGGTCTCAAAACTCTCTTTTCCTTCTGTTGTCCATTTGAATGCAAGAATATCCTTCAACATCATTGTTAAAGGCTTCACAAGAGTGGAAAAATCAGGCACAAACATATGAATGAAGTTTATTCTCCCCAAGCAGCTTTGGAGAGACTTTTTATGTTGTGGGAATGGAAGTGTTCGGATGGCTTCAACCCTTTCACGATCAACTGTTAACCCTTCTCTTGAGACAATGTGGCCCAATAATATCCCATCATGTGCCAATAATACACACTTCTTTGGGTTTAATGACACTCCGAACCTTCTACACCTCTGAAATACCTGTCTACGGTGGAAGAGATGGTTTGCATCATTCTTTGAGAAGATGGTTATATCATCTAGATACACCAAAACTATATTGTTTATTAAGCCTTTGAATGCCATGTCCATAGCTTGCAAAAATGTTTCTCCAACATTTGAAAATCTAAATGGTATTTTATTATAAACATATGTACTCCATTTGGTGGTGAAGGTTGTCTTAAATTGATCTTCCTCTTTCACCATTATCTGATTATATCATGAGTATCCATCCAGTAATGAAAACCTCTTAGATCTATCTTCAACCTGTAATATCCATTCCGTTAATAGAAGTGGATAATGATCCTTGAGTGAAAATCTGTTCAGATAACATAAGTCCACACACAGTCTGATTTCTCCATTTCTTGTCTACACAGGCACCAAGATTGCAACCCAACTTGAGTGCTTGTTAGGGAATATTATGCTAGCCTCAATTAGCTTGTTCAAATCTTTCCTTAAGAGAGGGTCAATGTGAGGATTTATTGGCCTTTGCTTCTATCTGAAAGGCTTAGATCCTGGATCCATCTCGATAGTGTGCTATGACAATATTTGGTTAAAACCTCTTAAATATTTGTAAGTCCATGAAAAGACATCTGGTAATTCTTATCAAAGTTTAATGGACTCAGACTTTTCTTGTTGGGTACTTACCTTGCCAATTCGCATAATTTTTAGTTCATCTATGGAAATGGGTTCTAAATCTTCACCCTTTACCTGAATATTTTCCTTCTCCTTCCGGAATTGATCATTTGGGTTGAAGATTGACTCCAAAGTTACAAGACCCTTTGGTAGTTTGTTAGTTCTCAGCTATACTACTTGGTCACCATACTGTTGTTCCATTTTGTCTTGGTTTCTGGAGGATATCTTAGCTTCTTCCTGTAGAAAATTTATAATTTGTTGATCATTCTCAAAGCCCTGCCAACTGGTTTTATTATCAGGGATAGATGGTCTTACAACCACTTTGATATGGGGCTGAGATTTATCACTCTTGATACTCTCTACAACATCAAATGCTTCCCACATCGCTGCCACTCTGTCTATTCCTTCTTTCTTCTTCCTTGGGATGGAATTGATGTCTAATGCCTCAAAATATTTGATGCGGTCCCATAACCAATTCTTGTAGTTTCTTAACAGATCATTTTTTGCAACATTTTGTTCTTAGAATTGATTCGCAACTAGCTCACTGTCGCCAAAAAATTTCAAGTTTTTAATCCCTCTTTTCCTTTCCCAATGCATTCCATAGATCAAGGCTTCATACTCTGTTGTGTTTTTTGAGAAATAAAATTGGAAATGGAAGGCTAAATAATATTTTGTACGTTAGGGAAAAACAAGCATAGCTCCTACTCTGGCTCCTTTTCTACTTCTTAAGCCATCAAAGAATAACTGCCATACCTCATTATCATCTTTGTGGTTTGGTTTCATGATGTCAGGAAGAGGACAAATCTCCTCATGCAAAAATTAGAATCCTAGCTCAGATTCCTCCATTTCCTTATAAGGGTCAAAAGCGTGCCTATTGTTTGCCCACTCATCGAGGGTCAAGTTTGGAATACACCCAACCTTGGTATTTTCCTCATAAGTGATTCGGAGGTCCTCTTGATCAAAGGGTGAACAATTCTTATTAATTGGGTTGGGTACATGAGGCTCAATATGGTAATCTACAATGGGATAAGAAATGATCTCTATACCTTGTTCTAAAAATCATTTGTGACCAATCAATAGAAAAATAACCTCTAATTTTAACAGTGAAGTATCTTTCCAAACACAATTTAAAATGTGGCGACAAGTCTTTGACTGATACATTTTGTAATACAGTCACATTGGGGTATGCGTGTGGTGTGAGGCTCAAATCCTGTATGACTCCAACCGTTTTTACCGATTTCCCATCCAATTGTACTATGCCCTTGGAGATTACTTCGTATTGAAGACATAGTTGATCAGATATTTACTTCGGCATGAGTGAATTACTCGTTCCCAAATCAATCATGCCATTATGCACCAATTTGTTCCCAATGATCAATGAAACCTAGAACAGAGGGGGTTTCATATTCTTACCGTATTTTCCTCCATGGTTTTCTCTTGGCTAAGCCACATTGGTAAGCACTTTCTCTTGTTGGTTGGGGGATGATTTGAGGTTGACCAATTGGCCATAGTAGCCTACAATAGGTCTATCTACCCTCGGATAGCTAATTAATCTCACATTGAAATATTCAAATTTGTTTTCTTCATTTGTTCAATGATGTTAAATATGGATGAGCAATTTTATTTCTGCCCCTTGCCTGGTACATTTTTCTCTTGCACATGGGTCATTACAACTAGTTTCTGAGTGGGTCTGGAATGTGGCTTTGGCTTAATCTACACATTGGGAGTTACACTTTTTGGGGAAATAGAGGGTTGTGGACCATTTGAATTGTAATATTTCCCCTCTCTAATATTCCTCTTCTTAGACCATGTATTTACTTCTACACTATCAGGAGGTGTTTGATTCATACCACAGAAATCTTCAGCCTGCTAATTGACAAGCATGGTCTCACTTGGAGGTGCCTCTTTTTGGGTTTCTTACTACTGATTTTCCTCTTAGCTAGGCTCTTAGGTCACACCAATGTTCTATACCATTAAGGCCTGGTTTATCACACCATTGAAACACATTGACTGGTTATGAGGTTGGTTGCATGGGAAGCACCAGTCATATTCTTGAGCAATGTTATTTTTCAATAGCACCAAATCTCTAGATGTGGATGCAATATTAGGATCATGTAAGGCTATAAAATGGCCTATTGGCAAGAGGTTTTCCTTTGATTATTTTTTTGACCTGCAGTTTGAGCTGGGTGGCCTATTTTACTAATACGGAGGCCTAGCCTGGGTACTGGGTTTTGAGGCTGATATGGCCTAGAACTCTGAGTTTTATACCTCTTAATTTTCATCTAGGTCATTACCTAAGTTTTTCAGCAGTTTCATACCCTACGAGGATCTCATTTGAGGTACTATACGATGAGGTAGAGGCTTCAGCAGAACTCTAATTTTTTGGAGCAGGGTATGAGAGATAATGTAGGAGATTGGCTAGTTCTTAGAGCTTCCTAATTCTAGAATACAGGACGCATATGAGGCCTAGGTGCAAGTTTACAAACTTGAATCAAACAATTTTCAGCTCTAATGGCAATATTGTATAGGCTGCAGGTAAAGTTGTACACCTATCATGGATTGGATCATCATTGCAATATCAAAATTTAGAGATCTTACAAAGTATAAGGAAAGCACCTTCAGTTGTATGGGCCTCATAGTAAATGGATATTCTATCCCATTTCCTTTGAAACCATGAAGTTGAAATTAGTCATCTACTCATTTGGTACTCTCTCTATTAATGGTTAGTCAAATGATCCAACAGAGGACAGATTATCTGCCTTTTCTCTGAATTTATTGTCAAGAGCTCTGCACAGATGCATCCCAATTCTAAATAGAGCCTTCCGTTAAACTCCTAAACCATTGTAAAGATTTACCCTTAAAGTGAGGATGCCAACATTTTTAACAGTAATGTCCATTTTCAGAAATTTCATGAATTACAAAAAAAATTGCAATGTCTTGGATGTGGTCAATAGGAGAATTCTGTATAGTTCTCTCCAGTGAAATATGAAATTTTCTTTAATGTTGCAACTAGGAATTGGATTTTGTGCATTGAGAGAAAGTGGGATGCTACTTACCATGAAGTTGACATGGTGATTTGGCCTTTGCAGTGGTTTTTGTTGTAGATGTTCCATTATAATCGGTCCTAAGAAATCTAGTTGATTGAATGAAACAGGCTACCACCAGGATGTAGGTGTGGATAGAGTTTTATTTGGTGAAGATGGAGACCTTTAAGCTCTTTTTCCCTCTTTTTCCTCTTGTCTAGAGATAACTACAGATTATTCAAAAACTATCCTTCCTCTCTAGTTCTTGATCCATTGTTTGAATTCTTTCTCATAAATCTACCAAGCTTGGGACTACTGAAACCTAGTGGAATTCAATCCCTTTCGGAGTCGTCAGATGTGTAATTTCCTAGATTCCTACAAGATGGAATTTTAGCAAGTGCACATCATTCTTGTTGTAATTAAAGATAGAAAACTCTATTAGTCCAACTCGGGCATGTGCCAGAATTGTTAGTGTATTGAATTCACCGTAGCACCTCCTGAATGTCTTCATAAGTGTGTGTGCTTGAGCTCATCAGTGTGACTAGCATAACATGGATACTAATCTCTCAAAGTTTTGGGACTTTGAATACTTGAGATAGACTTCAGCGGAAGAAAGCTGACTCTTCTTCCTACTGTTTAGGTGTACATAACTAACTCTACAGAGGATATGAAGTCTACTCACTATCCTAATATGTTACTTCCAAGGGACTATGGTTGAGAGAGGATGCAACATGAAAGTAAAGGAACTATATCTACACAAGGTGATGCACTAAAATAAGGGAATGTTGAACAATCTCCAATGTATGAAATTTAACATGGACCAGAGAAATGTAATACAATCACCATGAGGGTGATAGCAAAATTCTACCATGAGAGTTTAACAATACAACATTCACAACACATGAGAGGGTTCATGAATCATACACAGATATATAATACTGATCTAGAGTTGCATAGAGTACATTGCACTAGCCAACAGGAACATCTACAGTATTACAACTTGAATGAGAGGAAATGAGAATACTCCACAAATTCACTTGCAATGAAAGGATACAGGGGAGGGAGCAAACTTGCATCTATTGCAATCATTAATATGAATGAGTCCAAAATCCTTACTTTTAAAGATGAAGCGAATAGGTCACCATGAAAGGAGTCCACTATAAAGGCCAGTAGCATATTGGATTTACAAAACCTAAAATGACTAGCCAGTCAATGCTACTCAAAATATGTTTCTCTTACAATGAGTCAAGCACTG
The DNA here is from genome assembly GCA_019776745.2 of Taxus chinensis. Classification (NCBI taxonomy): domain Eukaryota; kingdom Viridiplantae; phylum Streptophyta; class Pinopsida; order Cupressales; family Taxaceae; genus Taxus; species Taxus chinensis. Next base: position 97,973,496 of record CM034153.1, read on the forward strand.
TCAATTTATAGTCTGTTTGAGCATGTTGAGAGAAAGAAGAATGGTAGATTCAAATGAAATCTGATCTAGTTGTTGGAGACCAATTACATTTCATAATAATGGCATGAAAATATTTGGTTCATTGGTTTGGACCTTAAAAGGAAATCCTCAAGGTGTCCCATAACTTTCAATAGTGAAGAATGATTTCCCATGGTCATTGAGATGCTCCTCTGACCACTTTCCAATTTTACCAAACTAAATTGATATTGTTGGGCCCTAAAAAGATCTATTAAGATATGTCATCAATTTATGCATATCCTTTAGTCTTATGTTCATATGGGATTGGAGACCATAATTCCATTTAAGCAGAAATTTTTTGTCCGTCCGCTTAAAAAATGCTCTAGTTATAACTCTTTGGCACCAAAAATGCAAAATGCAGCTATTTGGCTTGCACAGGCTTTCCTTCACTATTACAGGATTAGGAAATCAAAAATCCATCTATCGGAGCCTGAGCGGTTTAGAAATTTCTCCATCTTGGACAAATGTTTTTTCATAGGCTTTTAAATGATTTTTCATTTAACATTCCATGGCATGTATCATTTTTCTGCTTTATCTTTCCAAGGGAGGTGCGGTTAAATCTTTATTGTTTACACATATTGCCAGCTTGGCTGAGCTAGATATTGATCTTACATCATCTGACGATCTATATATTAACCGCCTTGATTTCTTTGAGCTTGACACCAACTTGTATAGCTGGCGTAGCAATCTTCTAAGTCATCCCTTATGCACTGAGATCCTATTGTTTTAAGTTTTTCCAAGAAGACACGTGGCTCCTTCAGAAAATTTTCTCTATTTCCTGATTGGTTCACCTAAAACACCGAACCATTACTCTGACCCAGGCCTCCTCGCGCGACTTGGACCCTTGTTTGAGTCTATTTCTTGGATGAGTCACCAACTCCTAAAAATTGACTCAGGGTTCATGAAAACACTTTACAGGCCAAACCTACCCATGTTGAAAACTCAACTGCCTCATGGCTCGGGCTCTCTATGTTGCAGCTGGTCTGACTCTACCCCACTTTTCAAACTTGGGCCTTTTCTCCTTTATGCATATGTGCAATGGTTTCAGGGAACCCGCTTTTAGATTTACCTTTAAAGTTGTGTCGAGCTAACACTGTTAGGGAATAAGAGATAAAATATGCAGAATAATCCCTTACAGAATCGCAACAGTAGAAACTAATATGCAAAAAATATTACATATCTCAAATAAAAGTGTAGAATAAATAACACAACACAAAGAGACAGTATTTAACGTGGTTCACCCAATTTGGGCTATGTCTACCAAGAATCACTTGCTCATATTTTATTACAAGCATCCACTCTCTCAATACAATACCTAGATCCCTTTGGAGCTATGCTCAACAAACTCTACAGAATTCACACCTGAATTCAAAGCACGTCTGTAATACATTTTCTTGTATATATATCATACACATAAGATCATATAAATAGATAATTACTTAATTATTTTGATACAAAACCGTGGGTATCAAAACCATGCGTAAAAAACCATGGGTATCAAACCTATGGGTACCAAAAAACTTGCCCATATGAGACCCAAATCACATTTCCCGATATGTCGGGTACCCATTTCTCGATGGGTTGAAAAATTTATGCCTAAAAAAAAAATGCTTTGAGGGCTTCACCCCAGAACCCCTCGGAACCGCTCACTCAAGGGCCGAGCACGGCCCCAAACCCCAGAAAAGGATACATAAAAAGTGCACAGTACTCTTAGTGTACAGTCTTCAACACTTTCACACATGGAAAAATAGGCTCCACAAACCTAACAATCTCCCACTTGGAGACTAGATTTATCCTCTGAAGAAGCTTCTCAACCCTTCACTTAGTCATATGTGACAGACCAACCAAAGCTTGAACACAACTTTAGTTTTTCCCTTGTGACCACCTTGGTCATCATGTCTGCAGGATTCTGATTGGTATGAATTTTCTCCAACTTGAACTTCTCTTCCTCCAAAGTTGTCCTGATGAAATGGTACCTTAACTGTATATGCTTTGTCCTAGAGTGGAAAGCAGAGTTCTTAGCTAGGTGTATAGCACTCTGACTATCACTATGTAGCTTACATTCCTCTTGCTTATGCCCCAACTCCTCAAGAAATTTTTGTAACCAAATCATCTCTTTGCTTGCCTTTGTGGTTGACAAAGCCACTAGCTTCTGTAGTCGTGAAATCCATCTCACTGATGTCCCACCTACAGTGTAAATATAACCTATCGTGCTCCTCCTGCTATCTACATCTCCAGCCATATCTGAATCTACATAACCACGTAAAGTGGTGTTTGATCCACTGTAGCACAAAACTATCCCCATGGTCCCTCTCAAATACCGAAGGATCCACTTTACTGCTTGTCAATGCTCTTTACCTGGATCACTCATAAATCTACTCACAACTCCCACTGCATGGGCAATATCAGGCCTAATGCTTACCATGGCATACATCAAACTGCCAATTGCTGATGAGTAAGGTACCTTGGACATTTGGTTTCTCTCCTGCTCTGTCTTGGGACACTGCTCCTTTGATAACTTGAAATGGCCTGCCAAAGGAGTCCCAACCGGTTTAGCATCCTGCATATTAAACCTCTCCAAGACCTTCTTAATGTACTCTTCCTGAGATAAAGTCATCTTCCGTTCCTTCCTATCCTGAGATATCCTCATACCAAGGATTTGTTTGGCTGCACCCAAATCCTTCATAGCAAATGATTCACTTAGCTACTTCTTGAGTACTTTTATTTCCTGCATATGTTTTACCTGCAACCAACATGTCATCAACATATAAACACAGGATAATATAACTTCCATCCTCAAATTTCTTTGTATACAAACAATGGTTAGAATGACATCTGACTATAACCTTGCTTCATCATGAAGCTATAAAATTTCTTTGTACCATTGACGTGGAGCTTGTTTCAGGCCATACAAGGCTCTTCTTCAGTTTACACACCATCTCCTCTTTACCTTTGACTTCATATCCTTCCGGATGCTGCATATATAGCTCCTCCTCCAAATCGACCATGGAGAAATGTAGTCTTTACATATAATTGTTCTAAGTGCAAGTCTTCTGCTGCCACTATTCCAAGAACAGTTCTGATAGAAGTAATTTTTACTACAGGAGAAAAAATCTCATCAAAATCTATACCTTTTTTTTTGTGCAAACCCCTTGACCACCAACTGGGCCTTGTATCTTTTCTTGCCTCCTTCTTCCTCTTTGACTCTAAACACCCACTTATTCTATAATGCTCTTTTTCCTTCTGGGTAGTTTTACCAAATTCCCATGTCTAGTTCTCCATGAGAGCCTGATGCTCCTCATCCATGGCTTGCTCCCACTTCTTCCTGGCATCTACCTGCATTACTTCATCAAATCTCTCTAGTTCTCCACTATCAGTGAGTAATAAATAATAAAGAGAAGGAGAAAAATGTTCAGGTTCTCTTCTTACCCTAGAAGACCTCCTCAATATAGGAGTTTTGGGTTCCTGTTGAGGAGGTTCATGAACTGATTCATGTGTCACTTTCCCATCTGGAAGATCCTCTATCGTTGTATATTCTTTCTTGGATTCTTCCATGTTTTCCTGCAACTGCCGCTTATACATGCCTTTCTCATTAAAGACCACATCCCTAGATCAAATTATTTTCTTATCCTTAATACTCCATTTATAGCCAAAGTCATTAGCACCATAACCAATGAAAGTACATTTTTCTGATTTAGCCTCTAGCTTAGTCCTATCATCCTTGTCTATGTGAACAAACACCTCACATCCAAAGACTCTAAGAAATGAATAATCAACTTTCTTACCATACCAAGCCTCCTCAGGTATGCCTCCATCGAAGGCACTTGAGGGTCCTCTGTTTATCAAGTACACAGCTATGCTCACCACTTCTGCCCAAAAAGAAAGAGGCAGTGCAATGCATGTAACCTCATGCTCCTAGCACGCTCCATTATTGTTTTGTTCATCCTTTCTGATACACCTAATTCTGCTGCGGAGTTCCTGGAACCGTCTTTTGTCTGCGGATTCCATTCTTAGAACAGTAATCATCAAATTCATTGCTGCAATACTCCCCTCCATTATTTGACCTGAGACATTTTAGCTTAAGACTTGTTTCATTCTCTACCAAGGCTTTCCATTTAACAAAAGTGTCAAATACATCAGATTTGTTTCTAATACAATAAACCCAAACTTTCCTTGTTTCATCATCAATAAAAGTAACATAATAACTTGAACCCCCAAGAGATGATACCTGAGCTGGCCCCCACACATCAGAATGCACCAGCTCTAACTTACTCTCTTTCTTTATAGGTCCAACCTTGAGAAACCTTACTCGCTTTTGTTTCCCATATATGCAGTTCTCATAGAAATCGAAACTTGTTTCTGTATATCCAAGAAAATTCTTCTTTATGATGTCCATGCCCTTATGGCTCATATGACCAAGCCTATAGTGCCAATAAAGTTGTATCTGCATCTGAAGCCACAAGATTACAATCATTAGTACTATCAATGGGTAAATACAAGGTTCCAACCTTCTCACCTCTCTGCCACCCACAAGAGCACCCTTGGTAACCTTCCAAGAGTCTGCTGTAAATATCACAGTACAACCGTCACTTCCCAACTGCCCTGCCGATATCAAATTTTGTCGTTAATGTAGGCACATGTCTGACATCCTTCAATAACCAAGTATTCCCATTCTGCATCTTAACCTGAATAGAACCTTTTCCAACTATGCTGCAAGGCTCATCATCATCAAGAAAAACATGCCCAAAATCTCCTTGGACATAATCAACAAAATAATGCCTATGTGGAGAAGCATGGAAAGAAGCCCCTGAATCTAAAACCCAAGATTCAGTAATATTATGCAAAGAAAGAATCAAAGCATCCTGACATACATTACTCCATTGCCACATTTACCTCCTTATTTTCTTCTTGTTGTTTCTTCTTATCCCAAAGCTCCCAACATTCCTTCTTTGCATGCCCAGGTTTTCCACAATGTGCCGGCATACAATCTTGTCTCTTAGATTTTGACCTTGCCCGATCTTTTGATTTTCCATGGTTTCCTCTATTCTTCTGTCTCCCTCTAATTTCCACTGTCAAAGCATTCCCTGAAGTAGAAGATTCACCTAGAGCTTTTTCTTCACATTTCCTCACTTAGAATTACCCCTACAACATCCTCAAACTTCAACTTCAAGTTAGCTAGAACCGAGTTTCCTACCACCATTACCAGGCTATTCCAAATTTCAGGTAAAGAGAACTAAATTAATAAAGCCCTAATTTCTTCATAAAATTCTATTGTAACCAAAGCTAACATATTCACAACCGTATTGAAATCATTTAAATGATTTTCTACTGAAATATTCTCAGACATCTTCATCTTAAACAAATTTTTCATTAAAAATATCTTGTTAGAGGCAGAGTGTTTTTCATACAACTTCCCTAATGCATCCATTAGATCTTTTGTAGTCTTTCCCTTTAAAAGGTTAAATAATACCGAAGATGCAAGACACAGTCGGATCATTCCAAGTGCCTTCTGATCCAACAAATCCCATTCCACATCTATCATACTCAAGGGTTTGTTCACCTTCTCAGACTGCAGAGTATAAAGATCCTTCTGATAAAGGTAATCTTCCATCTACATCTTCCAAAGACTGAAATTCTACCAGTTGAATTTATGAACCCTAGATCTTCCATCATCTTCCATAGCTCCCACTCAAGCTAAATAATTTCCCTGCGATTCAACACTTCAGCAAAGCAAACCAAGCATTGATACCAATTGTTAGGAAATAAGAGATAAAATATGCGGAATAATCCCTTACAGAATCACAACAGTAGAAACTAATATGCAGACAATATTACAGATCTCAAATAATAGTGAAAAATAGATAACACAACAAAGATAGAAAATATTTAATGTGGTTCACCCAATTTGGGCTATTTCCACCAAGAATCACTTGATCAGATTTTATTACAATCCTCCACTCTCTCAGTACAATACCCAGATCCATTTGGAGCTATGCTCAACAAACTCTACACAATTCACACCCGAATTCAAAGCACATCTGCAATACATTTTCTTGTATATATATCATATGCATAAGATCATATAAATAGACAATTGCTTAAGCAGTTTGATACAAAACCGTGGGTATCAAAACCATGGGCAAAAAACCGTGGGTATCAAAACAATGGGTACCAAAAAACCATGGGCTCAAAAACAGCCCATAATGGTTACCCATTACCCATGGGTTAATAAACCACCCATAAAAATACTCGAGTGTAACACATAGAAGGTGTACCACACTCTAAAATGAAAAAAGGCTCCAAAAACATAACAAACACGTGGTGCCTTCCACTAGCATGTGATACTTAGCTGATTCGGGCTGAGCCATTTTCGAACCCTAGACATGTGGAAGCCTCGCGCTCATTTGAGTCTCCTCTTTTGGTCACACCTTTGAATGTGCACCATTGAGACACCTGACGACCTCTACTAACACTCTTATACTTAACTAATTTGGGCCCGCTACTCTTTGAATTATATTGGACGTTGACCATGTGGAGAGCTAGTGCTAGTTTGGGTCTCTGCCTTGGGCTCCTACTTTTGAAATTGCGTTGAGCTGACGCATGGTTCTTCCCACTCGTTTGTACATTTCAATGACTAGAGCTGTCCCTTTTCGAGCGTGGGACATATTGATACTTCACACTTGTTTGAGTCTTCCTTTTGGGTTTAACCCTTGGAGATGCTCCGATGAGGCATGTGGAAGCTTCTTCCATCTCCTCCATACTTAGCCAATTTAATCCCTCTCTGAATGGTTTGTGAAGCCTGAAGCCTTTGAGCCTTTCCGTATTTTCCTCCTTTGATTCTTTGGTTTCTTTCACACTGTTTACCTCCTTAACTGACCCCATTCCTCCATTTTCGATCTCACCTATAATCTGATCGTTAGATTTGAAACGTGGGCTTGTGTGATGTAAGCGACCCTTAGATTTCTTCCTGCGCAGGGTTGTGTTTGCTCAATTTTCCTGAGGGAAAAATTGAGATAACATTTACTTTGTTATATTTATTATTATTAATAATAAATGGTTATTATTTTTATTATTAATATTAAATATTATTATTATTAATTATAAACATGTTTTAAACTTTGCAATAAACAAAGTTTATATATATAATAAAATTTTGGGAATGCGTAGAAGTGGCCTTGTCTGGTTTATTGTTTGGTGGGTAGGAATTAGGATGGGGAGGGTTCGGCGACCCTACCCCCCACCCCATATACCCTATGCATATATGGGGTGGGGGTTAGGGTGTCAAACCCCTCCCCACACCCTTACAACTTTCAACCAAAACTCAACGAAAAACTATACTCACCGCTAATAAATGCATACATTTGGTCGCTTTTACCAGTCTACGAAAATTTCTTAAGCATGGTTAAATGATTTACGTAAAATGATATAAGTGGTCGAATGTACGCATTTACCAGTGATGAGTACAATTTTGCATTCAGTTTTGGTTCAAAGTTTTCAGGGGGTGGGGATGGGTCTGAGGTGGGGTCACCAACCCCTCCACACCCCCTTAAAAAATTGAACAAAAACTCAACGAAAAACTATTCTCATCGTTGGTAAATTTATAAAATCGGACACTTTTATCATTATGCAAAACACGTTTAACCATGACCCTAGAAATTAATTCATATATATATATATAACAAGATTTTTATATCAAGTTCTTCTTTTTATAAATTTAGATTTTGGGTATTTTTAAATTATAATAAAATGGGTAAATGTGTATATAGCATACATATATACACACAAATGTATATATATATATATATATATATATATATATATATATATATATATATATATATATATATATATATATGTATGTGTGTGTGTGTGTGTGTATAATGTATTTATATAGATAAAAAAAGTTTTTTTGTGTATATCTATTCACAAAGGAAGAGAAAAGAAATGTAAATCTACCAAAAATATAGATTTTTCAGTAAATAAAAAATACGCAAATCCGTATTTTTGGTTATATCATGATTTCAGCAAAATGGTAAATTTACGATCCCTTGAATAGGGTAGGATAAAAATAGGAAATAAAACAAGATGAAATTTTGGAAAGGTATCTCCATCCCCAAGCTTCCTTATTCTCATCCATGGCTTGCTCCTCTTTGATCTTCCCTTAACCTGCAAAAAAAATGAATGAAATGAATGAAATGAGTAAAAGAGATGAATAAAAGTCTCCCTTTGAGATTTTAGTGTTGATTTTAATTTCCTTCATCCAATGGCCTAGATTGAATTCATCCAATGCCCCAATTTGTCTCCTACAAATATTAGGTGGGGGGTTGGTGAAGTGATCATTTGGTCACATGGGTCTTCTTTGGAATGGGGCCACTTATGTGGTTTGAAAGTCAATTAAATAGTTTCTCTTTTATTTTGAATTATTTTAAATAAACTCCTTTCCTTATTAGTTTAGACTATTTGTATATTAGAGACTTGTTTATAATTAGCCTTATGTAAATGGAAGGGTTGTTTTAGACTTGGAATTTAAGTATTAAATTATTGTATGACATTATAAACATAAGTATTAAATTAATTTAGGATTAATTGAATAAAATATTTTAAACGTAACCATAGATTAAATCCATTCCTTTATTTAATAATATTATTTAAGTAATTTTATGGCGACTGTTTGAAACCGAAGGTTAACCTTATCGTTGCCTTCATTCCCTTTAACAAAAAAAATTATGCCATAATTTTCTATTATAACACTTGTTGTGTTTTGGATTTCGTGTGCAAAAATTTGGGGGCATTACAGGAACCTCATTTTTATTGCAAGATGGAAAATAAAACATGATCCACCATCGGTCTAAAAAATTGGTTTTAATTAAATCACTGTTGCACCATTGGTTTGGAAACTGTTTGCATGGAAATGGAATAGGAAAATTTGTTTGGGGGTCTGTGAATAAGGAACATATGATGTATTTTGTAATTTATTTTTTCTTTACATCTATATATTTTTTGGCATATCATTCCCTATGACGCTCTTTATAAGATGTCCAATGATCAATTTAACTCATTTATGTGTCAAATTGAGCCACTAATGCCTCCAATGTTTTTGTTAGAGAGGAACAATGGAGGTTTCTAGAATAGGAACCCCTCATTTTTTTATTAATTCCTCAATTTCAATATTGTTTTCCACTATATGGGATGTTAAATCCTCGTGACTACCTGAGGGATGTTCAACAACTGTAGGGGGGGCTAGGATGATTCACAATAATTGAACGGTTTGGTCATGGCTAAGGTGGAATTCCAACAATAAAAAAATGTATTGAATTTAAATTATACTATATAATTACCAAATATCAATGAAATTTAGAGAATATATTTTTTCCTTCCTCTTCTCTGTGGCGCCATCGTCCATTCTGATTTTCACAAAAATTCTCATATGATTGTGGGAGATAGATGCAACTGAATACAAAATGTGAGTGTAGGGTTTTGCTATCAAACTGGCATTTTGGGGGGGAATGAATAGGGCTAGGGCATTTTTTATTTATATTTTAGAAAAAAATGAATAGGGCTAGTGAATTGCCAAACCAAAGAAATCATAATGCATTCACGTTTTTCTCATTTTCTCTTTCTTGTCAACTTTTTGGCCTCACAGATTGGTGCACTTAACTGCCTTTTATAAATAAAATTGACATGATGCAAAAATAGATAAAATAAAATTCACATAATATTTATTCTTTCATAAAACAATTGCATATTTATGTATGTGACATACCATGTGTGTTGCTTGATTCTTATAAAGCTATGTATAAGGTCATCACTTGTGCTTGGTGTGTGGAGAAACTATTAGAAACCAAACATCTTTAATAGACTTGGTATTTTGCAATGTTTTCTAAGTATTGGATAGAAGAAGTTACTGAAATTCATAAAAAGTTTATTTAAAGAATTTGAAGTTAGTTTATGATGTTAATGCACATTTTTTCATTAGGTGCACAAAAAAACATCAATGACCACTACAAATCCTATATGGATAATGAATTTCTAGCTTCCTCATTGGTTTCCTCATTCCATTTTATTGGTCTATATCTGTAATTTTAATTTTACTATTGTCTCCATTTTCATATACAATTTTCTCTCAATTTTGTTTGCAATAATTTATGTGCACAATTGTGGTAGGGAACAGAGGATGCTCTTATTAAATATATGTTACTCTTGAAATAGGCCCTTGCTAATAATTCTTCCATCTACCTGATAGCCATTGAGGATGTAAACTACAAGGGAGAGAATATTAATTGTAAGTTTTGTTTTCTTCTAAAGATGAGGTTTCCATAGGCACAACTATAATTAAAAATTTTATTTGAAAAGAGAATGAATATGTATATCTTTTCCCTATTATCAAATATATTTTAGGCTTCATTGAATGATGTGTCTTATAAATTATGTTTCTGATTGGCCATGAAATAATGGGATCATTTCTATGGCTTTGACACGAGATGCATAAGGAAGGAAGTGATGGTGGAACCTCTTATAGACATTGTTTTATAGAATCAAATTGTTACAAACTCCTAGTTGCTTAAGGTTCAATTTACATCACCTAGATTTCATTATATGCCTTATTTTGAACACAATTCCTTACCTGTTAGTGAGACTTTGTTCATGTCACAAAATAAAACCATTTTCCATGTTATTCAGACAATGGAAATTTTAAAGATAAACTTTGGAGATGCACTTGTGGTCGAGCGCAATGATTTTATCCATGCTTTGGTAACATATTTTGATGTTGCATTTACAAATTGTCATAAATTTAAGGGATTTTCATCACGTAATGATAGATTTATTTACAGAAATTGGGCACATAAAATATCAAACAATGGAAATAAAATAAATAATCTTGCAAATAAACAAAGCATTCCAATCTCAAATCAGCACTTATGTTCATGTCTATTTTCTTATTTTTCAAACATTCATCTCAATACAATATCTATGTGTTGAAAAACACTTATAATTACCACTAATATGTAGATGGATTTTTTCTAACAATAAAACAGTCAACAGTTAAAAATAGAACATCGACTAAAAACAACACATGCTTTTGTGCAATATAAATTTTTGACTTATTTGCTTGATTATATTTTCCTAAAATGAGGAAAATATATTTAAAATTAATTTATGCATGAAAACAAACTTACTTTTTAATTTTCCCAGAAATAGTAATCATAGCATGTGGGAGAAATTATCTATTTCCAATACTCCCCCGTATCTACGTTTCTAATTGAAAACAGGTTATGGTTTATATATCCAGTCTGCAGACAACATAATTTACAAAAAATAATTACTTGTATTGGTTATTAAACATGAATGAACTATTGAGATCCCACCATGTGTGGGAAATCGTAGAGAGTGGGTACACAGATCCCACAAATGCAACAATATATAATGTACTCTCACAAGCAGAGAAACACACTTTGAAGGAATTAAGAAAGAAAGATGGAAATTATTTTTTATTTATTCATCAATCCATGCATGAAAGCATCAAACCTAGAGTGATAGTAGCCACTAAATCGAAAAAGGCATGAAAAACTCTCCAAGTTGCATATCAAGGTCAAGAGAAAGTAAAAAATGCAAAGCTACCATTACTTCGAAGAGATTTTGATAATATGTCAATGAAATATTTAGATTCCGTAGAATCATTATTTACTTATTTTAGCTAGTTTAGTCAATCAAATTAAATATCATGGTGAAATTATTGAAGCTAGAAGGATTATTGAAAAGTTTCTTAGAATTTTTCCTACAAAATTTGATCGTTTGGTAGTTACTATTGAAGAAACTAAGGATCTAATTTTGTTTTAAATTGATTAGTTGCATGCATCACTAATAAATCATGAACAAAGATTGAATAGATCACATGTAGTTGTAGATCAAGATTTTTCATCACAGGCATCATGAATTTGTGGAAGAGGAAGAGGAAGCTTCAGCCCTAGAGGTAGACGAATAAATTCATCTAGAGGATGCAGCAGCGGTCCATCAAACTCAAGTGGAAGATGAAATAGTAAAGAGCACAATCATAATCATTGTTTAGATCAGACACAAGATAAGTCACATGTGCAATGTCACTATTGCAACAGATATTAGCACTATGCTTATGATTATATGAAAAAGTAGTATGATCAAAATAAAAATAATCAAAATTAGGTTGTAAGATATACTCTAAGCTCGATGTTTATTTTATGCAAAAATATTGCCGAAGAATTGACGATTGAGTGTATTCTTCACAAGAGATTCCTAGTGATGTGTTGTATTTCAATTCTAGTTGTGATTTCATACTAGAAAAAATATGGAATAATTTTTTTTGTGAAAGGAACTAAAGGTGACGAAAAGGTCAATCTTAGGTTTCAAATGGTCATAAAAAAATAACTTAAATAGTTTTATTGAAATAAATAATGAAATCAATATATGATTAGGTTTAAAAAATTTCATTTGATTAATTTTGAATTAATTTAATACATTAGTTTCCAAGGTCAAGAAATAATTTATTAATTAAATTCCAAGGTCTAAAAGTTCTCCCATTTACAAAACTATTAAATTCAAATCTAAAATATCAATGATGTCTATACATTTAAGGGAAATAAGATACTAAAAATAATTTAAAGGAAATACAAACAATTTAATTAACTTACAACCCACACAAGCTGCCCCATCCAAGCAAGACACATGTCACCAAATTATTAACTCTCACCCACCACGGTTTTAAAAACCCATAGTCTGCTTTAACCAGTGCCCGTAAGATTGAACAAAAGGAATTTAGTGGGTTTTTGGCCCCCACCTATTTTATATTTAAAACAATGCAAGTGTGGGGGAGGGGTCGCCAAACCCACCCCCCATCCCATAATAATATGGGTTGGGTGGTGGGGTTGGAAACCCCTCCCCACCCCATTCCTCAATTAAATCCTAAGTGGCCAAGCACTCCACGCATACCACACTATTAATATAATTTTTTTTAACTATTTCAAATTTTGTGAAATGGGAATATTAATAAAAGGATTAATATTATAAGTAGTAATATTTATCAAAGTTAGCAATAGTAATAAGAATAAATAGGTATTAACATTAATACATATTAATATATAATGTATTGACATAGGTGTATATTAATATAAGTGCATCATTATTACCATTTCAATTATGTTTAGATTTTAATATATGAAAACAATATCAATATGTAATTATATTAATAAAATAAGAATGTTGAGATAGTCTAATAACTTAAATGCCTCTTTTTTATTTTTGGATAGATATAAGAATGAGCTAAAAGGGTATAAATTTAGTAACCAATTTCTAAAGTACATACAAATTAAATTATAATTAGGTACTCACATTCTTAAGATTTTATTTAGTTAATTAATTAAAACAATTCATTTGGAGCAAGGCAAGAAGAAGAAATAATAATAAGGATTTTTAACTATCTAGTTAAGAATGGTAATAGGACTACTAATAAGATTGTTTACTCAAATAATCGTAATAACTATTTTCCTTCTTACCAATTAGTAGGAATGTAACCAACTTATATATGCTCCAACACACAATCCTTTCAAAGGAAAACAATGAACTATGATCCTTTTTCTTACTATTTAAATAACAACCATTTCACAAGAAACTACAACCCACAAGATACTTATTCCTTTCAAAAGGGAGTCTAACAACCTTACAATATTTTTAGAAATGAAAGCATCTAAATTTGGATCTATTGACACAAACATAAATTAATAAAAGTTTATCCATTTCATCTAAATTCAAACCTTCCTTTCTCCAAACAATACAAATCTTTATAATTTATTTTCAGAAGACTAATGACATTTGACATTTTAATTTCCTCAATCCACACTCATAGAAGGGTTTACAAGATAAAATGATTTCCAAAGGGTACAACACTTTATCGAAACTTAATATTTTACAATACAAACCAATCAATGTGGCAAATACATGTTTGAATGATATACAACTAATGGGCTTACCACAAGGCCAATTTACAAGTTTTCAAGATACATATCTTCATCCCAATAGTATCTCTAACTTGTCTTTCTTAAAATTCATAATAGGATCACAAAACGAGGAAGCGGGAGTAGGAAATGTTCTCCACCCAAACTTAAATATATTAGTGGGAGAATCCATCCTATTAATTTACCATGAGCCCCAAGAAAGTAACCATTAGGGGCATTGAGCAACAATGAAAACTATAACAAAGAGGCTTCACAACAAAACACACGTATAATACATTAAACTAAACTAAGATCACATGACCAAATAAGTTTACACAAACAAATCAATACAAATTTTTGAGGATCAAACAAAATATAGCAAGGGTTATGGGAGACCACCTCCATATGCCTCCCAAGTGAAGTGGGAGTCTTACCCTAGCCTCCAAGTGCACAAAATAGTAACACAAATACTTATTTCTCCCTTACAACATGCAACAAATCCATGAATCCATTTTTCCTTCCCATAGGTAATACTTCCATTGATACTTGCACCAAAAGCATGCCTCACATAAACTACCTTTTCCCTCCCAATTGGTCCCACAAACCCTTCTCAGACACCTAACTAAGGCCAACTACTCAGCCAACCCACACGAACACCATCATGAGAACAAAACACTTGTAACAAGCACACCATTGCTTACAAAAAATAAAATAACATAACAACAACAGTTGGAGAGCCTACCTCTCCATCAAAAAATGAGAAAACCTTCACAAGCCTCTTCAAATCCAAGCCAAAAAATTTCCAAGCACTTGAAAAGCTCTAAAATCCAAAATTGCATAAGAAGCAAAATGAGCAAGTAACCCCCATTCTAATCGAAATTTAAAAATCAATCAAAAAGGAATACGAGGATGATGAGGTGGCTCTATGTAGGATTAAAATTCATCATTCCCCATCTCTACACTCAATTCAACTCATCAAGACCAAGAAACATCAATGCACAAGCAAAGACTATGACAACCGACATGGATCAAAACTTGCACAACTTATTTTCAAACGACATAATAAATTGGGTAAGAAGGAAAGTGCAATGAATTTCCTTCGCGTACACTCAAAAATGTAAACAGAATTAAAAATTAAGCTTTCCAACCCATAGGTAAGGTTTTTTGGTCAAATTAAGAGGCATGAGACAAGTCTTGTTTGTCCTAGAAGTCTCCAAAAGTGACCCCCAAGTCAAAATCCGAATTTTGAACATGGGATGGAGGAAAAAAATCCCAAATCAACATAAATTTTACTTACACAAGGACTACAAGATCTCATCATAACTATTTGTCACATCTCTGATTTGGTTAAACAAAACAAGAAGGGTTAAGTATAATAAACACACATTTACACATGCTAATAAAGTGACAAATTTTCCAAATTTTAAATGCACAAATAATAAATAAATCACATGCAAAATTTAAAGAAAGGGAAACAATTCACCCCATGTCCACACATGTGAATTCACCCCCCATGGGATACTTCCAAACATGACATGCAAAACACGCACAAAACAACAATACACAAGTTGTCAAATTTAGCCTTGTTGCTCAACATCTAACTTCCTTCCGTGGTTGGTCTCCTATCCCGTTTGATGTTTGTTATAAAAGTCCTATATAAAAAAAAATACCTCTTTGGCCATTCAGCCATATTAAAAACATTGAGAAATCAAATTTATATAGCTCAATATTCATCATTTGACATTAGCAATTATATTATCCATCAATATACCAAAATCTAACCCTAACATTGATGAAATTACAATTATATTCCTGTTATCACCGAATCACAGCACCCCTGGATGTTGATCAGATTTCTAGTTTGATCACTCTAAGCATCCAGTGTGATTGGATAACATGGGTACTATCTCCAAGTTGTGGGACTTGATACTTGAGATAGACCTCCAGAGAAAGCTGGTTCTTGCTCCTAAACTACCTGCCACAATCTAATCTAATGCAGGAGAAACTAGCTATTCTAACACTAAAAATTCCAAGCGACCAGAGAGAGAGAATGCAATAAATGAAAGTGCGTACACTAAAGCGGTGATACACCAGAAAAAGAGGGTGTGAGAGTAATCTCCAAATGTGTGAAATACAGAGGCAAAAGTGCACACTAGAAGAGGTGATGACAGTTCACCATAATCCAACAAAATGCATTCACAAGCAATTATTCCAAGCACACACAATGATAATGAATTCCTACAAGAACATAATAAATAGACACAATATACTTGTAGAAAGATTAAAATGGTGCAAGAAGAATGCAAGGAAATACAGCAGGGGAGAAGATATATCCACAAACTGATATTTTATTGCTTCATGATATGCACAGTTCAATCTATTACAAGATAAAGGGCCTGGATCACCATGCAAGGAGTCCACTACAAGGGCCTGTAACACACTGGCTTCACAAAGAAATTTTGACAGAGCTTTGTTACCCAAAAACTCCTCCCCCCTTTACAATGAGTCCAACACTCCAATTTATAGAAAAAATGAGAAGGAGAAGAGAAGGAAAAATGGAAATCCCGAAATCTGTCCTTCAACCACCTGTAAGAGGCATTAAATTGAGTGGAATGGTTATACATTACTTGCAAAATGATCCCCATACTGTCCCATGTGCTGCAGCAGAGAAAGAATGATGACCATGCCTCTTAATTGCACTCTCAGCTACCAAATAAAACACTGTTCAAAACCCGGCCACGCTTCCTTAAAAATCTCAATCAATTTCTGATCAAATCTGGAATTTCTTCATTTCTGTGCATCGGGCTCGGAACCACGATTTTAACGGTACCAATTTTGTGCGATTTCGTTGAGAAATGCAAAAGTTATGGCCTTCTGAGTGTCGCGGGCAGATGTTTTGGGCCTGGCAGGCGTTTTTCTGTCATTTGACGGGATATGAGCATTGACTGACTGGAGCCGAATACTGTTTCTTTTATTTAAATATATCTACCCTCATTAAAATTAAGAAATCCAGTAGAGGTGGCGTAGAGGACATCGTGCTCATTCCAGAAAGTCCAATTTTATGAAAATCGGAGCTCGTGAGTCAAAAGTTATGGCCGTTTGAAGTTTCCGGACCAAACGTTGACTTTTCTTCCCTGCCTTCGGCCGTTTCGGCTTTCCGCGTCCTACACGTCCCTTTGTCCCATTTGGTTTCGGTGCTGAAATTTCCCATTTTGGCCAAACCGGCCAGTTTGCGTACTCGCAGCCCATATGTCCCATTTGCTTTCAGACTGTTTGGGACAAATTCACCCGGTTCGGCCGGTTCGCGCCCTTTTGTCCCAATTGTTCCGGGACAAAATTTCTCATTTCGGTTGGTTCGGCCGGTTCACGTACTTTTTTCCCGCACGTCCCAGACTGCTTCGGGCTGCCTTGACTCATTTCGCCCAGTTCAGCCGTTTCGCATCTTTTTGTCCCGCTTGTCCCGAAGGCGACCCTCTCAGCAGTTAGCCAATTTTTTCTCTCTTTTCAGCCAGTTCGGCTTTCCACGTCCCACGCGTCCTTTCGGCCCAGATGTTCCATTTGCTTTCGGACCGTCTTGCGGCCTTTTCAGCCGGTTCGCCGCACCTTTTGTCCCCAACTATCCCAAATGCTGGCGAGGACTAGGACTTAGCCATTTTTCGTGATTTTTCCTGGCCCGAGATTGTTTTTTGCAAAATTTTTTACAGTTTCTCAGAACTTGCTCTCTCCTCTACTTGGACAGGGGGAGTTAGAAAAATATGAGGGGACCCTAGAACCATGAATTTTTTGCCCTGACTCAATCTATTTTCCTGGGACTAAAGAATTTGATGCATGTTATCAAAATTACCTTGAGGGTGAATTTTGGATAACAATTCCAACATCCCCAAAACATAGCATGTCATTATAAAATGCACATCAAGAAAATCAACATACATCTAATTTTCTAACATCACTACCTAGTGGATCATACTAAAACATAAACATCATAGTGTCAATACTTCACATATCGGTATAATCTATCATCTACTGATCAATGTATCATAAACAAATGTTTGAGCATTAGTCTAATAGTATAAATATCCATATAGAACACTGTCGAAGAGGAGTGGGAGCTACATACCCCTCCCCTTAAACTCGAATTACTCCTAGAATCCACTTGAATAAATGAGGAAATTGAGCTCCAAAATAGTGGCATCCTCCTAGGTGGCTACAGTCTCATCATACCTATCCCACTAGACACACACCTAGTCAATCTTGCAGCCTTGAAGGCCCAATATCCTATGATTTATGATGCCCATGGGATCTACTGATACCTACCCATGATCCTTCTCCTACAATGCGGTCAAATCCAAAACATGAGAGGGATCTGGAATATATCTCCTAAGTAAAGATACATGAAAAATATTGTGCACATGAGACAAGTTGTGTGGCAATGCTAGATGATAGGCCAAGGGACTGAAACACTCTAGGATATTGAAGGGACCCACAAATCTAGGAGCTAACTTGGATCCTATTCCATAATGGATATGATGCTTATGAGGCCTGACACAAAGAAACACCTTCGTGCCCACCTAAAAACTATGATCTGTCCTCCTCATATCTACATACTTCTTCTAACTATCTTAAGCCTCCTAAAGCCTCTGAAGAATCAAGACAACTTGGTACTCCATATCCTGTACCAAATCCAACCCAAGAGAAACCCTTTCCTCCAACCTATCTAACTAAAGGGTGTCCTGCACTCTCTGTCATATAATGCCTCAAAAGGATCCATGCTAATCAAACTATGAAAACTATTGTTGTAGGAAAAATCTAGCAAATACAAGTACTCCTCCCACCTAGACTACTAGTCCATGACAAACATACACAACATATGCTTCAAGATCTGATTTACGTGCTCTATTTTTCCATTTGTGTGTTGATGATAGGATGTACTAAAGTTGATACTCATGCCAGGAACCTACTGTATAGTAGTTTAGAAGTGTGAAGTGTACAATGGATCATAGTCACAAATAATCTTCCACAAAATCCCATATAGTATTACAATCTCATCAAAGTATACTCTTGCTACTGCACTAGCTATATAAGTTCTCTTCACTAGAGAAAAATCAGCCACTTTCGTCAATTTATCCACTGTGAACATGATGGCATCATGGTGATATCTCAATGTCAGTAGTCCAATGATGAAATCCATGGAAATAGTGTCACATTTCCACTTCGGTATAGCTTGTGGGTAAAGAAGGCCAGTAGGATGCTGATGCTCGACCTTCACCCTCTGACACTCTAAACAACGTGACACAAACTGCGATATATCCCACTGAAGAAATATCCAATGATAAATGTGTCTTAAGGTGGCATGCATCTTCTTCACCCCTGGAAGGGATGAATAAGGTTCCCAATGATCCCATACCAAGATATCTTGTCTTAAGCCTTCATCTCTAGGAAGATATATAAAACCTATGTGTCTGAGAAGACAATTTTCCTCTAATACGAAACCATAAAGCATTCCCTCAAGGGGTGTCTTAGAATCAATCTCTGATCTGGTTTCATGGTAGTAGCTGTTGTGAGAAAGCTGCTATAAAATCTTGCTCCATAAATATATACCCACTAAAGTAGTCATAGCCACAAGTCTCGGCTACATAGGGCATCTGCAGCCAGATTCTCCTCTCCGTTCCCATTCTCTATCTCCATGCAATAATAAAAAATAAACTCCATCCAAAACCGTTGACAATCATTGAGATTGGGCTGTGTGAAGAGGTGGTGAATACTTGAGTGATATGTCTTGAGTATCACTCTCCAGTCAAGAAGGAAGTGTCTCCATCAAACAAAATCATGCACAACTCTTCCAAGATCAAGGTCATGAGTCAAATAATTGAGGTCATAATGCTTGAGTTTTCGAGACTCAAAGGCTACTACATGGCCCTCTTACATCAATACTCTAGCTAACCCTAGCAAAGAAGCATCTGTGAAAATGAAGAACTCACCCTAAGGGTCTGGAACTGCAATAATAGGAGATGTTGTAAGGAATTCCTTCAGTTTCCTGAAGGAATACTCACATCTATCAGACCAAATGAAATTATTTTGTTTCTGTTGAAGGGAAGTGATGGGCTGTGAAACACCAGTGAAGTCCTGAACAAATATCCCTCTAGTATCCTACCAACATCATGAAACTGCAAACCTCGGTCACACTAGTAGGTGTTGGCCAACCCATAATCGCTCTAATCTTGGAAGGATTGATTGTGATGCCTTCCCTAGAAATGATGTGACCCAAAATTACACTTATAACTTGAATAATGCACACTTCTACAGGTTCCTATAAATTGATGTTCATGAAGACACTATACAACCTGAAGAAGGTAATCCTTCTACTCCTCATACGTATGTGAGAATATTAAGATGTTATAAAGGAACATGAGTACAAAATGATGTAAAAAGGTCCTAAAAACTGTAGGGGCATTCGTAAGAATGAATGGAACCACTGTGAACTCATAGTGGCCATACCTCATGCGAAAAGATGACTTGTGAATATCTGTCTTTGCAATCCTCATCTGATGGTAACCCGACTTAAGATTTATATTAGAAAATATAGTGGCCCCCTTCATTTGATCAAAAAAATCATCAATGCAAGCAAGGGGGTAGCAATTCTTGATCCTTACTTTATTTAGCTGACGATAGTCTACACACAGCCGAAAAGATCCGTCCTTCTTCACAAAAATCACCAGTGCACCTCAAGGGGATACACTAGGATGAATTAGGCATTTCTCAAGAAGTACCTAAAGCTGCAACTTGAGCTCACATAGCTCAGGTGTGGTCATCCTATAAGGAGCGTGCGAGATAGGTTCCACTCCTGGTAGTAAATCAATGTAAAAATATATCTCATGTGGGGGAGATATCCGTAACAGCTCACTAGGAAATACATCTGAGAACTCCTAAAAAATAGGGTGATCATCGAGTGAAGGTCCTCTAACCTCAATGTTTGACCTATCACTAACTATAATAGCATACAGTTAACAGCCTCATTACGCACACCGCTTCAGCTGTATAGTAGAAATAGTGTGAATATAAATGGGTCTCCTGACTCTAACTATCACTGACTCCACACTGAAATCATTTGTACAAGATATAATCTTACTATAGAAATCAAATCTAGCTCTATGTTTAGATAACCAATCCATCCCAAGATAACACCATAAGAACCCAAGGGAAGGATACAAAGATCCAAAGTCATGGTAAAGGGTACGAAGTCTAGTACGAACTCATTTAATGAGTATTCAACTGAGATCTTAGCACTAGAAGCCATGTCAACATCCCAACTAGGGCCCTACCTAACTACCACAAACCTACAACGCTCTACTAAAAATAGCAAAATGAAAGAATCTGATGAGCCTGAGTCAAATAAAATAGGGATAGAAATACCACCAATGCTACCTGTGTTCTCTATCATCATGCCCTGGTGCTCTACCTGAAAGTTCTAGACCATTGCATATATCCTGTAGCTCTTTGTCATGTCACCAATTGTAGGCTCAGAAATAGGTGCCTTAGCCTGATTAATAGGTTTCTAATGGCACTCTCCAATGATTTCCGTGAACACCGCACCCATAAAAAGTTCCCAGTCCTCTCCATTATGTAGATAGACCTCCAGGTTTCCCAGTAGTACATGCTGAAGGTCTTGATGACCCTGTCACAGACCTCTGAGAGTGTTGTGGTGGGTATGCTCCCGTCGATTATGCTCACGGTGGATCCTTGTCCTGTTTGGCTCCCTAGCTAGAGGTCCCATGATACACCCTCTTTGAGAATCATGATGTTGTGGAGGTCAAAAGGGAAGTCGATTTTGCTTCTTCTTTTACTACTGAGGAGGTGGTGGAGGAAGAAAGGAAGACTGTGCTGAGATGTGTCTAACACGAGTAGGAGGAACTTATCCCCTTGATCTATTATCCTGCATCTACATTATGTGACTCCTCACTCTATCACGTGCAAGCTAAGTCTTTCCCCTAGTTTCTTCTGCAATATAGGTCTTCCCCACGGCCTCTGAAAGTGTCTATGGAAAGTGAATACACACTACCCAACCCAAGTCCAAGTTAAAGCCCTCGATGAACCTATGAACTTGAACCTTCTCATCCTGCATATATTCTACATATTGAAGTAGATCTATAAACCATCCTTCATACTCTTCTACCATCATGGAGGCCAAATGTAGATCATGAAACTCATCAATTCATAGCTGAATGAAGCTCCCTAAAATATATTTGATCCTGAAATGATCCTTGAAGAGCTCCGAAGTAACAATCTATAAATCCACATAGAGCTTTTGTTCCTTAGTTCTCCACCATACTCTGACTCTGTCTCTCAGAAGGTGGATGGAAACAAGAGCTTTCGTGTTGCTAGAACAAGGGCATAACTTGAAGCATCCGCTCAAGATTACTAACCATGGCTCAGCCTGAAATCTTCTTTTGTCTCTAGAAAAATTAGATGGGTGCAACTTGAGTATCTATTTCATGTGATCCACTACAAAAAAGTGTCACCATCTAGGCCTCTCTACATGATCAACTCTCGGCCTAGGGCTCCTAGACTTGCCCCTATGCATCACATCTCGATCTCTGAGCTCTGTAGGAGGTGATGTTGACAATTTTTTACACTTGTGCAAAAAAGGACAACTCATAACTTAGTTAGAATGGATGGCATTAGTGGAGTAAACCTAAGCTAGGGGAGATTCTTTAAGTTGAATATTTTTCTGATGGATTAATTAATGATTACATGAAATTTGTAGCTCTGCGTGTTGTTACAAAATGTAACAGATCACATAGTCTAAAATTTGATGATTATATTCAACAAAAGAACAAAAAGCCTTGAAGGACAGATTTGTAAAATTGATGAAGACTAAAAATACACAATAGATGAAGTGTTAAGTTTTGGAACAACAATCATAGTTTCAAATTTCAGCAGTCAAGGTCCTTTGCTAAATTTAAAGGTATTTTAAAGTTATTTCCTTCATGATTAAATGCATTCAATTATGTTATTAAGCTGTTTAATTCATTTTACAAACCATATACAAAGCTGAAATGCATAAAGAAATACATAACTTAGTTTCAGAATTCAATGTTTTATTCATAAAGAATTTCAAATGTTCCCACAAAATCCCTTGGATGTAACTCAAAAGTAAATTACAACTACTGAAGTAATAGGTACATATATATGAAAAATAAAGTAAAGGAGTATGAAAGAACCAATCATTGCCTTGGGTTTCATTCATTTCAGATGATGTATTTCCAACTCCAGATTGCTCCATCTTCATCCTCACTTCTTAGCAAATGTCATTGTACCTGAAAAAAGAAAAGGAAGGATTGTCAATTTTGAGCTCAGGGTTGATTCATATTCCTATACTATTTAGATTTGTGCAATTATATCTCGTAACATCAAGAGGTATAAATTACATAAGGATCAAAGGCACAACTGATAAAAGCATTATTCTGTAGTAGCATACATGACTTATTCACTTAGAAAGAAGGAGAGAGAAGAAAGAGAAAAAATATGGAATAAAAGAGAGGCCAAAAAGCCTAATGTTTTCTAACCAATTTATATAAATGCACAGATACAGGTAAGAAGAAAGTAGTGATACATTCTGTAACTTGAATAAAAAAAGTATATTTATTTTAGTCCAAACGAAAGGATGAAATTAACTTAAATGGGACAAGATTATAGCTGAAACAAAATGGAAAAGGAAATCTAAGAAAATTTTGAGAGGAATTCGCCATGTAAAATGGACATTTTACATCTTTCCATCATGCTATTTAAAATTAATACATGCTTGAAAGTTGTAGATAAATCAAATAGTAATGCAAAAAGTAGATAATGCATGTCATAGTCAAAGATAACAGTTACCAGAATTCAACTTCCAACAACAAGCCATAATTAAATAGATGAAGGATATAGTTACCAACTCAAAGAAAATAAGTGTTACAACTTAATCAAATACAACTCAGAAAGAAAGGACCAAATTCACATTTCCAAGTATACTTTTCTGAATTTCATCAAGAAAGATTCAGAAATGTTCAAGTTTCTCAGACACCAATTCAGAAATGGATTATAAACCAAAAAAGCTATATGAACATGGAAAAGAGTTCTCAGAAAGGAGCATATTGATGTCAGCTATAGAAAACACAAGGTACATGAATGAGCATCTCATAGAAAAGTTTAATGAAGATCAAGTATAATAAGAATTGCAGCAGATAAGTAAAAAAATAGAAACATCAATTACTTACACAGTCATGAAAAGGTTACAGAAGAAAGTGAAGAAATAAAGAGAGCTTATACAAAATTAAAGTTGTAGATCAAGATGGCCACTTCTAGTAACTGTTATAGGGTGTATGAAAAGTAAAAAAATAAGTCAATTTGCTACATCACTTCTACAGAGTACAACTACAACTACAAGTTACAAAGGAGCTATACAATCAAACCTACATCCACATCTACAGAATCCAATTCCTGTACAACATCAGAATGATCATGTAATCAAGGTGGATCAACATAAACAAGTATTTGTAACTCATAAAGAAAAAGTCACATCTTATGAGCAGCGCAACAATAAAAGAGAAGGATGATGATATGGAGTATAGACAATGAAATTAAATAGAAAAGGCACAAATATGAGCTCAGGATGGCAAGGGTTCTGAATCTCAGAATGAAGATAAGATTTCAATAAAAGGCACATTATTTCTCAAATTCAAATTTTAGAAAGTAGTGAGTTTCATTCATAGAAAGAAAATATGATCAACAATTAAAGAAATTAGTGCTATGATTTATCAAAAAATCCAACACTATAATGTGTGTCATGACCAAAGATAGTCAAATTAAAACCATGGCCTTATTTCAGACAAATCGAAAGGGCCCAAATAAATCATGTGTGTAATGATGTTAAAAAGATAACCTACCAATATGATGTATGCCATGATCAAGGTGAAGGATCTCCATTGGTGATGAATATGCAAGGTCAAATAAGGGCCCATGATGGAGTAGATAAGACCAAGAAACAATGAGTACATAGAATATTTTAACTTAATTTTTCCAAATTTCTCATACCAAAGGAGTTGAAATAAAAAGGATGCATTACTTTGCATGTACACATTTTTTCCCCACAATGGGAAGTCTAAAAAGCAAACAATAGCATTATGTGCACAATTTTTAATTTTACATACTATCACAGGAGACAAAAGAAAATTATGCATGGAGATGTCAACATTAGAGCTTGTAGGTTGTCCCCACACTTCCAGTGAATTTTGTAAAGTGTTAAATCAAAATAATTATCTTTCTCTCACATAGGGACATATTATTTTTCATGTGCATGCAATGGGTAAGTGGATCAAAATTGTAGATGTCACATCAAGCACTAGAAGATAGTGATTGCATGCATTGGAGAAGACTTTCTCATCAAGAAAATTTTATTATTAGCATAATTATTCCCAAATTTATTAAAAATAGAACAGTCAACTTCAGTTTGACTGAGTTATATTTTTGTAACCAAGGCTATTAATGCCTCATTGTATTAGCATGCTTATTTTAATTCATTTATTTATTAATGATAAAGGATAAAAATAGGATGCATGGGCGAGTACAATTTTGAGTCTATTTTTAGGATGGGTGGGATGAATAATTTTTACTATATATTGTGTGCATTGGCAAAGAACAAGGAGGACTTTTGGACACATGAGTACTGAAGTACTTTTCCAATTTTGCCTTTTTAATGAGAATTACATTATGCCTTTCCAAAAAATTTGCAGTCCTCTATTTGAGTTATTAATCCTCGTGAATGTAAAATTGCCTAGTTAATCATCCTACCCTATTGAAAATTTAGTGTTTTCTGCATGATATTAGTGTGCATGTTCATCTTATCAGTATTGTTGTGAAATTTTCCCTTAATACATTAAGTGTTTTTCCATAATATTCTACTAAAAAAATTGGTTTGGCATCCACAATTCATTCTCAGACACTTGTGCATGTGCCCAGTCAAATCCCTCAACAAGTTTGGTATATCACCCTAGTTTTCCAATTCATTTACAGTCATACTTTTACCCTCAAAACCCCAAAAATCAGTTTAGTATACATCAAGAAGGAACCGGCCTTGATATTGGAGACTCACCTCAACAATAGGTATACCCAAAAACTTGAGGTGTTGTAATGCCCACATTTTACACACACAAATACAACAGTAAAATACGAGGATAGTTTTTTTTTTTTACTTACATTGCTCACTACACAATGCCATAAAGGGTCCAAGTAAGGAAAACTCCATAATACATACGACACTTACATAAGCCATCGACCCACATAGACACATGACAACACCATATACATGTTCATGACACACCTTCCCTAATGAACGAATTATAGCAATAACCCAAAAACAAGAAAAGGGACTTAAGGATTGGCAACCCAACAACACATCATTTCCATGATTACATCTTAGTTATGATCAACATTCTAGGAAAAGTTTTATACAAGGATAATTTTATTCATTTTCCACATACAAATTCTCCAATTCATTTCACATGTAACTTATTGTTATACCATTTAAGTTTTCTCTTTATCCCTTATGAAAATCTCCATAACTTACATAATTAAATTCTATATTTCCAATTACCTACAAAGTTCCTAATTCTCTCTTTCTTAAGTTAACGGTTTGTTTTTTCAAAATATGTTTAGTAGACATTTAATTTTACCCTCATTATGCAAGGGGACCAACCAAAAGTTATCAAGGTAAAATAATACACATTAAAGGAGGTGATGGTTCAAGTTTCTCTTTCTTATAAACTTCCTTCCATTCGAAGCACATTTGTTTTCATACTATGGTTGTTTTAGTATCAATCTTAGTTTGATTCAGTTAAGCATTTACAAGACGTAATTTTATTTTATCTTATTTTTAATGGACTCTAAACTAGTTAAAATACCTAGTCCCACCAAGAAGAAATTTGTATCCATTATTAAAAAAACATTTAATGCCTAAATCATCCATAAGTAATTCAATTGAATTTTTTTTCCTAAACCATTATCACACATACTATTGTTTCTCATTTCATTTACAATTTTTTCTAGGTCTCTTTTTTTTAGGTGTCACTTTATAAGATAAAGATTTATGAAAGTACTTATTAACCATTTTGAATAATTATATGATTAGAAGCATTATAACTACACACAAATCCCAAGATAACCTCCTGATCAACTGAGGTTTGGTTTAATTCCAACTTCACCTAATGATCTATGCCTCAAGTACATATGAGTTTAAGGCAAGAGGACATATTTATGCTAAACCACCTTCAAGAAAAGACCAAGGTGATATGTTTATAGAAACAAAGGAAACACATTTAACTGAGAGGAACTAAGGCGTTCATTAAAAAGAGTTTAAGACCTATAAAAAGTATTTCACAATCTCCAATTATGTTGTCTAGATCCAACTGGGATTTCATTGGTAGATGAAGTTAATTTATAGATCTAATCATGTAAGACCTATCAATCCAAAAGGATACTAAGGGAATATTAGCTCTACTTACCCAAAGATGGTAATGTTACACTACATAGTCATTGCTTTGAACAAGGAATCATAAGGTTACTTATAAGGTAGTCTTAACCACTCAACACGATGTTGAGCCTGAAGAGAGGAAATTCTCCTTGCGGTTACCAAAAATAGAAGGAAACCACAGACTCTAGATAAATTTGGACCATGTCGTTTCTAAAAGATAAGTTCACAAAAATGTTGCTAAACATAATGAATCTGATGGTAAACTTCAACTAGGGGTTTTATTTACCTAACCTAGGAGGCACCATCGAGTACAAGGTTTTTTTTATTCGATGGCTTGAATTTTTTTCTACACTATGAAGGATCAGAAACATTAAGACAAGTTATGCATAGATCTTATACTAGGGTTGAGTGTTTCGATTAAATCTCTTTATTACATTTACAAAGTAAGAATACAACACAATAAAAATTTAATCATTTATTGAACACTTTAAAATACCCCACAATGTATTAACTTCAAATTCATTTACTCTCTCTCTCTCTCTCTCTCTCTCTGTATATATATATATATATCAAACCCTTTTACCATATGTAACTATGAATTAAATTGAACTTGTGATCAAATGCACATTTCCTAAGATATCCCTAAAACTAGCATCCCAAACATATTACCAAATTTCAAATATAACATTTATGTAGCATGAGACTACATTTTACATATAACCATTTTACAATGACATAAAAAAATTACAATAATAGATAATGAATTACACATCGCCCTTTCGCCATCTTTCTTACATCTTGCAATACCATGTGAGCCTGAAATCAACGATAAATCGTTGGCATGGAATCCACCCTAATCTAACATCATTAATGTCTCTAGTTTCCTATTGACATGTAATAATAATTAAAATTTTCATTCGAAAGAAAAGGTTTAGAAACATGTATTTAGTTCATTTCATTTCACTTCACTTCGTAACCAAGGAAAGAGAAAGAGAAAGGAAGAGAGAGAAACACCATTTTGTCAAAATTTCTATTTCACACAAATATTTACACTATAGAGTTTTGAAATAGTTATTTACTATTGTATATATCTTCCCCCTAGGTAGATATAGACAAAAGAAAGAATATGGAAATCAATGAAGCTCAAATCCTTGACATTTATTGCATTGCCAAAGCGCAGGTAAAGGGCACATAAAAATGGATGTCGACATGAAAATAGATGCGCCAAGGCGAAGGTAAAAGGTGCAGGTAAAGGGCGCATGAAAATGGATGTCGACACGTAAAAGGCGCAGGTAAAGGGTGTATGAAAATGGATGTCAACACGTAAATAGATGCACCAAGGCACACGTAAGATGCACTCAACACAGAGTGTCAACATGGTAAAAGTTACACCTTAGCACACATAAATGGCACATGACATAGAGTGTCGACATGGTAAAAGTTGCACCTTGGCACACATAAATGGCGCATGACACAGAGTGTCGACATGGCAAAAGATGCGCCTTTGGCGCAGGTAACAAAGTGTTGACACAAACATGGATGCGCCTTTGGTGCAGGTAATAGAGTGTCAACAAAAACATGGATGCACTGTTGGTGCAGGTAAGAGAGTGTCGACACAAACATGGATGCGCCTATGGTGCACCTTTAGGAGGCGCAACATTTTGAGCGCTGACAGGAAGCAGACCCTGGCGAAGATATTCAGATGGCCATAACTTTTGACAGGGAGCTCAGATTCACACAAGGTTGGACTTTTCAGAAAGCTTACAAGGTCCTCTATCCATCTACAATTTGATATTTTTAATTGGGTTGGAAAAAGTTCTTAAAAATGCAAAATACAGCTCGCCACTTTTTGGGTTTGCTAGGGTCCTCACCGACCACCATAATGGGATGAATTAAATGCAACCTGGAGGTGGTTGGGGTAGATTTGGATTTCCTCTCTCTTCCCTCTCTCATTCTTCCTATAAATTGTAAGGAGGGGATTCTTTTTAAAGTTTGGACATTCTTGTTTTGCCCCTCCCTTCTTCTCTTTGGCAGGTGAATTTGTGGAGACCAAACCTCCCATTTAAAACTGTAATGCAACTTTGCCTCTTGGCATTTTATAGTGTATTGTATCAATCTTTCGAGAAAATAATGCATGTCTGTGGATGATTCTCAACCCTCTCTGTGTTCATTTGCATCCTCCTGATCTTTCACTGCAAATCTGGTTATCTGTGCATGATCTTGCATTGCATTTTAATGGTGTGTGTTTATTGGCAAGACAGGTGTTCTTCATTCCTCGGTACATCACCTTTGTAGTTTAGGTTTTATTTTATGCATATTCTTACCATGTCTCATTGGAAAGTTAGATTAGGTTTTTAGTAAACCCTCTGCATTTTTATGTGTGCATCTGAATAGAGGAATAGGAACCGGCCTTCATCCGGAGAGCTTTTCTGATTTCGCAAGGTCCCACACTTGGGAAAAGCTCCATGTTATGAAATCACACTGAGAGTCTCAACCCATCGAGTTGTAGACATTCAGGGGTGCTGTGATTCATCACCAATAGTTTTGGTACGCCCGGTGGGACCAAGAGGTCATTCCACAGGATTTGAAGGAGTTTTAAAGAAATTTTGGACTAAAAATTGCAGGTTTTACAATTTCAGATTTTTCACCTTCCAGGCTGAACTCTAAAATCAATTTTCAAGGGCTTAAATTGCTCAAAACAAGTCAAAATTTCACCAGTTGTTAGATCAGGAGATAATCTTCAAAAGGGTATTCTTAGTTTTTTGATATTTTGACTTTCAAAATTTCATGCTTTTTACTGTTTCAGGTTTTCGAGGTCTAAGAACATCAAAGAAGACCCAACAATCATTTTGGGTTTTGGGGAATGCGTTGCATGGTCCTATTCCCAACAACAATCATTTCAGGTTTTGAGGGATGTTGAGCATGTTCCAAGTTCCGACACAGGGCAATTCGAGTTTTGTAAGTTGCATTGCATGACCTAAGTTCCACCTATACTTTTCGGGGATCCGCAGCTGTACAACAAGGCCCGAATTCCGAATTGAAGATTGTATCCTCTAGGTCCTTCAAAGTTTAATTATATTTTTAATATTGTCAGGTTTGGTGTGTAACTTGGCAAAATCCAGCCTTTTAGAGGCATATTCAAAAACACATATGGCGACTCCATCTGGTAAATAACTCATTCTCTGAGTTGCAGACCCATTTTCCATCCATCCTTCTTTCCATCTCTTTGATTCTTTTCCATTCCATGAAGTTGTGCAATCATGAATTCATTTCCATCATGGAATTCACATTTTCAACAACAACAGTATATCACACCTCCAACATGTATTACAAATCCTCCAAATCAGCATTTTGGTCAAATTCAAAATCAGCATGTCTACCCATATGAGCAGCAGTAGCAAAGTCAGATTGGTTGTGAAGCACATCAAGAGCAAGGGTACGCATGCAATGAAGACAATCAAACGGAAGATGCAGATTTTGTGGAAAAAATCCAAAAGATGGAGGCAAAGATGGTGCAATCAAGAGCAACAGCTCAAATGAAGGCTTTCAGAATTGGTTGTAGGACTCCTTGTCCATGGGGAGGCCCTTTTCCAAGACACTTCAGCCCTCAGGAGAAGTTGGACTTTATGATGAAGATGCTGCCCCAACTTGCACAATGGACAGCAGAAATAGAGGCCTATAAACTTGGTGTTGAACAACCTTGTCAATGGGTAAGTTCTACACCATTATCTGATTTTTTTCTTCCCATTACTCAAGCAGCATCATCTTATTTGGAATTTCAAATTCTAAATCCAGTCAATGCTGCCCCAGGAGTTAATTCCATTTCTCCATTCCCTAGTCTCAAACCACACCTCAATTCTTCATTCCCCTTTGCTTCCAGATAGTCATCCCCTCCACAAGAGCTAACTGAAATACCCCCTCCTCCAAAGAAACAAGAGTTTCCATCTCCTCTACCACCAAGCATAATTTCCAAATCAATCAAGTTTCAACCCACCCCTCCTCTTGCATTCCCAATTCCATGCGGGGAAGAAGAAATTGCAAAAATCAGCCATGAAGGACAGCAAGAAGAGGAGCCTGACAGAAAAGAAATGACAGACAACTTGAGGATTTGGGCTGCCAAATTTGGGATAACAAAGATCCCCTTGATAGTTAAGCCTGTAGAAGAGGCTAAGGTTGAACAAATGGTGGTCATGACTGGTTTTGTTGTAAAAGAAGAGGAGCAAAAAGAAGAAGCAGATCAGCAATCAGTTTGCTCATAATGTAGTGTCCATGTTGGCACTCTATTTGAAGGAAATGCTGATCCAATTCAATTTGCACAATCAGCCATGGAGGAAGAAAGATCTGAAGAAGATCTTGTAGTCCCAACTTGTTCTCTAGAGCAACAGACGAAAGATTTTGACTTGACAAACTTCATGCTAGAGGAAGAGTTCTATCAAGAGAAAGATTGTCTTCAAGTAGTAGAGGAAGGAGAAGCTGCTCCAAATCCAAAAGAAGAGGAGAACATTCTAGTTATGGAGGAGAAAATTACAGATCCAAGGGGTTTGAGCACAAAGTAGGCTATAAGAGAACCTTCAGTTCTTCTTTCTACTTCATCTCTCTCGAGTTCTAGTGATGAAGAAGAGTTTGATCTCTCAAACTCAATGTTGGAGGATGAAAGAAACCATGATGATCAAGTTACAGATCAAGAGGACACTATGGAGGAAGTTGAGCATTTGCATTAGGACAACAATGAGGTAGTGTATCTGTCAGATTTGGAGGACTGTTTTGATGAAGAAGAACCGGTTGATTTTCCACCATTCTCTCTTTCGTCATCCACGTTCCAAATACTTGAGACTGCTATCATGAAGGAGAGCATTCATTTGCAGCAGCCTGCATCTTATAGCAGCTCTTTGGAACCAAGATTGGAAGATTTTAATCTTTCATGTCCTTCATTGGAGGAAGAGGAAGGCCAGAAAAGTCCTACCATTGCTTTTACATCACCCACCCAAGAAGGTCTACAAGAAGACTCCATTTTTGGAGTTGTAAATCAAAGCTATGGGAATATCAAACGGATCATACCTTGCCCAATAAGGTATTTGACTTCATTGGAGTCAAAGGAGAAGTCACAACCAGTCATGCTTGCTCCTAAGCATGAGGATGAGCCACAAAGAACCAAGGATCAGCTGTCATACCTCTCCAATCCAAATGTAGAACAACTAAAAGAGGTATTGAATTTTCCTTCAGCTGATATCTTGATGATTTGGGTGGAAGACCAGCTTCTTGTTGATTTTCCACTCATCCAATCAGTCATGTTCAATGCCAAATCAGTTGCATGGTTGCCAATTTTGAAGAAAGGAAGCTATTTTGCACAACCAGTTGCAGGGTTTGTTTAGCTCACCTTTTCTTCCAATTAGAGTAGAGTAGGTAGGTTTTCTTTCAGTAAAAGAAGTCCTTGTGCACAATCTGCATGTTCCATTTGGAGCATTTATGATATAAGTTTTGTACATAGTTTTGGTGCTTCTAGTTTTGATCTTCCATAGTTCATTTTAAGTGGCATTTTGGTGAGAATAACTCTAAGTTCAATGGATTCAAGTGGCTCAGAGGGCAGTTTTCAAAGTTCATATCAGTTTTCAGGCTTTCTTATGACTCCATGCCCAATGGATTGCTAAAAAGCCACTGATCTTCTACCTAGCAAGTAGGTAATCCCGATGAGTCACCAAATTTTTGTATATATCTTCCCCCCAGGTAGATATAGACAAACAGAAGAATATGGAAATCAAAGAAGCTCAAATCCCTGACATTTATTGTGTTGCTAAGGCACAGGTAAATGGTGCATGAAAATGGACGTCGACATGAAAATAGATGCGCCAAGGCGCAGGTAAGGGGCGTATGAAAATGGATGTCGACATGAAAAAGGATGCACCAAAGTGTAGGTAAAGGGCACATGAAAATGGATGTCGACACGTAAATAAATGTGCCAAGGCGCAGGTAAAAGGCACAGGCAAAGGGTGCATGAAAATGGATGTCGACACGTAAATAGATGCGCCAAGGCGCACGTAAGAGGCACTCAACACAAAGTGTCGACATGGTAAAAGTTGCACCTTGGCGTACGTAAATGGCTCATGACACAGAGTGTCGACATGGTAAAAGTTGCGCCTTGGCACACGTAAATGGTGCATGACACAGAGTGTTGACATGGCAAAAGATGTGCCTTTGGCGTAGGTAATAGAGTGTCAACACAAACATGGATGCACCTTTGGTGTAGGTAACAGAGTGTCAACACAAACATGGATTCACCTTTGGCGCAGGTAAGAGAGTGTCAACACAAACATGGATGCACCTATGGCACACCTTTAGGAGGAGCAACATTTTGAGCGCTGACAGGAAGCAGACCCTGGCGTAGATATTCAAATGGCCATAACTTTTGACAGGGAGCTTGGATTCACACAAGGTTGGACTTTTTAGAAAGCTTATGAGGTCCTCTACCCAAGTACAGTTTTCAATTAGGTGGGAACAAGTTCTTAAAAATGCAAAATATAGTTCGCCACTTTTTGGGTTTGCTAGGGTCCTCACCTACCACCATAATGGGATGAATTAAATGCAACCTGGAGGTGGTTGGGGTAGATTTGGATTTCCTCTCTCTTCCCTCTCTCATTCTTCCTATAAACTGTAAGGAGGGTATTCTTTCTAAAGGTTGGACATTCGTGTTTTGCCCCTCCCTTCTTCTCTTTGGCAGGTGAATTTGTCGAGACCAAACCTCCCATTTAAAACTGTAATGCAACTTTTCCTCTTGGCATTTTATAGTGTATTGTATCAATCTTTGGAGCAAATAATGCATGTCTATATATGATTCTCAACCCTCTCTATGTTCATTTGCATCCTCCTGATCTTTCACTACAAATATGGTTATCTCTGCGTGATCTTGCATTGCATTTTAATGGTCTGTGTTTATTGGTAAGACAGGTGTTCTTCATTGCTCGATGCATCACCTTTGTAGTTTAGGTTTAATTTTATGCATCTTCTTACCCTGTCTCCTTGGCAAGTTAAATTAGGTTTTTACTAAACCCTCCGCATTTTTATGTGTGCATTTGAATAGAGGAATAGGAACCGGCCTTCATCTGGAGAGATTTTTCGATTTCGCAAGGTCCCACACTTGGGAAGAGCTTCATGTTATGCAATCACACTGAGAGTCTCAACTCATCGAGTTGTATACATTCATGGGTGATGGGATTTGACACCAACATTTACATGTGTCAAAATTTTCCATGGTGGTTTGGCAACCCAACAGGGGTCCTACAACATTATTTTTACATTATCTTGCTAGCTACAAAAACATCTGATTTATACTCAGAGGTGAAGAAAATACTTTCAAATGTTGTCTTTTGATGAGTAAACACACCAAGAGTAAGTTTATACATGTCCTCCTATCCCCCAAGAATTCACAGAAACTAACAGAATTTAGAACTGGCAAACATTTTACAATCGGCGGTTATTTTTCCAAGGTCATTTGTCGTAGTTGGACTAGTTGTAAATGATCAAAAGTTAGCTCAAGGGCTCAGGAAACCACATCCAAAATTGATGTTGAGTGGATGAACACGCAACAAGAAACTTCTTACAAGTTCCCCATATATATGGACAATTCACCAATGTCAACGAGACTCAGAACTAGAAAAATGTTTTCGAAAGGTGACATGATTTTTAAGGCCACCGGTACTAATTATTCCAGTTTGACCTAGTCAAATTGTGACCAGAGGCCTACAAAATATATTTTCCAAACTATATATAAAAGTGGTTTTCCCTGAACAGAGAGTTTCATGCAATTATCTAGTAAAAACACTAGAGGTTTGTGAAGACGAATAATAATTTCTCTATCCAAGTTTCAAATGGTGGTTCAAAATGAAAGCCAAATTTTTAGATTTAATAGCTTCCTACCACTGCAATACAGTATGATAGGGCTCCTATAAGACCATCGAAAAGGTCACACAAGCTCATTCGTGGTCGATCCAAAGATTGAAGTGACACCTCACATAACAAGGTACACAAAGGAAGCTTAACCTCCCCTCTCCGGAGTTACAAAGGTTACTTTACAAGTCTCTGAAAGTTGTAATTTATGTATTTAAACTAGCGGATGGTCAACATATTTACCGGGAAGTCAACTTTAACTTGTCCATAAAACAATACTGCAGTGATCTAGTTTGGCCAGGAAGTTTTTTGAATCACCTCAAAATGAGGGTTAAAGTTCATGGTTGACTACAAAATGGTTATTTTGATTGCTTGAGTTATGATGTGACATTTTATTATTTTGTAACAAGTTATTATAAAAAAATTAAATGTATGATAATCCTAATATTTTAAAATTAAATTTCATTGTAAAAGAAAAACTAAAGTAAGAGAATTATGCAAGATAAGGAGAGATGAACCATGCTTGGAGGAACAAAGCTGATCAAACCCATGGGATTTAGTTCGGCATCACACTTTGGAATTTCATCAAACATTTCATGAACATCGATCTATCCTTTGCAACGACACAAAATCTTCTCAATCCCATGAAAATTTAAAACAGGATATGTTTCCCATTATGTTTTGACGATTGACTAAGGCTTGCTCAAGACTCCAAAATGAACATACCCTACAATCATTAAATTCCATTTTGACCCAAGATGGGAAGGTACTGGAAAGGGTTGTAGAAATATGGATTTTCACCTATCTGTCATATTTTCTTGATAGTTTCTAAGAATTTTCAACAAAGTCATTTTTTGTATATCTAAAAAAAGTTACAATCCACGAGCCACATTTCATGTGTTCAAAAGAATAGTTCACCTATCAACGCATGCTTCCACATTTTTTCATACTTATCTACCAGAGCACCTCATACTACAACATCTGATACTATTCCTATATCTTTTATGATGTGATGGATGTCCATTCTTTGTCCCATAGCTCGCATCTGGAACGAGACAGGAAACGATGCCAATGGCTATGAAATATAGCTTTATATTTGTCTATAAAATTTACTCAAATGTTTTTATAGCCTTTTCATCAAACCCATTTTGTGTAAATCCTACAATCATTGCTAGTAGAATTGTCAAGGAACTTACAACTATGAAATATGAAAAAATATTTCATTTTGGTGTTGACAAGGAGGAGCTAGAATAAATTAAGATTTCCATTATGCTTTGACGGACATCCCTTCCCCTGTTCTGGTGTTTCCTTTTCAACGCATGTTGGGAGTATGTGGAAAAAATGTGAGCTGGTTAGGTTGGAGGCCTTCATGTTGCAATGAGAACAAGTATGAATGTCTTTGAGGAAACTATGCCCCCCTCTACATTCAACCAGCTCTACAAACTTTAAAAAACTACTAAATTTACAATGTTTCCATGCGTTTGTGCTTTCTCTAAGCCCTCGGATCTCAAATTTAATAAAAAAAATTTATCAGGGAAATGACTAGTCTGATTGGTTATTATGGAAGCCATGTGCCTTCATGTGGGGGGAGTCATCTACCCCACTCATCCACTTGCCCACCTACCTACACAACCTTTATTTTTAAATTTACCTCTTTATTTATTTTATATTATATCCTTTTTTGTCAAGTATTACAGGTGTTTCCATTGTATCCATAAAAGAGAGAGATCCATTTTTCAAG
The DNA here is from genome assembly GCA_019776745.2 of Taxus chinensis. Taxonomy (NCBI): domain Eukaryota; kingdom Viridiplantae; phylum Streptophyta; class Pinopsida; order Cupressales; family Taxaceae; genus Taxus; species Taxus chinensis. The sequence goes on from CM034153.1 coordinate 98,010,643, forward strand.
ATTAGAACACATGCAACCATCTCTCTACCGAGTGCACTTTCGAGAGATAACAAGTGACTCATGTCTAACTGACTCCATGTGGGAGTTCTCTGTCCTCTCCTCTACACTATGACATGAAGGTGCATGAGCCTCTAATGATGGATCTCTTTCCTTCCTGTTAGGTCATCCTCTTATCGATCCTTCGTGTATAGTGGCATTAACCTCCTGTACCATCTGCAATATCTAAGGTAAGATAACTACTACTACCTAGTCTGGGGGTGATAGGTCTAGGTCCATGTGAAATAACCCCTCATTTTTTCTATGTCTCCTACATAGACCAAGGCAAGAGTTATTTTATAATCATCTAAGCTTTGTTTTTCAATTTTCTAAATTTTATACATTTCAAAACATCATGCATAGTTTTGTGTACTAGTTTTTAAGTTGCGTTATGTTTACCTATTTTTCATTTCATGTTTTATAGGTGTGCCCAAGGTTCAACCATCAAACCCATGGCTTTGATTCCAAGTGTAACACTCACAAAATTTCACACATGAATCCCAATAACAAAGATAGCTTATACTAGAAAAATTATGGAATTATTTTTTTTGTTAAAGGAATTGAAGGCAACGAAAAGGTTAATCTTAGGTTTTAAATGGTCATCACAAAATAACTTAAATAATGATATTTAAATGAAATAATGAATTTAATCTATGATTAGATTTAAAATATTTCATTCGATTAATCCTAAATTAATTTAATACGTTGGTTTCTAAGGTCAAGAAATAATTTATTAATTAAAGTCCAAGTTCTAAATTTTCTTCCACTTACACAACTATTAAATTCAAATCTAAAATATCAATGATGTCTATACATTTAAGATAATGAAGCTACTAGAAATAATTTAAGTGAAATACAAACAATTTAATTAACTTACAACCCACACAAGTGGCCCCATCCAAGGGAAGACCCATATGACCAAATGATTAACTCTCACCCATCCCCAACTAACTTTTGTAGCAGACATTTTGGGCCATTGGATGGGAAAAATTCAAACCAAACCTAAAAATATCTAAGGAAGGATTTTATCCATTTCTTTTGTTCATTTCAGTCATTTTGGTTTTACAGGTTAAGGAAAAGGGAAGAGGAGTAAGCCATGGATTAGATTGAAGACTATTGGGGATGAATACACACATCCCCCAATGTTATTCATTTTATTTTGATTATTTTCTCTTCTACCCTTTCCAAGGGATTTTATTTTTAAAAAAATTTGTTAAGAGCAATTTTCAGCCAAAAATACCCATTTGGGTATTCTTCATTTTTATAATAGATCCATTTTTTTGTTGCATTTCCTTTATCTTCTTAAGTTAGTAGATATACAAAACTAAATTTCCTTTTATATATATATATATATATATATATATATATATACATACATATTTTAATTTATATTGTTAATAATAACACAAATCATGGCCACGGTTTTAATAACCCACGGTTCTCTTTAATTTTGTGGGGGTTTCCACCCCCACCTATTTTATATATAAAAATAATGAAATAGGGGGCGAGGAGTCTCCGACCTCACCCCCCATCCCATAAGACTATGGGGTGGGAGATGGGGGATGGGGTCGGCGACCCCTCCCCACCCCATTCCTTAGTTAAATCCTAAGCGGCCAAGCACTCCACGTATACCACACTATTAATACAATTTGTTTTTAACTATTTCAAAGTTTGGGAAATTGAAATATTAATAATAGGATTAATATTATAAGTAATAATATTTATCAAAGTTAGCAATAGTAATAAGTATAAATAGGTATTAATATTTATACTTATTAATATATAATGTATTGACATATGTGTATATTAATATAAGTGTATCATTATTACCATTTCAATTTTGTTTATATTTTAATATATGAAAACAATATCAATATATAATTATATTGATATAATAAGAATGTTGAGATAGTCTAATATCTTAAATCCCTTTTTTTAATTTTTTGATAGATATAAGAATGAGCTAAAAAGGTATAAATTTAGTAACCAATTTCTAAAGTACATACAACTTAAATTATAATTAGGTACTCACATTATTAATATTTGATTTATTTAATTAATTAAAACATGTCATTTGGAGCAAGGCAAGAATAAGCAAGAATAATAAGGATTTTTTACTATCTAATGAACAATGGTGATATGACTACTAATAAGATTGTTTACTCAAATAATCTTACAAATTATTTTCCTTCTCACCAATTAGTAGGAATGTAACAAAATTATATGTTCTCCAACACACAATCCTTTCAAAGGGAAACAATGAACTATGATCCTTTTTTTTAATTATTCAAATAACAACGATTTCACAAGCAAATGCAACCCACGAGATACTTATTCCTTTCAAAATGGAGTCTAACAACCTTGAAATAATTTTATAAATTAAATCATCTCAACTTGGATGTATTCACAAAAAATTAAATTAATAAAGGTATATCCATTTTATCTACATTCAAACCTTCCTTTCTCCAAACAATACAAATCTTGATAATTTATATTCACAAGATTAATCACATTTTAGATTTTAATTTCCTCAATCCACACTCATAGAATGGTTTACAAGATAAAATGATTTCCAAAGGGTAAAACACTGTATCAAAACTTAAGAATTTAAAATAAAAACCACTCAAAGTGGGAAATACATGTTTGAATGATATACAACAAATGGGTTTTCCACAAGGCCAATTTACAAGTTATCAAAATGAATGTCTTCATCCAAATAGTAGCTCCAAATTTTCTTTCTTCAACTTCACAATAGGATCAAAAAACAAGGAAGGTGTAGTAGGCAACACTCTCCACCCAACATTAAATCCATTAAGGGGAGAATCCATCCCTTTAATGGTTCTCGTGCCCCAACCAAAGAACCATGAGGGGCATTGAGGATAAATTTCAACTACCACAAAGAGGCTTCACAAAAAAACACACATACAAGACATGGAAGTCAACCAAGATCCCATGAAAAATAAATTTACACAAACACAACAATATAAATGTTTAAGGATCAAACCAAATACAACAATGGTTATGGGAGACCACCTCCTTATGCCTCCTAAGTGATGTGGGAGTCTTAACCAAGCCTCCAAGTGTAAAAAATAATCACAAAAATAGTTATCTCTCCCTTGAAACATGAAACAAATCCATGAATCCCTTTTCTCTCCCCGTACATAAGACTCCCATTCACACTCACAAAAAAATCATGCCTCACATAAACTACCTTTTCCCTCCCCATTTTTCCCACAAACCCTTCTCACACACCTAAGGCCAACTACTCAACCAACCCACATGAACACCATCACAAGACAAAAACACTTGTAACAAGTACAACATTGCTTAAAACAAATAAAATAACATAATAATAGATGTTGGAGAGCCTACATCTCCATCAAGATCCGAGAAAACCTTCAAAAGCCTCTCCAAATCCAATCCAAATTTTTTTCAAATACTCCAAAAGCTCTAAAATCCAAAAGTGCATAAGAAACAAAATGAGCAAGTAACCCCCATTATAACCGAAATTGAAAAATCAATTGAAAAGGAATGCGGGGATGATGAGGTTGCTCCATTTAGGATTAAACTTCATCATTCCCCATCTCTGCACTCAATTCAACTCACCAAGACCAAGAAACATCAATTCAGAAGCAAAGACTACGACAACCCACATGGCTCAAAACTTGCACAACTTATTTTCAAAGGACATAATAAATTGGATTAGAAGGAAAGTGCCATGAATTTCTTTCTCTTACACTCAAAACTGGAAAAGGAATTAAAAATTAAGCTTTCCAACCCATAGGTAAGGTTGTTGGGTCAAATTAAGAGGCATGAGACAAGTCTTGCTTGTCCTAGAAGTCTCCAAAAGTGACCCCCAAGTCAAAATCCGAATTTTGAACGTGGGGTGGAGTAAAAAACTCCCAAATCAACATAAATTTTACTTACACAAGGACTACAAGATCTCATCATAAATATTTTTCACATCTCTAATTTGGTTAAACAAAACAAGAAGGGTTAAGTATAATAAACACACATTCACACATTCTAATAAAGTGACAAATTTTCTAAATTTTAAGTACACAAATCATAAATAAAGAACATGAAAAATTTGAATAAAGGGAAGCAATTCACCCCATGTCCACACATGTGAATTCGCCCCCCATGGGATACTTCCAAACAGGACATGCAAAACACACACAAAACAACAATACACAAGTTGTCATATTTAGACTTGTTACTCAACGTTTGACTTCCTTTCATGGTTGGTCCGCTATCCCCTTCGATGTTTGTGATAAAATTCCTACACACAACAAAAATACCTCTTTGGCCGTTCATCCATATTAACAACATTGAGAAATCAAATATATATAACTCAATATTTATCATTCGTCATTAGCAATTCTATTATCCATCAATATACCAAACTCTAACCCTAATATCCAAGAGATTACAATTATATTCCAACATCCCCAAAACATAACATGTTAGTGTAAAATCCACATCATGAAAATCAACATACATCTAATTGTCTAACATCACTACCTAGTGCATCATAATAAAACATAAACATCATAGTGTCAATAAGCCACATGTAACTAACCACTATTTCGCACACACTAAACAACACAGTAAAATATAGGATAAATTTTTTTACTTACTTGAAGATAATACGAAACTACACAAGTTCTCCAAGGAATACAACCACTAACTAAATGATTTTCACAACACGTTCCACACTGGAAATAAGTAATAATGAGGCACACAATTAAGACATAATCGTTCATCCACAATACAAAATTTTATAGATAGGGTCTTCCCATAATAAGTTTCTTTAGAATCATGTTTTTTCTATAAGTATGCTTAAATTCTTAGCTTTTCCTAGAGGACTCATGTTATGAGAATCTGAAACTCATGTTTCCTTTGACAAAATTTCCCCTACCTTGTTAACATTAATCTATAGTGTAAACAACTTATTGGGTGGAAAGAGGTTGCTTCATCTACTTGATTACCTTATTCATTTCTTAGGAGGACATTTAATTACTCAAGGCTCTTAACTTCATCAATTTGTTTACAACATCGTATTTATAAGCATATATTTTTTTAACCATTTCAAGTTGTTATTTCTAACAGCACATGACTATCTAAATCTTGGATTCATGATTAAGATCTTATTAGTTATTAACCAGGATTTCATTGGGACTAAGAATCTTAAAAGAAATATTAATGGTTTCACTAAGGCTTCACTTGAAGATATTGACATAAGTATACAAATTACATTTTCAACGGGTGAGATAGATTTAAGAGTTTCTTAATCAAGTTCCGTCTACTTACTATAACCTTATTATCTTCCAAAATCTAATCATTTATTTAACCTTAAGATCGTTTTAAGGACTCACCACAATAAATATATTGTTGATTAGTTTAGCATGGGGTAACAAGGTATATTTGTTTCTTGTTTTTATTCAATAAATAGTCTTCTACCTAAAAGTTATGTATTTTGATTCAAGTTTAGATAGTTTGAGTTAAGGTTGGACAATTCAAGGATAAACAATATTTCGAAAAGTGAAATTATAACAAAAGAAACACATGTCAAATAAAATTTCATTTAATCTTACTCACAATAATTTTCACAAATTTAATTTCAAACGATAACAACCTACATGAGGATAATACACAATTCTAAGGTATTTTCTTCTAAATTATCTCAACAATTTCCTTACCAATGTTTGAAAACAAAAATAAGCATTCATACAATAAACGTTCCTAAGAAAACCGAAGTCACTTTTTACATGCATTTCTTTTTTTTTCTACTAATGAAATCCACCTGCACATTTGTTAGCGTGGGTAAGTTAACGAGAAATAAGCAAGATAAGACTACACATAGAAACAATAAGCTACTATCTAACAATATCATGAAAGGAAATATTTAATTTCAAGAAAGGGAAATGGGGCTCTATCCACTAATCTACTTCTTAAGACAAACAAAGAAAATTTTCTACCATGTTGCTAAGAAGGAAGCCATATGTTTCCATCAAGAATAATGTTGATATTCAACAAGAGTGAAACAACCAATCAAGAAGGTCCAAATTCTTTAAGATTTAACAATAACACAATCATTGTATGGGGATTTCAATCATGTAATCATGTAGATTATATGACTGAAATCCACTTACATAATTTCTTTTAAGAATAAAACTTAACATCTTTACCATATTTTCTAGGTAGGAAGTCATAAACTGCCAATAGCAACAATCTCGCAAAGGCAACAAAGTTTTAACCCCAACCAAGTAGGAACATAGCTCTAGGAGTTGGAAAAAGAGGATGAGAGTATATAAATCTCAATCATGTACTCATGCGTACTAAATGGTTAGAGTATAATACACCCATAACAATAAAAAATTATTAAAAGATACCAAAGGAACTGGCTACTATACAAGATTTCTATAATACAAAGTTGAATAGACAATCCAGAAGAAAATCATGGTTTAAAGATTAAACATGAAAATTTGAGTGTGAAAGAGAGTTTCATTAAACAAGTTAGCATCCTAATCATCCATCTAAGTTTTATAGCACTATGGATTTACATCGCTCCTCAATAAGTTATAATTTTAGTTCAATTAAATGAAATTCACTTTCTCAACACAAGATATTTTAAAGTAACCCTCGTTAACGTAATCAAACCGTTATTACCAATGCATTTACATATATTATGAAATAAATATTATCCTAATAATACTTTCCATCATAAATTAACAAGGTGTCGATACATATGTAAATACCCCAAAAGTCATTAACTTTCATATCGAATTATGTCGTAACCATCTAGGTATTTACATATATAGAATTCACCCAAATGTCAATAAAATTAATAATATAAAAGATAAAGAAATGAGATATAAAAAATCCCGAAAGGGAAAATAAACTAAAGTAGTTCTAATAATAACTGGGTACTAGAATTGCACAATCGTAACCTCATTATTTGTAGTTCAAAACTAGTTACGGTTTAAGCTTGAAAAAGATGATCAAGGTACATCATAAATAAGGATTTAAAATTCTTGGAACAATTATAATGACCATGGGAATTTTAAAAAATAAATCTTGAATATGTTGTACTTAAAATTCTACATTCCAAACTTTTATACCAAACTCCAACCCGTCTTAGCCCAAGCATTAAAACAATAAACACAATTTCTATCCTCTCAAAAAGATTATTAAAAGACAAAACATCTGTATAAACAAAGGGCCAACAATAGTCTGTCAAGGAGGCTATATCTAGGAACAAAAAATGACAATATAAATGTATATATTTTATATATTTATAATAAGATAATTTTAGCTAAGTATTTAAGATTTATAGTATCCTAATACATTAAACAAGAATAAAAGTGCTCCATTCAACGGTCAACCAATAACTCCTTCATAAGTACAAAAGGTAATAAATTTTATCAATCCAAAAACATACACAAACCTATAACAAAATACACAATCATACAACCATTACGATATGAAGAATATGTATTTATTTATTTTATTTTATTTTTCAAATGTCATACAAAATAAGTTGCAAGTAAAGAGGGGTATAAATTTAATCTAAAAGAAACTCAAACTTCCCAATGTTTGAACTAAATACAGATAAGATTAAATTTCCACCATTATTCATAGAGAAAATTTTAATATCATATGATAAATATCGAGGAAGAAGGAAATAATATACACCCAAGAGTTAAAAAATTTTCATAGAAGGAAGATCTCCCAAAATTGAAGCATTCACAGTAACCTAGGAGATCAAAACAATATACAAATCAAGAGAAGTCAACTGGAAAACCATGACAAAGGTAAAACCCACAAAAATCACTAGAGACAAACCCATTTCAAGAAAGAAAAATGTTCTAGTTATTAATATTGTTAAATCTTAGCAATTAAAGAAGTGGGTAGGTTTATCTTTCCTGGTTTCTAGCTTCATCAAGTCACATAAACACCTCATAAACCAGCAGCAAAAAAATAAATCAAAATCCAGTGTCCTCATGCTTGTTTGGAATCCAAACTCAACTTAGCCATGTTTTTGGCACAAGAAAGAAATGTGCATCCATGGTAGGTATCTTTTATGCTTAGAAATGCATATTTTTTTGGGGTCCAAATCCATCTCAAGAAACACCAATCTGGTCTTCCTTCATTCTTTTCTTGGACATACAAAAATTTGGTATAAAGACCACAAACATAGCCATAAAACAAAAAAAAATGAAAATAGAAAAGTAAAGTGAGAAACCAACATTATTTTAGGCATTTTTAGTAAACAATGACATGTCAAGCGCATAATTCTACCAGTGCAAACTTCCCCATTCATTCCTCACGCACGCAGGCATTACTTTCTTGCATTTCAAGCTGTAACATAGTTAGAGCAGCCAATAAATAAAAGCAGGGATACAAATGCGGGCGACCAACATCATGTTTTGGGGTATGGACAATAAGAAATAATCCAACATGTCTGAAGTGACAGGAGACACAATATTCCTCCACTATGCATTCATTAACATCACTCAACAATATCTAATCCCCCACGTACAACAAGACTCCAAAGAAAACAATAAAATAAATAAAAGATAAGAAGTGGGTGGCTAATATTTGAAATTTCTATAAAAAAAACAATAAAATAAAGGAAAATTAAAATGGATAGCCAACTTTGATTAAATTTACAAGACAAACCCAGCAATTTCCCAAGCCACGCATGGAAAAGAATGAAAGCATTAAAATATCACATTAAAATATAATTCCTAGCGTTAAATTGGATACCTAACTTTAATGGAAATTTATCAGAAACAACCAATCCTCTCATAAACCATATGTGAAAAATAGGTAAGTATTAAATTTTTTAATAAAATATTATGTTCTTTGTTCTATTCACATATAATACCCACATTCCTCAAGCTTCTACTTTCACGCCACCATATTAACCAAGTTTTATTTATTTCTTTATTTATATATTTTTTAAAAATATAAATTTAAATAGATGATCAAATTTATTTATTTATTTAATTTTTAAATAAACTTTATTCAAAAATTTGGTTTTGTTTTAATAAATTTACTCCCGAACAGTTTGAAAATTTTAAAATGTTTCTTTGGATAATTAAAACGGGAATGCCATTAAGCAACCATTTAAATGAAATACTATAATCCTTCAAATGTGAATCCTCTTAAAAGATGATACGATCATTAACAACTATAAGTTATTTACAACATCACATGAAGGCAAGATGAAGAAAAAGAAAGACATTTAAAGTAACTTCGTGGCAAGACCAAAATTCACTTAACGATGCGAGGCAACACACACAAAATTACAATGACATGATCAAGGGAGAAATTCGTGAGATGAAAAAAATGAGGAATTACACCACATATAAGTATAATCTATCATGTACTGATCAATATATCATAAAAAATGTCTGAACATCAGTCTAATAGTATCAATATCTAGATAAAACATTGGCGAAGAGGAGTGGTCACTACAAGTAATCACTAGTATGTATGTGGAACTACGAATCATGGAATTTTTTATTCAACATCATCTGAGTTCAAACTCATAGGTTATGCAGATAGTGATAATGCCAAAAATATAGATGATAGAAAAATCACATTCATCTATGCTTTTCATTTTGGAATAGGTGTAGTTTCATGGAAATAAAAGAAGAAGACCATATTCACACTATCTTTAGTAGAAGCAAAGTATGTAGAAGCAACATGAGAAGCATGTCAAGTTGTTTGGATGAGAAGAGTGTTTAAATATTTGAGCTAGAAGGAGCACGCTATGAAATTTTATGTGGCTAAAACTCAACAATAACATTGTCCAAAAATAAAGTTCTTCACAAGAAGAGAAAGCATATATACATGAGGTATCACTTCATCAACGAGTTGGTTAACAACAAGAAATTTTGTCTTCAATTTTGCAGATCCGAAGATTAGTTTCCTAATATTTTTATAAAGAAATTAGGAAATGAAGATTTTGAGTATTTGACAATTTTGTCTTCAATTTTGCAGATCCGAAGATTAGTTTCCTAATATTTTTATAAAATATTTAGGAAATGAAGATTTTGAGTATTTGACAATTTGTCATATCTCGAAGTGCACACTTAGCTTCAGAATAATAAAAGTTTGAGGGTAGAAATTAAGGGGGGTTGTAGTTCCACTGCAAATTTTAAACAAAATTTAATTATAAAAAAAGGGGAGGGAGAAATATTTAGAGAAGAAATTTAATAAGATTGGTTGAAAATGTTGAGGGGAGTAATGGAGTGGTAGTGGGTGTTATTAGAGGTAGGAGAGTTGGTGGAGATTATTGGTGAAGGAGTTTACATTTTGGATGAGTGCAGGGGGTTGAGTGTGGCAGGTTATGTCAACAGTAGAGTGCGCAGCAGGTGGAGAAACACATTCCTGTAGATTTTTAAACCTTTCATTTTCCTTTCACAATAATGCATGCATTTAATTGAACTTTCTAGTTGTTTCCACGCTAAAAGCCAAGCCCATGTTAATTTTTTTAGAAATAATTGGTTGGATCGTGGTAGCAAATGGAGTGGCTGGGCAGCTCACCTATAATTAAATAAATTGAATGTTGTGTGGGGCACAAAGATAAACTTGTAATAGTATTATCAACTCATATTTTTATATACAAATCATCTAATTTAGATCTGCACCTGAAATGGTTTCACTTTCCTCTAATAGAAAATGTATGCCCGCCTCTCTGTTATTGTTGTATGCAAATTAAGGGAAAAACAAGAAAAAGGGTGATCTAGAATTAGAGGCACTCATTTTAGGTAGGACGTATGGTTGCATTAAAATTATTTCACTATTATTTATCTCTTATTTTGAGTTATTGATTTTATTAGTTCAACATTGGAAATCGCTTCTATGGTTTTCCACGCATGACTGCAATGTTTTTTTTTCTTTCATTCTTCCTATGCGTGAAATTTCCCATATTTTAACTCTTATCATTATAAATGGAAGTGCCAAGATATGCACATAATGGGAATTTGGAAGAAAACATTTCTCGGCTAGGATTAAAAATGGGACCTTTGGCTTATACAAAAACATTATGGAGAAGTGATGGCACTTTTCACAGATGTTGTAGTAGTAAGTGCTCCTGTAAAAATGTATGCAATTGTGGAATCATGCTTTTGAGTAGGTGAATTATTTTACTGAATTCCTGAAATAAATCTAACGTCAGGGACTACAACGATAGTAGGATTTGTAAAAATGGGTTTGTGCGAAATGAAAGTCGATACAAAATATCCTTATAAATCTAATTCTTGGAGTTTCTTGTTCAGATGATTTTCTGATTTCTATGCACATATTTGTGTGAGGGGATTTTTAAATAAGTTTCTCTCCAAATGGAAACGTGAAGATGGTCTAAATGGGAGATTAACTACTAAGAATCTAGAGGGAATTCAATTTTTTTTTTAGGCTTTGGGTTGGTATTTAAAGCCACTCTAGCAGATGCTATAAAAGGTGTAAAAAAATATATTGATTGGAGACTGCATACAGATAGAAAGAGAATTCAAAGAAAAAATGAAGGCTTTGTCAAGATCCCAACACAAAAATATTGTGTCCTTGCAAGGGTATTGCTTACATGGGAATGACTAGTTTCTAATTTACTCTTACTTGGAAAATGGAAGCTTGGATTATTGGTTAAATGAAAGACCAGATGGAGGTGTGATATTGGATTGGATAGCAGGATAAAGATAGCTCAAGGATAAAATTTTTTGGGAACACTTGGATACATCATACCTAAATACAGATAGTCCTAGATAGCCACTCTTAGAGGTGATGTGAACAACTTTGGTGTTGTGATCCTAAAGCCCCATACCCGCTTCGCTCATCGTTCCTAGGCATGGTTCATCTCTCCTCATCTCTCATAATTTCTTATTTTTAGTCTTTTATTTTGCAATGGAATGAAATTTTAAATCGAAGGATTTTCATATAATTGATTGTATTAAATAAACTTGTTTTTAAAATAAAATAAAATAAAATAAAATAAAACGTTATATCTTAACTTGCAAAATCCAATAGTCCTTGGTAAACAATGAACTTAAACCCTCATTTCAGGATGATCTAGAAACATCCCACCAAAACTAGTTTGCTACAGTACCTCTTTTATTGACAAGTTGAAGTTGACTTCTTGGTAAATATGTGGACCATTTCTTTGTTTAATTAGAGAAATTGTAAGTTTCAAAGACGTGTAAAGTAACCCTTGTAACTCTTGAAAGAAGATGTTAACTTTCTTATGTGTAACTTGGTATGTGAGGATTCACTTCAATCCTTGAATCAACCTCAAATGATTGTATGCGATAATTTTGACGTGCTTCTAGGAGCCTTGTTACACCGTCTCATAGTTGTAGGAAGCTATTAAATTTGTAAAGTTAGGTTTCATTTTGGTTCGTCATTTGATCCATGAACAATGAAATGTCGATCCGACTTCGCAAACCTCTAGTATTTTCACTAAAAAATTCCCTGGAACCTTCAGTTTGAGGAAAAACACTTTTCTTGATAGTTTGACAATGAAATTTTGTAGGCCTCTGATCACAATTTGACTAGGTCAAAATAGACCAGCTATGACTAGTGGCTCTAGAAAGCATGTTTTTTGTTTGATAACCATTTGTTATATCTCAGTCCTGTTGACTCTAGTGAATTCTACATATATAGAGGAACTTGTAGGATGTCTCTCATTTCACATTCATCTAGTGGACGTCAGTTTTGGATGTGGTTTTCTGATCCCTTGAGCTAACTTTTATTCAATTACAACTAGGTCAATTATGATCGATGGCCCCGGAAAATTAGCTGCCAAAGAGAAATCGTTCACCAGTTCTAAATTCTTTCAGTTGCTATGAACTCTTTGAATATAAGTGGACATGTATAAATTTAACCATGATGTCATTGCTCATCAAAAGACAACGTTTGAAAGGGGTTTCCTAGCCTCTGAGCCAATTTGAACATGTTTTTTCAACTAGCAAGAAAATGTAAAAATAGAAATTTATGGCACCCTCGTTGGGTCACCAAACCACCATGGAAACTTTTGAGACATGTAAATAACTGTTTGAAAACTCTATAGTGTAACTTGTTGTCTGAAATAGAACTTTTCACAAAATGTTGTTTCTCTCTCTTCCTTTCTTCTTCTCTCTCCTTGGATTACAAAATGAAGTGAAATGAAATGTAATGAATACATGTCTCTAAACCTTTTGTTTCTATTGCAAATTTTTATTATTATTATATGTAAATGGGAAGCTAAAAAATGTTAATTATGTTAGATTAGGTTGGATGTCATGCCAACGATTTATCGTTGATTTCATGCTCACATGGTTTACATGATGCAAGAATGATGAAAAAAAGGTGATGTGAAATTTATTATTTATCATTGTAATTTTCTTCTAGTGGAAGTGATTTTCTGAGCCCTCAAGCTAACTTTTATTCAATTACAACTAGGTCAATTACAATCGATGGCCCCAGAAAATTAGCTACCAAACAAAAACCGTTCATTTATTCTAAACTCTATCAGTTGCTATGAACTCTTTGAATATAAGTGGACTTGTATAAATTTTACCGTGATGTGATTGCTCATCAGAATACAATGTTTGAAAGTGGTTTCTTAGCCTCTGAGCCAATTTGAACATTTTTTTGCAGCTAGCAAGAAAATGTAAAAATAGAAATTTTTGGGACCGTCGCCGGGTTACCAAACCACCGTGGAAAATTTTGAGACATGTAAAAAAATGTATGAAAAATCCATAGTGTAACTTGTGTGAAATAGAACTTTTGAAAAAATGTTGTTTCTCTCTCTTCCTTTCTCCTTCTCGCTCCTTAGATTACAAAATGAAGTGAAATGAAATGTAATGAATACATGTCTCTAAAATTTTTATTTCTATTGCAAATTGTAATTATTATTATATGTAAATGGGAAACTGAAAAATGTTAATTATTTTAGATTAGGGTGGATGCCATGCCAACGATTTATCAGTGATTTCATCCTCACATTGTTTTACAAGATGCAAGAATGATGACAAAAAGGTGATGTGAAATTCATTATTTATCATTGTAATTTTGTATAGTTCATTGTAAAATTAATATATGTATATTGTAGTCTCTTGTTATAGAAATATTATATTTGAAATTTCCCAACATGTATTGGATGCTAGTTTTAGGGATATTCAGGAAATGTGCATTAAATCACATGTTCATTTTGATTAATAGTTGGATATGGTAAAAGGGTTTGTTATATATATATATATATATATATAGGAAATAAATTTGAAGTTAATATATATATATATATATAGGAAATAAATTTGAAGTTAATATATTTTATTTCTTTTTTAGTGTTGAATAAATAAATAATTAATTACTGTGTTGTATTCCTAACTTGTAAATGTAATAAAGAAATTTAATCGAAACACTCAACCCTAGTATAAGATATGTGCATAACATGTCTTCACGTGTGATCTTTTTACCATAGAGGATATTGAAACCCGTAGAATGAACTTAAACTATGCACTCGATGGAACCTCCTAGTTAAGGTAAATAAGAGCCCAAGAATGGGTTTATCATCTTAGAGGGTAATTTTAGTGTCATTTTCATAAACCTGAAAGATAGGAATGACAAAGTCAAACTTTTTCTGGAATAAGTAGATCTAACTCTTCCTTTGTGTCCTAGTGGACTACCTTGTCTTTTTAAGGTAGATTTAGAATTAAAATTCTTCATCGAATTAATTTCTTGTGGAATCCAGATGACATCACGGATTGAGTGAAATAGTTGTACTATCACTTAAAATCTTGTTATCAACCTCTTTTGATTCCCTCGGCTAAAGGTCTTATCTTTGGCTAGTGATAATATAGTGCCTTGATTTTGAATATGAATGTAATCTATAATTGACCGTAAAGCTCTGAGTGAAAAATTGGAATAAAACTAAACCTCAGTTGATTGGAAGGTTAACTTGAGGTTCATGTGTAGTTATAACGCTTCCAATCATATACTTCTTCAAGATGTTAGTCAAATACTTTCGTAACTCCTTTTGTTATAAAACTATGCTAATAATGAGACCATAGTACAATGTAAGAGTAAATCATATAAGAGTAAAACAAGATTTTAGATTAGGAATAAATCCCATCTTGGAGTCCTTATAACTTAATTAAACATTTTCATGTGTTACAAAGAATATGAATTTCCTTAGTGTGATCAAACTTTGGGAAAACAAAAGATATATATAATCTAAATACAATTTCCTGTTTCAGGAATGTTGAATCAGCAAATAAAGATAACATGATTGAATAATGTTTATAGGGAAAAGGTATCTTGAATCTAAACGAGCCCCCCTTATATCCTAATTTTTCTTTCTAAACATCAATTCAGATTCACTTGAGTTGTAAGGGTAAATTGTTGACATTGAATAAACATTTTAGAATCAAATTATTAACATAAGAACAAGATAATTAATTACTTTTTATGTAATTTTAATTATTCCAAATAAGTATGTAAGTTATGGAAATTTCTGTAAAGGATAAAAAGCCAACTTAAAATGATCAAACTGTAAATTAAATGTGGAATGAACTTAAGAATTTGTAGCTAGAGAAAGTTGGAAATCATCCTTTCTCAATAATGTTCTTGGAATGTTAATCGTAACTAAGATAAAATTAATGAAATGATGTGTTACAGGTTTTCCAATCCTTGAGTCCTTTTCTAGTGATTGGGTCATTTTTAGTATTCATTTATTGGGAAAAGGGTAACATCGACATGTCCATGGTGTTGTCATGTGTACATTTGATTCGATGAATTATAAGTGTCATATGTGTCTTTGATTTTTCTTTTCTTGGATCCCTTGTGGTGTTGTGTAGTGAGCAATGCAAGTCAAAAAATATATCCTGGTATTTTTACTGTTGTTTTTGTGTGTAAAAAATGTGGGTGCTACACTTGGTATCAGATCAAAGGTTCATGATCTCGACTCTCTGTGGAAGATTGGAGTTGTGATGGTGTTGCATGATGGTTGTGGATATTGGAAGAGTAATGTTATATAACCATGATGTGAACTATGTCGTAATTGTTGAATTGTGAATGCACATGTTGTGTATGTCACTTAGTGCATATTTTTTTATCATGTTGATGTGCTTGTGATAAGATTATTCTCTCTCCTTTTCATGGATTCTATGAAGAGTTCACATGTGATGTACAGCCTTATTTTGTCTAACAAAAGAATGTTATTGTGGATTGTGAAGTTTTGGAGCATTTTTTTCATTATGTGATATGTAGGTGTATTGATGTATTGCATGATAAAATTGGTGTAAAGTGAATTAGATTGTATCGTGATGTTGTCACTGTATTGTGATGAGTCGTGTACATCACCATGTTGTATTGAAATTGACTATATGTTGTCAAGTTAGACATTGTGTTCCTCAAACGTATAATTCATGAAATATGTGATGGTTCGTGTCGTGATTTAGGGGCATATGGTGAGCCTATGATCTCTATTGTACAGTGATTACACTTTAGGTGCAGAATGTGGTAATGTGACGTATCATAAACCATCAAAGTAATGATTGTGTTTTACCCTATATATATAATGTTATCACCGAATCTCAGCAACCCTGGAGATATACTTGAACTCACAGTGTCATTGGATAACATGGGTACTATCTCCAAGTTGTGGGTCTTGCTACTTGAGATAGACCTCCAGAGAAAGATGGTTCTTGCTCCTAAACTACCTGCCACAATCTACTCTAATGTAGGATAAGGTAACTATTCTAATCTAAATTTCCAAGGGACCAGGGAAAGAGAATGCATAAAATGAAAGCCTACACTAAAGCGGTGATACACTAGAAAAGGAGGATGTGAGAGTAGTCTCCAAATGTGTGAAATACAGAGGCAAAGTGCACACTAGAAGAGGTGATGACAGTTCTCCATAATCTAGAAAAATCCAATCAAAACAATATTCCAAGCACACACAATGATAATGAATTCCTACAAGAACATAATAATAGACACAATATTCTTGTAGAAAGATAAAAGGGGCAAGAAGAATGCAAGAAAACACAGCAGGGGAAGATACATCCACAAACTTGTATTTTATTGCTTCCTGGTATGCACAGTTCAGTCTATTACAAGATAAGGGCCTGGATCACCATGCAAGGAGTCCACTACAAGGGCCTGCAACACACTGGCTTCACAAAGAAATTTTGGCAGAGCTTTGCTACCCAAAAACTCTCCCTTTTACAATGATCCCAACACTCCAACTTATAGAAAACTGAGAAGGAGAAGAGAAAGGAAAATGGAAATCCCGAAATCTGTCCTTCAATCACCTGTAAGAGGCATTAAATTGAGTGAAATGATTGTACATTACTTGAAAAAGGCTCCCCATACTATCCCATGTGCTGCAGTAGAGAAAGAATGATGACCATGCCTCTTAATTGCACTCCCAGCTACCAAATAAAACACTGTTCTGAATCCGGCCACGTTTTCTTAAAAAACTCAATCAATTTATGTTCAAATCTAGAATTTCTTGATTTTTGTGCATCAAGGTCGGAACCACGATTCCAAAGGTACCAATTTTGTGTGATTTTGTTGAGAAATGCAAAAGTTATGGCCTTCTGAGTGCGGGCAGCTATTTTGGGTCTGGCAGGGGTTTTCTGTCACTTGACGGGAATGAGCATTAACTGACTAGAGCCGAATATATTTATCTTATTTAAATATATCTACCCTCATTAAAAATAAGAAATTAGAGAGGACGTTTTTGTGGCATAGAGGACGTCGTGCTCCTTCCAGAAAGTCCAATTTTGTGAAAATCGGAGCTCGGAGTCAAAAATTATGGCCGTTTGAAGTTTCCGGACCAAACGTTGACTTTTATTCTCTGCCTTTGGCCGCTTCGGCTATCCACGTCCCACACGTCCCTTTGTCCCATTTTCTCATTGCTGAAGTTCCCTATTTCATCCGAACCGTCCGGTTTGCGTACTCGCGGCCCAGATGTCCCATTTCCTTTCAGACTGTTTGGGACAAATTTTCCCGATTCACCCGATTCAGTCGGTTCGCGTCCTTTTGTCCCGCGCATCCCTGAATGAAAGTTCTTATTTCGGCCGATCCGGCCGGTTCACGTACTTTACGTACCTTCAGCCCAACTATTCCGAGCTGCCTTGACTCATTTCGGCCGATCCGGCCGGTTCGCGTACTTTTGTCCCGCGCGTCCCAGACTACCTGTTTCAACAGTTAGTCAATTTTTCAAATTTTCGGCCAGTTCGGATTTTCACGTCCCATGCGTCCCTTTGTCCCAAATGTCCCAAATGCTGCGCGGACCGCCTGGCGGCCTTTCAGCCGGTTTGCGCCCTTTTGTCCCAACTGTCCCAGCTGTTGCGAGGACTAGGACTTAGCCATTTTTCATGATTTTTCCTGGCCCGAGCTTGTTTTTTATGCAATTTTTTACATTTTCTCAGAACTTGCTCTCTTCTACTTGGACAGGGGAGTTAGAAAAATATGAGGGGACCCTAGAAACATGACCTTTTGTCCAGACTCAAAATAATTGCTTGGGACTAAAGAATTTGATGCATGTTATCAAAATTACCTTGGGGGTGAATTTTGGATAACATATACCATGCACAAGATGCTATGATTAATTTGTGTGAATCACCATTGTGTTAGTGATGTAGTTATATGTTATGTTGTTGACCTTACACTAACCGACCCTAAGGAAAATTGATAATAGGTGTATGTTTGGAGTGAATAAATGTGTACCATTGACAATTCACTCGATCCGAGTACAAGATACGAAGTGGATCCTTACATAGCCTGAAAAATCACTTTTGTTCATTTAGTATGTGTGGCACTTGCTCGATGGGTATCTTACATATTGTGTTTCACAGACACCTTAGGCTTAGTAGACGATGAATTTTACTACTTTCTGTCTCCCGATAAGGTTGTCGTATGGATTCAACCTATGGGATTTTGACTATGTTACGCCTTCTCAAAGTAGTGGTTGGATGATTCAGACAGAGATGATGAAATTTGTATTATTGATATGATATTTTACGAGTTGAGGCTTGATGTTTCCGAGTGCTGGCACCTCGTTGAGTACCCCCCTTAGTGGTTGTATAAGGCCACATAGTCATCGTAATGTGCTATTCATATACGTGTATTTTATTCGTAAATTGAACACTTTCCCTTTTCTTTCTAGAACCAACAGTTTTCTTGACTAACATGTTCTTATATTTTGGGCATTTATTTGGTTGTTGCACTAACCACGGCTACTTAGCCATTTTATTTTCTCAGTTTTAAATTGTGTATCAAGTTTAAATTTTTATAGCCAAGCCCAAGGCTTGGGATTGTTGCCCCTTGGAATTTGATATGGATTGTTATGATGGCTCTAATGTCATAATGTGTTGGAATATGGTCATGGGATTCACCATGGAGTGGTGGGACCTATGGACCTTCTTCCGTGTATGGGGGTATGCCCCAAGGAGTTGCAGATAACTTGTGGGTTGTTAAACCACGAGTTATTATGTCACTTTGGTTAGAGGTATCTCGACTCTATGCACCTAGGTCGATAGGGTGACCAGCCTCTTTTGGGAGTGAAAAGGAAATTTTATCTTTATTTTATGACTTGAGGGAGGTATAAGAGACATTTGAGGGAGTCATAAGAGATTTGTGTGGGTGTGACTGATGCTTTGGGAAGTAAATGGAGTTGCTTTATGATGCTTTGGGAGGCACATGTATTTGTGTTGTGATGCTTGGGAGGTATATGTAGTTGTCTTGTTATGCTTTGGGAGGTATATAGAGTTGTTCTGTTATGTTTTGTGAGGTCTATGTTGTTGGTTCTTTTATTTATGTGTATTCAACTGAGTCTGGTCATGTTTTGTGATGTTCCGGATTGATGCTCCTCATTGAGGATATGCTTTGACACACTTTTGACACTATGTAACTATAGTTATTGTCCCAAGTTGCATGAAACCTCTATATGTATACTTGTTGGGAATTCCATGTTGTAGTAGTCTGTGTATGTTATGGGTATTATTGTGTCGGGTGCAGGTGTGAAAATTACTATGTTGTGAGGGCTATGTATGTTTTCTCCATACTTTGGGTTGAGTTCTTGTGATGTGATAAAGTCGTAGAAGTATGTAAAGATATTTATTGTGGACCGTTAGTCTTGTGTTTGGTTCTTATGTCACATCGTGATGTCAATATCAGATGGGCACTCATGAAAAATACATAAACTAAAATCCTAAGAATTTAATTAATACAAGTTTGAGATTAAGAAATAGTTTAAAGGAAAAGACTAATTAAGTAATAAAGTAAAAGAGGAATGCCAATCTTCACAGAACATTAAATTGGTTGAGTTTGGCAGGTTATGTTAGGAGTTGAGTGCGCAGTAGGTAGAGAAACACATTCTCGCAGATTTTCAAACCTACCATTTTCCTTTCACAATAATTCATTCCTTTAATTGAACTTTCCAACTATTTCCATGCAAAAACCCAAGCCCATGTTAATTTTATTTTAGCAATAATTGGTTGGATCGTGGTAGCAAATGGAGTGGGTGGGCCACTCACCTATAATTAAATAAATTGAATGTTGTGTGGGGCACAAAGATAAACTTGTAATAGTATTATCATCTCATATTTTTATATACAAATCATCTAATTTGGAACTGCACCTGAAATGGTTTCACTTTCGTCTAAGAGCAAATGTATACCGACCTCTTATTTATTGGTGTCTGCAAATGAAGGGAAAAATAAGAAAAAGGGGAATCTAGATTTAGAGGTACTCATTTTAGGTAGGACGTATGGTTGCATTGAATTTATTTTGTTGTTGTTTATCTCTTATTTTGAGTTATTGATTTTATTAGTTCAACATTGGAAGTCACTTCTCTGGTTTTCCACATATTCCTCCAATGTTTTGTGTTCTTTCACTCTTCCTATGCGTGAAAGTTCCCATATTTTAACTCTTATCCTTGTCAATGGAAGCGCCAGGATATACACATGATGGGAATTTGGAAGAAAACATTTCTTAGCTAGTATTAAAAATAAGAGCTTTGGCTTATACTAAAACATTATGGAGAAGGGATGGGACTTTTATCAGATGTTTTAGTTGTAAGTGCTTCAGTAGAAATGTACGCAATTGTGGAATCGTGCTTTTGGGCAGATGAATTATTTGACTGAATTCCTGAAATAAATGTGGCATCAGGGACTGCAATGATAGTAGGATTTTTACAAATGGGTTCATGTGAAAGGCAAGTCGATGCAAAATATGCATATAAATATGATTCTCAGAGTTTCTTATTCAAATAATTTTGTGATTTATATGCACATATTTGTGTGAGGGTATTTTAAAAGAGGTTTCTCTCCAAATGGAAACCTGAAGATGGTCTAAATTGTAGATTACCTACTAAGAATCTCGAGGGAATTCAATTTTTTTTTAGTATTTTTGTATTTAAAGGCACTTTAGCAAATGTTATAAAAGGTGTAAAAAAAATATCGATTGGATACTACCTATAGATGGAAAAAGAATTCAAAGAAAAAATGAAGGCTTTGTCAAGATCCCAACACAAAAATCTTGTTTCCTTGGAAGGGTATTGATTACATGGGAATGACTTGTTGCTAATTTAATTTTACTTGGAAAATGGAAGCTTGGATTATTGGTTAAATGAAAGACCAGATTGAGGTGTGATACTAGACTAGATAGTAGGATAAAGATAGATCAAGGATCAAAAATTGTGGGAACACTTGGATACATCACACCTAAATATGGATAGTCATGGATAGCCACTCTCAGAGGTGATGTGAATAAACTTGGAATTGTGATCCTAGAACCCCATACCCACTTCCCTCATCATTCCTAGGAATCGTTCATCTCTCCTCACCTCTCATAATTTCTATTTTTTAGTTTTTTCTTTTGCAATGGAATGAAATTTTAAATTGAAGGATTTTTTGTATAATTGATTGTAATAAGTAAACTTGTTTTTGAAAATAAATAAATAAAACGTTATATCTTAACTTGAAAAATCCAATTGTCCTTGGTAAACAATGAACTTAAACTCTCATTTTGGGATGATCTAGTAACGTCCCAACAAAACTAGTTTGCTACAATACCTATTTTATTGACAAGTTCAAGTTGACTTCCTGGTAAATATATGGACCATTTTTTCATTTAAATAGAGAAACTGCAGTTTTCAAAGAAGTGTAAAGTAACCCTCGTAACTCTAGAAAGAATATTTGAACTTTCTTATGTGTACCTTGGTATGTGAAGATTCACTTCAATCCTTGAATTGACCTCAAATGATCGTATGTGATATTTTTGACGCCCTTCTAGGAGCCTTTTTACACCGTCTCATAGTTGTAGGAAGATGTTAAATTTGTAAAGTTAGGTTTCATTTTAGTTTTTCATTTGATCCATGAACAATGAAATGTTGATCTGCCTTCGCAAACCTCTAGTATTTTCACTAGAAAATTCCCTAAAACCTTCAGTTTGAGGAAAAATACTTTTCTTGATAGTTTGGAAATGACATTTTGTAGGCCTCTGGTCGCAGTTTGACTAGGTCAAATTGGACCGATTATGACTGGTGGCTCTAGAAAACATGTTGTCGTTTTATATCCGTATGTTAATTGTCAGTCCTTTTGACTTTGGTGAATTGTCCATATATAGAGGAACTTGTAGGATGTTTCTCATTTCATGTTCATCCAGTGGATGTCAGTTTTGGACATGGTTTTCTGAGCCCTCGAGCTAACCTTTATTTAATTACAACTAGGTCAATTACAACCGATGACCCCGGAAAATTAGTTGCCATACGAAAACCATTCACTAGTTCCAAACTCTGTCAGTCACTATGAACTCTTGGAATATAAGTGGACACATATAAATTTAATCGTGGTGTGATTGCTCATTGAAAGACAATTATTGAAAGTGGTTTCTTAGCCTCTGAGATGATTTGAACATTTCTTTGCAGCTGGCAAGAAAATGTAAAAATAGAACTTTGTGGGAACCTCATCGGGTTGCCAAACCACCATGGAAAATTTTGAAACATGTAAATAACTATTTTAAAAATCTATAGTGTAAATTGTTGTGTGAAATAGAACTTTTGGCAAAATGGTGTTTCTCTCTCTTCCTTTCTCCTTCTCTGTCCTTGGATTATGAAATGAAGTGAAATGAAATGTAATGAATACATGTCTCTAAAACTTTTCTTTTGATTACAAATTGTAATTATTATTATATGTAAATGAGAAAATAAAAAATGTTAATTATGTTAGATTAGGGTGGATTCCATGCCAACGATTTATCATTAATTTCATGCTCACATGGTTTTGTAGGATGCAACAATAATGACAAAAAGGAGATGTGAAATTCATTATTTATCATTGTAATTTATATAGTTCATTGTAAAATGAAAATATGTATAATGTAGTCTCATGTCACAGAAATATTATATTTGAAATATTCCAACATGTACGGGATGCTAGTTTTAGGGGTATTACGGAAATTTACATTAAATCACAGGTTCATTTTGATTCATAGTTACGTATGGTAAAAGGGTTTGTTATATATATAGTAAATGAATTTGAAGTTAATATATTATAGTTATTTTTCAGTGTTCAATAAAAAATTAATTAATTACTGTGTTGTATTCCTACCTTGTAAATGTAATAAAGAAATTTAATCAAAACACTCAACCCTAGTATAAGATCTATGCATAAAATGTCTTCACGTGTGATCCTTTTTACCATAGAGGATATTGATACCCGTAGAATGAAATTAAACTTTGCACTCGATGGAACCTCCTAGTTAAGGTAAATAAGAGCCCAAGAATGGGTTTATCGTCTTAGACGGTAAGTTTAGTGTCATTATCACAAACTTGATAGATAGGAACAACACAGTCAAACTTTATCCGGAGTAAGTAGAGCTAACTCTTCCTTCGTATCCTAGTGGACTACCTTGTTTTCTGAAGGTATATTTAGAATTAAACTTCTTCATCGAATGAATTTCTTATGCAATCCAGATGACATCATGGAGTGAGTGAAATAGTTTTACTATCACTTAAAATCTTGTTATCAACCTCTTTTGATTCCCTCGGCTAAAGGTCTTATCTTTCACTAGTAATAATATAGTGCCTTGATCTTTTATAGAGAGTGTGTAGAATAAATATGGTTTTTAACCTTAATCTAATCTATAACTGGGCATAAATCCCTGAGTGAAAAATTGGAATAAAACTAAACCTCAGTTGAATGGGAGGTTAACTTGAGGTTCATGTGTAGTTATAGCGCTTCCAATCATATATTTGAAATATT
Source organism: Taxus chinensis (assembly GCA_019776745.2). NCBI lineage: Eukaryota > Viridiplantae > Streptophyta > Pinopsida > Cupressales > Taxaceae > Taxus > Taxus chinensis. The sequence continues at coordinate 98,034,942 of CM034153.1, forward strand.
CCAAATGTATGGGATGCTAGTTTTAGGGGAATTATGGAAATGTACATTAAATCACAGGTTCATTTTGATTCATTGTTACGTATGGTAAAAGGGTTTGTTATATATATAGTAAATGAATTTGATGTTAATATATTATAGTTCTTTTTCAGTGTTCAATAAACAATTAATTAATTACTGTGTTGTATTCCTACCTTGTAAATTTAATAAAGAAATTTAATCGAAACACTCAACCCTAGTATAAGATCTATGCATAACATGTCTTCATGTGTGATCCTTTTTACAATAGAGGATATTGAAACCCGTAGAATGAACTTAAACTTTTCACTCGATGGAACCTCCTAGTAAAGGTAAATAAGAGCCCAAGAATGGGTTTATCGTCTTAGATGGTAAGTTTAGTGTCATCGTTATAAACCTGATAGATAGGAACAACACACTCAAACTTTATCTGGAGTAACTAGAGCTAACTCTTCCTTCGTATCCTAGTGGACTACCTTGTTTTCTGAAGATATATTTAGAATTAAACTTCTTCATCGAATGAATTTCTTATGGAATCCAAATGACATCATGGAGTGAGTGAAATAGTTGTACTATCACTTAAAATATTGTTATGAACCTCTTTTGATTCCCTCGGCTAAAGGTATTATCTTTCACTAGTGATAATATAGTGCCTTGATCTTTTACAGTGAGTGTGTAGAATAAATAGGTTTTGAACCTTAATCTAATCTATAACTGGGCATAAATCCTTGAGTGAAAAATTGGAATAAAACTAAACCTCAGTTGATTGGGAGGTTAACTTGAGGTTCATGTGTAGTTATAGCGCTTCCAATCATATATTTGAAATATTCCAACAGGTATGGGATGCTAGTTTTAGGGGTATTATGGAAATGTACATTAAATCACAAGTTCATTTTGATTCATAGTTACGTATGGTAAAAGGGTTTGTTATATATATAGTAAATGAATTTGAAGTTAATATATTATAGTTCTTTTTCAGTGTTCAATAAACAATTAATTAATTACTGTGTTGTATTCCTACCTTGTAAATTTAATAAAGAAATTCAATCGAAACACTCAACCCTAGTATAAGATCTATGCATAACATGTCTTCACATGTGATCCCTTTTAAAATAGAGGATATTGGAACCTGTAGAATGAACTTAAACTTTTCACTCGATGGAACCTCCTAGTAAAGGTAAATAAGAGCCCAAGAATGGGTTTATCATCTTAGATGGTAAGTTTAGTGTCATCATTATAAACCTAATGTAATGCCGTGAAAGTAGCGACGCCACGCTCACGACGTCGATGACGATGAGGTCTCAAACAAATAAACGGCCCGATGAAGTGACAATTTTTTTTTTTGTAAGGTAGTGGTTCTTGTTTGATTTATTTTATCTATAGTCTTGTGACCTACTTGATCTAGGGAACTGATAAGCTTCAAACTTTTACTTTGTATTCCAATCGCAAAACTAGAACTACATGATTGTCGCAATTCCACTCACTCGAGATTTACATCAATATTTACTGTATTCACCTCTTCCCTAGCAGAGAAATTCTGGCTTCAAGCATGGTGATACTAATTCGAATATGTTTTTTTTTATATATTTTAATATATATATTCGTAGAAAAAGTATTACAAAGAATACACATATCCTGCTATTTTGTTGACTTTTTAGAAATCAGTAGATGTTTGTCCCTAGATGTCTCTCCGAAAGGTTAAGTACTTTTTTAAATTATGTGATATTAGTTGGAATTAAGAAAGGTCTCCCTTTGCTCACTATTCCTTATGCATATAGAACTATGATTTATACAAGGTACTATAAGAGGCGAACACCAAAGTATTAGTTAGTTTTCCCTTTTTTTTAAAAGGCAATGGTCGCATCTAGAGAACCTAGGCCTTTGGCCTGCCCACATCTAATCCCATTTAAAAGTTATGCTGGCACTTCCAAGTTTACAAGTTTTGAATGAGAATTTAAGTTTGGGAGGCGTGGGTGGATCAACAGCTACTGCCTCATCAATTAATCGTTGTCCCATTGCATGAAGAATAATCTCCTGGCCACACCAAACAACTGTCCACTCAGATTTGCAAGATCTTCCACCTCCTTGGTCGGCCTGCCTGTCTACTTCGCCCTGGCCGCATAGTTTTGATGAGGGCGGTTGAGGAGGAAGTACAGACGAGTGTAGCTGGTAGCAGGTAGCATGGGAGGAGGCGCGGGGTTGTTTGAATCGGCTCTGGCCTGTACAGCAACGCTCAGGTAGAAGCATCAACACAAAGGAAATGACACATGGTAATGGTCTTACATTCTTTAACCAAGTGCATTTCTTATCCCTTTCAGATAATTCCATAATACCTGTCAAATGCTCTAACAAACAGTTCAATAACTGAGTTTGGAGGACCAAGAATGTGAGGTCGGTACTAGATATATTCTAAAACCTTGTATCTTTCTCAAGAATGATACATGATGTGTTAAATCACTTCGAGTATTTCAATCCAGTTTTTTTTTTATGAGATAAAAAAAATAAGAAAACAATGCATAGGTAGAAGATTCATAATGATCTTAGCTTGCACGATATGAACTCAGGGTTTGCAGGCGCGTGGAGCAAGCAGGGAGTGGAGGCACACAGCACGCAGGTCGACCAACTATGTAGTTATCTGTTCAGGTTTCCATGGTGATAAACTACGATCTTCCCAACAATCGTGAGCTTTACATTCATAGGATTGCTCGTTCAGGTCATTTTTGTCAAAAGGTATGGTATATCTTGGAAGATATTTCAATCATTAAGTGCAACTGTGGACGTTGCACTTAAATCGTGTTAACTCATTCCTTTGAAATTTTAAACCACTGCTCGTTTGGTGGCCCTTGTTTTGACTGATGCTGAGATTGGTTTTTGTGTCAAAAGTGCAGGGTGTTACTATAAAATTTGGATATGCCATCTTTCAACTATGGACCTCTTATACCAACGACTATTGCTTGTCTATTGCAATACTCTTAAATAGACGACCACAAAACTCACTTTTGCAAGCATTGCAACAATTTAAATATTCTCTGTGACAGTCAGTGCTTTGTGTATCAAGTTGTCTATCAGGCATATCTACTGAAACGTATCATCATTTTTTTTTTTATATTAGCAGTTATTCTCTTAGACATGATTTAAGGGTGATTGACTGGACCTGATTTTGAGACTAACTTTACATTTGTTTGGGCAGTTGCAAGGCCTGCCATGTAGCTTGATATTTGTGAAGCTAAGACCACTCACAGTGTCCTAAAATGTAAAAAAAAATGTTTAAAATATTTGTAAGAATTGCAACAAGAAGGTTTACACAACAACCTTCCCAATAGTATATTCACAAGATTGTCACAATCCCCGTTTTGGCACATATCATTTCTTGCAAATTTTAATTCCATCCCTATTACAAGCTTACAAATGAAGTTAAAAAAAAAAACAACTTTCCTTCAAAATCTTTGTACAACATATCCTACTTCATGTGGAAACAAATTTGCAATAATGGAATCTAAAGAAAGCAAAGCAATATTACATTTTTCCTCCACTCAAGGGGGGTAAATACATGATGTTTTTACATTGTCAACAACAAGGTTCTTATGCTCCAAGGTGTTCTTCATCCATGCTCCAAGTTCCAAGTAGCTGAAATCACAACCAAGATAGGGAGAGAGGCAACACTCTCCTACCAACCAAAACTCAATGGAGAAGAGAAGCAATCTCCTCCATTGACCCTCGAGACCCAAACACAACACAATGAAGGGTGGTTTCCAACTCAAGGCAACAATACTTGCTTCCACAATACAATTTTCTTCACAACATTCAAGCTAAAAAGGAAGAAACAAAAAGGAAACACAAATAACACAATACTTTTTACAACAAGGCTTTCATCCAAACCAACAAGAGAAGGAACTATGGGAAAATTTTTCTTATGCCTCCCAATTGAGATGAGATGCCCATCCAAACCCTCCATAATAAAACTCAATCCCCTATGACTCTTATGCCTCCCTCAAGTACCCCTTTTTCCTCCCATACTCTTATACCTCCCTCCTCTTATGGCTCCCTCAAGGACAAGGTAAGAATGTGAACATCCTTACCCCAGATGGGCATCCCTCTCAAACTCCCTCCACAATATCGTATTCTACTCTTATGCCTCCCACATGAGTTTTCCCATAGACCTCTCCTACACTACACATTAACCATTCTATCCATTTTTTTTTTCACAATACACAAAAGTAACATACATTATTCACAAATTTAGCATAGAAGCAACAACAATATGAAAGCAAAAAGGGAGAAGATTTCCTACCTCTCCATTGGAGAAGCCTAAACCAAGAAGCTATGTCCAAGCTCCCTCCAAAACAATCCAAGCATGCAATTCCAAGCTCCTTCTTTTCTCTTTCTCCCAATCCTTTCCTCTGCCAAAAGAAAATAAAAGAAAAGAACTCCTCAACAAAAACCTCCAACCCCTTCAACAAGAGAGGAAGTTTCTATAAATAAACAAGAGGAGAGAGTGAGGGTGATGTGGCTCCTTGTAGGATGCCACATCACACATCCTCAAGACCACCTCCCTTTAGTCAACTCAAATCCCAAAACACCATTAATGGGTGGTTGGGTTGAATGACATCTCTTTTCCACATCCATCCCTTCCCATGTGTCTTAAGGCATAAATAAATGCAAAAGGAAGACAAGTGCACTCCAAAGTCACATTTCCCTTCCCAAAACAATAAATAATCCCCTTTTTGGCTTCCCAACCCATAGATATGGTTGGTAAGGGGTTTTGGGAAGTGTGGGACAAGTTCAACTTGTCCCACAAGTCCCCCAAAATTACCCTAAATCTCAAATTTGAGATTCAAAGGATTTGGAGTGGTCAACACTCAAAACAAGCATTCAAAACAAGAGGAAAATACAAGGCTCAAGGAGCCAACCATCAAAATTAATTACACCCACTAGACTTCCCTCCAAAACTTAAAAAAAATAAAACAAGATATTACATTAATCTAAACATACTTAGCAAAGTAAATTTTAAAAAAAACATCACAAACGACATCACCTACTAAAGTTAGTTAAAACAAGTAATTAAAATTATTAACCCCTTGGTCACATTAGAAAATCCCCCCCCTTCATGGAAATTTTTCTTAACACATAAAAGAACAAAGGTAACACAATACAATTCACTAGTTTCCTTGACGACCAAATGTTGTAACCACCTGACATCCTGTTGTGTTTGGTTGCCAATCCCCCTCATGGTTGTGATCATGTTGTGTTTCCTGCAAAATACAAAATACCTCCTTTGGCCTTGCGGCCATGTCAAAATGTCCAAAATAACCATATGCATGAAATTTATTAACACCTATACGTAATTCAATTATCCATTATTCCAAGGTTTAAATTACAACTTAACTATGCATTTCATCTTTATCCAAGTTATAGTAATGTAAATTCAACAACTGCATTCTATTTATCATGGCGAAGAAATCCAAAGTTAGAACACATGCAATATATCCATATAAAATAATATCAGTATCCAATAGTCTGTCCATGAGCCAGTGTAGATCATACTAAAAATAAAATCCAACCATAATCCAAATGCATCTACTCACAAAACATCATGCTAATCAACGTAAGTATAAGTCATGTCCATATCCAAAAGTCTGCATAACTCAAAATGATAATCAACTAAGTGTCGTAGGGAAGTGGGCATTACACCTGATAGATAGGAAAAACATAGTCAAACTTTATCCGGAGTAACTAGAGCTAACTCTTCCTTCGTATCCTAGTGGACTACCTTCTTTTCTGAATGTATATTTAGAATTAAAATTCTTTATTGAATGAATTTCTTGTGTAATCCAGTTGACATCATGGAGTGAGTGAAATAGTTGTACTATCACTTAAAATATTGTTATGAACCTCTTTTGATTCCCTTGGCTAAAGGTCTTATCTTTCGCTAGTGATAATATATTGCCTTGATCTTTTATAGTGAGTGTGTAGAATAAATATGGTTTTGAACCTTAATCTAATCTATAACTGGGCATAAATCCCTGAGTGAAAAATTGGAATAAAACTAAACCTTAGTTGATTGGGAGGTTAACTTGAGGTTCATGTGTAGTTATAGTGCTTCCAATCATAGACTTCTTCAATATGTTATTCAAATACTTTCGTAACTCCTTATGTTATAAAACTATGCTAATAATGAGACCATAGTGCAATGTGAGAGTAAATCATATAAGAGTTAAAAAAGATTTGAGATTAGGAATAATGCCACTCTTGGAGTCCTTATAACTTAAGTAAACATTTTCGTGTGTTACAAAGAATATGAATTGCCTCGATGTGATCAAATTTTGGGAAAATTTTATATATATATATATATATATATACATATATATATATATATACATATATATATATATATATATATACATATATATATATATATATATATATATATATATATATATATATATATATATATATATAATCTAAATAAAATTTCTTGTTTTGGGAATGTTGAATCGGGAAATAAAGATATCATGATTGAATAATGTTTATAGGGAAAATGTATCTTGAATCTAAATTAGCGCCCTTTATATCCTAAATTTGCTTTCTGGACATCAACTCAGATTCACTTGAATTACAAGGGTAAAATGAAGACATTGAATAAACATTTTAGAAGCACATTCATAACATAAGAGGAAGATAATTAAGTACTTTGTATGTAATTTGAATTATGTCGAATAAGTATGTAAGTTATGGAAATTTCCATAAAGGATAAAAAGCCCACTTATAATGGTTAAACTGTAAATTAAATGTGGTATGAACTTAAGAATTTGTTGCTGGAAAAAGGAGGAAATTATCCTTGCTCAATAATGTTCTTGGAATGTTAATCGTAACTAAGATGAAATTAATGAAATGATGTGTTGTGGGTTTGCCAATCCTTGAGTCCTTTTCTTGTGATTGGGTCATTGTTAGTATTGATTCATTGGGCAAAGTTTGACATCGACGTGTCCATGGTGTTGTCATGTGTCTATGTGAGTCGATGACTTATAAGTGTCATATGCATCTTTGAGTTTTCTTTTCTTGGAGCCCTTGTGGCGTTGTATAGTGAGCAATGTAAGTCAAAAAAAAAAATTATCCTGGTACTTTTATTGTTGTTTTTGTGTGTGAAAAATTTGGGTGTTACAGGGGTGTTGGAAATAGATAATTTCTCCCACATGCTTTAATTTATTTTTTCGGGAAAAGTAAAACTCAAGTTTCTTTTCATGCATAGATTATTTTTAAATAAACATTCCGAAATTTAGTAAAAGCTAATAAATTAAATAAGTCAATAGCTTGATATTGCACAAAAGCATGTGCTATTTTTAGTTGATGTTCTACTTTTAAAATTTGAGTGTTTTATTATTAAAAAAATATTTCTACATATTAGAGGCAATTGTAAGTGCTTTTATATACAAACATATTGTATTGAGCTGAAGCTCTGAAAGAGAAGAAATTATATATGCACAGAAGTGTTGATTTGTGATTGGAATAATTTTTTTATTTGCAAGATTATTTATTTTATTTCTGTTGTTCTATATTTAATGTGCCTAATTTCTACATTTTTTGTAAATAAATCTATCATTAAATGTTGAAAATCCCATAACTTTATGATAATTTGTAAATGCAACATCAAAATATGCTACCAAAAAATGGATAAAATCATTGCGCTCGACCACAAGTTTAAATGATGTAGTGAAGGATGCATCTTCAGAGTTCATCTTTAAAATGTGCATTGTCTAGATAAAATGAAGAATGGTTTTATTTTCTAACACGAATAAAGGCTCACCAACAGGTAAGGAATGGTGTTCAAAATAAGGCATAGAATGAAATAAGTCTGATATAAATTTAAACTTTAAGTAACTGAGAGTTTGTAACAATGTGATTCTTGAAAACAATGTCCAAAAGAGGTTCCACCATGGCTCACTTCCTTATGCAGCTCATGTCAAATCCATAGAAACGATCCCAGAATTCCATGGCCAATCAGAAACATAATTTATCAGACACATCATTCAAAAAAGCCTAAAATATATTTGAAAATAGGGAAAAGATATACCGATTCATTCTATTTTCAAATAAAAATTTAATGGCAGTTATGCCTATGCAAACCTCAGCTTTAGAAGAAAACAAAACTTACAATTAATATTCTCTTCCTTGTAGTCTGCATCCTCAATGGCTGTCAAGTAGAGGGAGTTCTTATCGGCAAGGGCCTGTTTGGAGTAATATATATTTAGTAAGAGTATCCTTCGTTCCCTGCCACATTTGTGCACATAAATTATTCCAAACAACAACGAGAGAAAATAACATATGAAAATGGAGACAATACTAAAATTAAAATTGCAGAGATAGACCAATAAAACGGAGATAAGGAAAACAATGAGGACGCTAGCAATTCGTTATCCATACAGGACTTGTAGAGATCATTGCTGCTATTTTGTGCGGCTGATGAAAAAATGTGCATTAACATCACAAAATAAGTTCAAATTCTTTTAAAGGAACTTTTATATTTAATTTCAGTAACTTGTTCTATCCAATACTGGGTGAATCTGGCAAAATACCAAGTCCATTAAGGATGCTTACTTTTTAAGAGTTTCTCCACACATCAAGCACAAGTGATGACCTTATACATAGCTTTCTAATAATCAGCCACCACACAGTATTTCATATGCATAAATATGCAATGGTTTTATGACAATAAATATTTACATTTTCCAAAGTAATCTTTATTTGGCATAAAGATCATTTTTCCAGCTATCACTAGTGCATAAGGTAAACAGACTAGAATCATCTACTAATTTCACAAATAAAAAAATGTTACAGCGCCTCCTTAATTACATGAATTGGTTTGGACTAATGTCATGTATTCTGTAGTCAATATATTCGGATTTATTTCTTAATATAGTTACTTCACTTGAATGATACAAATCGTTTTCAGAATTCCATATAGCTTATTTTTACCCAAACAACAATCACACGGCTTAAAGAATACTTGCTCACATTGTTACTCTAAACAAGTTTTCTTCTTTTTTGAGTTTACAAATAAGTTTGTAGGTTCCATGTTCATAATCCCATATGATATGATTTTTTCCTACTTTTCCAGTTGACACTCCATATTGACATGGCAACATAAATTTTGAACCTCATTATGAATCTTGCAACTAAATACAAACTAAACATGATTGTTTATTCATAAACTGCCCTTGGAACAGGGGTCCAAGTTATAATGGCTTCCATGAATGCGAAGCATAAAACAGATATGTAAACAAGATGTGAATACCTTCAAGACATTTACATGATGCCAAATGAAAAAATAAATCAACAATACACATTGACGAAATCAATCATGTCTGAGCCATAACAAGAGAGTTATCATCCTTACCAATTACAAGAGGCCACGGGATGACATAATCATGTAGATTTCTAGCTGAAGATGTGCATGATGACTCAAAAAGAAAAAAATAACCCCATGTAACCGTCTATGATAGCCAATACCCATCCGTATGTAATGCCAAGAGTCGTCTCTAGGATTTTACAACGGAAAGCAAAATGCTCTTGTATTATATGAATCCGGTGGGATCTTGTATCATGTGGAAAATTGTTATATGTGTCTTCTTTTAATTGGTATGTTGTTGGATTCTAAATATTAATACAACAGACACGATAGAAAAGGCCTCAGATTGTCCTAGTCAATTTAAACAACACTAGACATTTCTACTCAGATATATGCATATCATTTTATCACGTCATTCAGCTTTCAATTCAAGCCAAATAAAATCATATTTAATATTCCACGTGACTCCAGGAAATTTGGCCCCAGATCATCCTATTCAAGATATCAGCATAGCAGGAAAGACCCACTCAGCTATATGCTTGTCAATGGTTTTTCCATCACTGGCCACCAAAATAGAATGCCGAATAAAAAATTCCATAGAATAAACGAGAAAACACAAATATAACCATAGTGAGACCAAAATGAATCAATATTGAGTGGTGTGAGAAAAAAATTGGTAAAATGATTAAGCATATTAATCATTTCAGACCCTAAAAAATTCATAGCGTACCTATCGGCAACATCAGGCAATTGCAGTCACAACCAGATCATAAAATGTTATACACCTAATAACAACCATTATTATAAATCGAAGTTAGATCTAAGGCCAGAGCATCTTTTATTTCACAGTTTCCAAATAGACAGTTAAGCCAGGCCAGAGACACACCTTGATTGATTCAAAAATAATAAACCTATCTACACTAATGTTTCAGATGGGGATAACTGTATTTAATATTTCTCATCATTCTCAATCTAACCACAAAATGAATATTATTTTACTACTATACCAAAACCCATGGAATAAGAACTGGTCTAAGTCTTCAACTAACTGAAATGGAGAGTAAGGAAATGGTTGACTTTAAGAATGAAAGTTACACAGCTGCGCTCAAACCGCGACCATAAGAAATGGCTACAACGTTCTTATACACAATAAATATTGTGCTCAAACCATAAAGTTAAAACCCTATATTGTGAGTTGGAAATCACGGTCGACAATATAATATGGAACCTGTGTGATATATTACAGTCATAACCTTTTCATGACAGAAAGAATGAATCATAAACAACTCTAAAAAAAATTAATGCAAAAATAATTAAAAAAATTGGAGAACGATTCAATAGTTCTTTGTAAGCGAGAAGTTTCTGTTAAATTTCAACTGTAGGCCACATTTTGTTGTGCACGCAAGAATCCTCTACGAAGTCGCAAAAATGTTATGGCTTTGTGATTCCAATTGAGCCAGCTGGGCTTTTCTTAAGTAGGAATCCATCAAGGTTTTCTCCGTCAAGAGACATAGAAATAACATTACGATTCAATAAATCCAACACCCATCCATAGCGATTCAATAAATCCAAAATCTACTTCAATAAAGAGGGCCAACGAACTCTCCCATCCAAAATTTATCAATCCACTATGAATCGCGCCGAACAGTGTAAATGATGTAGGGAAACAGGGAATGCACATGAAACGGACGATCAACAGTTGCTGCTGATTTTATGTTTTTTGCATGTGCACGGAGGGGCTAGCAGCCATTGATCTGAACTGTAGGAGCTTGATCCTGGCAATAAATTAAAACTAGGAATTGCACGTGGGGTGTGTGATGTTAACGCTGAAAGTGAAATATTGGCGAGCGGAAATGGAAAGTGAAACAAACAATAAAGAATTATGTACCAATCAAATTTGAGGATGATAAACAAAGGCAAACCGTGTGAACGGAATGGATTGTTGTAAACAATGTCAGTGATAGAGACAGTAGCACCATTTACAAGACATGTCGCACTCCACAAATTTGTGCAAAATATGACTTTCTAGTTGACATAAAGAAAAAGTTTGTGTTGAAAGTGATTTATAATCAATATATCTTGAGTAAGTATGCCCAACGGATTTGGAAAGGGTAGAGCAAAGGGCTTTCAATAATTGAAGGTTGTGGTTGTCTATCTCATCATCAATTGCTATTAGTACTCATAGTTGCTAGGAAAATACATGATTTCTTTATTTTATGGTTTGTTTTTCTTCTTTACATCACCCTGATGCTTCTACTCCTCGTTTTGCTTGCACTCTTATTTTCATCACCCAATATAGTTTAGGCCCCCATGGATGACAAGGAAACCATCACTATATTTACAACATAATCAGGTGATGGAATCATTACCCCTGAGGAAATCCATAGAATTTTTTTTTCAGACATAACCCTAAATATGGAAGATGAGGCCTTGTAAAAAATTTACAAATATCCAAATCCTAACCCAGTAGCAACATCGTCATTATCAAATGATCTTGAAAACAGCTCACCATTCAACTAGCTTTATACTCAAGCACTTGAGTTTTTTCCTAGAGTACAATCATCAAGTGTAATGCCCCCCCCTAACCTACCTGGGCTCGGTCAGCTTCATCTCCTTGGCGTGGAAGGTGGAGCTTTTATGGTGCGACGTGATGGAATTAGATTTTTATTTGACCTTCCTTGTGTTGTCTCCCTCCCGCCATGGCATTAAAGAGCCTGCACCCTTTTCTTGGCGTGTTCAGTTTTTCTTCCTGGTTGGTGGCCGCACATGCCCCAGTCATTAATTCTTTTGACTTGCAACCTACTGGTGCCTGTTGTTTTCTACCCAAACCGCGTATGCTTTTTTTTCACTCCATCAAATGCCGAAAGAGATGAATTGCTTCAGCGTGTTCTGGACATCGGATTCATTAATGGTGAAATGAAGGTCTGTCTCCCTAACGTTGCAAGGGTGGGTTTGGCTTCTCATAATCGTGTTGTACAGGCAGTTCAATGGAGTCGCAGGCTGTCTTTGCAACAAGTTCCAGGGGACAGGTCGTGTTTTGAATGGGGAACCGTTGGTGTTGATCCTTGTGTTCTGGTTGCACGCGACCAGTCGTGATCAGTTGTTGCAAAATCTTACAGACTATCCCTTCTCCTGTACACGTGAATCCAATCTCTCCTTCCCCGCGTGCCTTTTTCCTTCTGCTCTTCCCATGCGTGTAGGCCCTTCGGTTAGTGTTTCTTGCGTTCGAAGTTGGTTTTTTAGCTATACCTGAGACGGGAAGATTCAAGTGTGTCCGTGAAGGGGGAGAGAGGAGTGTTGTATTCTTCTGCTAGCCACGCACATCTACGAGCTTGTGTAACAGGCGTGTTACCTCCTTTTCCCTTGGGTGTTGTGAGACATGTTCTTGTCAGGGATCCACAGCACTTTCCTGCGACTATGATCAGCCAGGCAGCAGGCAGGTTACAGTATAGTAGAAGCTTTTTCTTTGGGCGCATCCAGCAAGCAAGTTGTCTGACTCTATTGTTTTCTGTTCAGTATTGAACGCATCCTCAAATTTGGGATCCCCTTTCAAGATATTTCCTTCAAAATCGATTAAGTGTCAGTACGAGTGTTACCAGAAGACCTGATGAAATTTATTGTTAATTTTCTCTTTTGAATTCTTGCTTGTTCTACGATTTAACTCATGGAAGAGAATCTCGTTGGCATGGATCTGTTTCATATCAGAATATTTATGAAGCACTTTTTGCTTTGCAATGATATGAGCTGCTGCAATAAGTCACTAAGTTAGCAGGCATAAAAGGTCTCTGTTGAAATTATCATCACCTTACAAGCTTCAGCTGCAATGTTTGCACTGAGAGTTTGATGCTGTCCTCAAATCTGATGAAGGAAAAAGGTTTATCCATCAATACGGTAGATGCCTTTCAGAGCCAAGAGCTCTGTTATCTTTCTTGTCTTTTGGGTTGTCATCAAATCTGCATTTTTTGTGGCCCTATGTTCCTTATGCCCGGTTTGGTTATTGCCTTGTATGTAATAGGAGCACTAAATGTTGTTTTAACAGAAGCGCATCAAAAAGAAATGTGTCGTTACTTGTACAATCATTAGGCATAATGAAGACGGTGGATGGGGGTTACACATTGAAGGTCACGACACAATGTTTGGGACAATACTAAACTATGTAACTTTGAGACTTCTTGGCCAAGTGTCTGATGGAGGAGATAAAGAAACAATGGAAAAAGGTCGTGTATGGATTTTGGACCATGGCAGTGCTACTGCTATACCTTCATGGGAAAAATGTGGCTTTCAGTGCTTGGAGTATTTGACTGGTCTGGAAACAATCCGTTGCCTCCAGAGAGTTGGCTTCTTCCATATTTTCTTCCCTTCCATCCAGGGAGGATGTGGTGTCACTGTTGAATGGTTTATTTGCCAGTGTCATATTTTTATGGGCAGAGATTTGTGGGACCTATAACTGAGACTGTTATGTGTTTAAGAAAGAAGCTCTATACAATACCTTATGAGAAAATAATCTGGAATATAGCACGTAATATGTGTGCAAAGTTTACCGGAATGGTTATTGTTTCTCTTGCATGGTATTGGGACACCGTGTGGGTGAGAAGCGTGCGTTTGGTGGAGAAATAATTTTTGGACTATTGGGAGAAGGGGTCTTCTCGTGCATGGCCTTGGGATATAGCGTTTAAAATAGGCATGATAAGCCCTAACTCTCTCTCTTAATGATTTATTTCTTTTAGCATTTAGATAAATCAATATCTTGCAACTTTGTTCGAATGCTGTAGATGTGGGTTTCTTTTGGAATGTGGATGTGTTTTTGTTTTACTAAATAGATAGCGTTTGGACTCTGGATATCATATAACACGTATTTACACATATTGACTCCTTCTTGAAAGAGATGCTCAAAAAGAGACGAGCTTTCCAAATGACTTATAATTATAATTGCATGAGCTGATCTCTCTCCCCCATTTTTCTGTTTATCTTATTTACTATTTGGCAAGTAGAAGAAATCTCTTCAGTGATTCTTGCTTATCTGATCTTATAAAGTTGGTTTATCATTTTTTTTTATGATTATTTCTGTGAACAGATGGTTTCTGTAGAAGATATTGTGGTGTGTGTATGAGATGTCAGAATATCCCCTGTATTTTTTTTAATTATGTAGAACATGGCTTGAAAACGGGAATTTTCTTGGATATGACTATGTTTGTCTTTTAATGTGGTTTGATAACGATATAAACTCCCTTTAGAGATTGGGGGCTTCTAATTGGGAGAGTCATACTAGTTTAATTGGTCTTTCTAGATAGCTCCATCTGAGTCATTCGATTATCATTTACCTTGGGGATTATGGAAAACCCCTCACCAGGCCCTCTACTATTACTATTACTATGAGCTTATTATTAGATTGGAACCCTCCTGAAGCATGTGTTAATGGGTTTTCTATGACCTTTACAAATATGTTATGCATGCAATTCATTATCCTCTGTGGATAATTAATTGGCTTAATTTTTGGGGCACTACTTGGATCCTTGAATCGGTTAAAGTAATATTGGATACATCGACATTCCTCAAGTTTGATTGATATGTGATGCCCTCATGCATATGAATTCAGGCAATGCCTGAAATATGAAATTATAAATTTATCTTATACTTGACCTTGAAGCTTGTTGATAGATGTTTGGTAGAAAAAAAGATGAATAGGGAAGTTAAGATAATTACCCTAAAATGGATTCATGCATAGCCTCAAGTAAAGGTAACAGCTACCATAATGGGACTGTGCATACCATGTATGCCAGTAAGGATAAATATGTTATTTCAATACTTGGTTAACGAATGGAATATTTTCTGGTATTTACGATGATTATTATGTTAGCTAAAATTTGATACTTGCATCTCAACTGGGAGTTGAGATAATGTTGGTACTTGTATTTATAGTGGCTTGGTCTGTGCTTACTTATCTTAGTTAGTCAAATGTATCTTGGACATATTAGCAAAACATGACAATGTCGTTAATCGTAGCTCATTCTAATGAGTTGGACCCTTTTACTAAAAGAAATATATAGAGACATGGAATAAGCAACCAAAAGAATACCTAAATATTATACGAACTTATGGATTGGTGGAATTTTTGTTCAACATAAGTATATCCTTAAAATTGTGAAATAAATATCCAAATTATACTTCATATCACTGAGTTTCTATGAAGGTTTGATACTTGGGTAATATCGATGAATAATATAAAATTGGTACTTGTATTTATTATATAAGCTTAATGTCGTTGGTGCTTTTATTTAATTGAAAGATAATATTGTTGGGTACTTAAATATGCGAAGTAGGTCGAGGGTATTAGGTGAGCGTCATTATTATTTACTGTAATTTAAGTATGTTTAATTGCATGATTAAGGTTGTATATCTAGTCTCTTGGGATGGTGTTCTTATGTAAGAAAATCTTAAGGAAGTGAACATTAATGAGTATGAAATGCATTATCATGAGATGTGCGGTTAAGTTTTAAATGTCTGTTAGAAATTGCTTGATAAAGAGTATTGCAAACTTTCATTTATTTAAATACTAGATGGCATAAGTTATTAGGAGAGGTTTATATCTTATCATGCTCAGTTCTAGCGAATTGACTCTAGATAATATTTTTGCAGATGGATTATATGAGTAGATTAAAGAAAAGAGTGTAAAAGTTTCATCAGTTCAAATTATGAAGTTCTTGCAGAAAGTTCAATGCGGTGTAAATTTTGTAACTTTTCTTGCAAAGGAGTTTAGAAGATATCCTGCCGTTGTATGTTTGGAAAAACTACGTGGTGAAGTGTTCTTTCCCTTTTTTGTTGTTACATAAGTTAGTTACCTTGGTGAGATATGATATTCAATCATTACTTTGGCATAAGTATTGTAAAACCTTGTTTTTGAGAATAAAGTGTTAACTCAAAACTCTCTGACACCTTATAATGATGTGATACAAGTAAAATTAAATGGAATGGTTAACCCTTATAGAAGTTAACTAAAATATGTGTATTCAGATAAATTAATATAGAGATGACTTACTTGAGAACAAGAGATTCCTGAAGTACTCAAAGGTGAAACTATCCTTGTAAAGTAAATTTTTTATAAATTGATATCCCTAGCTAAACTAGTGAACACTACTCTTTTTTGGTGAATTCCTAAAACAAGCCAAAGGAAAACAATAGTTAGTTTCTAATAAGATTTAACAAGTAAGAGAAGAAAATTTTGAAACCACATAATTTATCTCTCGGTCTATTTGAAAGTAAGTAGTTTCCTTTTGATAAACTCTTTCAGTTAAGCCTAAGTAAAAGCATTAATAATTACGTATAAAACCCCAAGCTCCAATTAAACCTTGGTAATAACTAATGACGTCTTAAAGAGGAATTTAACTCGACTTAATCTCCTTATCTCTTTCCCAAGATACTTTGTAAGTCCTCTTGATTTCGTTGAACACGAATTCTTGTTGTAGCAAGGAAATGAACAAGTTCTAGTAGCGTAAGTATGGACAAATAGCCTTGTGGAATTTAATTATTCCCTTTATTAAGTTAATGGAACTAAACTATTCTATTGTCGTAAGGTGAAGATTTTAAGTGAACTTCTCTACAGTGTATAAGAACATAACTCAGTTGGTAAGATGAATTTGTGCGAATCATATATTGAATCCTTCTGAAAACTTAAGTCATGAGCTAAATGGTGTCTTATCAAAATAAATAACCTCCAATCATTTCTTACTGTGGCTTGCCCTTGCTGTAAGTGTGTCATGTGGATTGGACTTCCATGTTGTCTTGTCAAAAGAAGAGTACATTGTCCTTGATAGGTGTGAACGTTCTCGTGCTGACCTTGTGGTCTCCCCCGTAACAAGTGGTTCCTGGTGTTGGTTGTAACCTTGTGACGACATGTTGTGTCGTGTTGAGTCAAAGAAAGTCAAAAAAAAAAAGTTATCCTGTATTTCACTGTGTTGTCCTTGTGTTGGTATTTTTGGTGTGTTACACTTTGGTATCAGAGCATAGGTTCATGCTCTCGAACCTATGGGCCAGATTGGTGTTGTATGGTGATGTTGCATGGTGGTGGTGGTGTTACATGATGATACTGCATGATGATGATGATGTTGCATGATGATGATTTATATTGGAAGAGTAATGTGCTTTGAACGTGATGTGATTATTGTCGTAATTGTGATATTTTGAACGCACGGGATGTGTATGTCACTTAGTGCGTGTTTGTCATCATGTTGATATGTTGGGGATGGGAATATTCTCTCTCCTTCTTGTGGATTCTATGAAGAATTCACGTGTGAATTACTGTTTGTGATGTGTGAAAAGAATTATATTGTGGATGACGTAGTGTTGGAGCATTGTGGCATATTGTGATATGTAGGTGTATCAATGTGTTGTATGACTAGATTGTTGTTAAAAGAGATGAGTTGTATCATGATGTTTTTACCATGATCTGAAGAAATGTGTGTACCACCTTGCTATGTTGCAATGGATGTTATGTTGTGATGTACTATGTTCATCGTATGTATGACTGTGCAAATAGGTAATGCTTCATGTTGTGATTTTGGGTCATACGGTGAGTGTATCAACCCTATCGTATGGTGATTGCACTTTGGGTGCAGAATGTAGTAAAGTGACGTGTTACACTCAGTGAATGTATGATCGTGATCTACCCTGTATATGTACCATACATAAGACATTATGGTAGTTATGTGTGTGCCACAGTTATGTTAGTACTGTAGTTGCATGTTATGTTGTGAACCTTACGCTAACCGATCCTGAGGGAAATCGGTAGAAGTGTATGTTGAGAGTGAGGAATGGTGTACCATGGGTCAATAACTCAAGCTAAAACTCAGTTTAGTAGACAACATGTGATTCTTTCCTCTCTCCCTATGTGGTTGTATGTATGCAACCTTAGTGTATCTATGACTATGTTTAGCCTTGTCGAAGGGTGGTGGGATGATTCAGATGGAGGTGATGACATTCGTATTATTGATATGTATTTTACAAGCTGAGGCTAAATGTTCCGAGTGCTAGCAACTCGTTGAGTACCCCTTTGGTGGCTAGATAAGGCCACACAGTTATCGTAATGTGACATTATTATAAGCTGATTTTATTCGTAAATTGAGCTTTTACTTTATTTTGTAAGGACCAGCAGCTTTTCTTGATTGCAATGCTTTACAATTTTGGGCATTTCCTTGGTTTTTGGCACTAACATGGGGATTTTGATACTAACTTTGGCTATTTGGCCATTTATTTTAGCTTGATTTGGGGTCTTCTTTTAAATTTGGAATTTTTACCGCCTTGCCCAAGGCTTGTACTTTGCCACTTGGCACTTTGATTGGATTGTTGTGCTGGTTCTAATGTCGTGATGTGTGGAATAGGGTCATGGGATGCACCATGGATTGGTTACACCTATGGACCCGCTTTGTTGTATGGGGGTACGCCCCAAGGGGTACATATAACTAGTGGGTTGTTGAACCACGCGTTATTATGTCACTTGGGTTAGGAGTGTTCAAACTCTATGTGTCTTGGACCATAGGGACAACCGGCCTCCTTGAGGGAGGCATAAGAGTTTGAGGGAGGCATAAGAGTTTGAGGGAGGCATAAGAGACTTGAGGGAGGCAGAAGAGTTTGAGGGAGGCATAAGAGTTTGAGGGAGGCATAAGAGACTTGAGGGAGGCATAAGAGTTTGAGGGAGGCATAAGAGACTTGAGGGAGGCATAAGATTTTGTGGGAGGCATAAGAGACTTGGGGGAGGCATAAGAGTTTGAGGGAGACATATGATATTTGTGTGTATGGTTGATATTCTGGGATATATGTTGAGTTATTATGATGTTTGGTAGTGGTCTTTTGATGTATGTGATACTCATGTCAGATGGATATGTGTTGTGATGTTGTGGTTATGTCATTGATTCCCTTGTGGGCACTATGTACCTGTAGCATGGTTTGATGTTATGTGAGTCTTTCATTGATGAAAATTGAGGAAATGTCTGGTGGATTGTAGTACTCTTTTGTTTGAGTATTTGGTATGTCAGTCATTGATGTGTGATGAGTACTACGTTATGTGGACTGTGCCTATTATATTTCGTATTTGAGTAACCTTTAGTGGTATAATACAATCATGAAGTATATAATTGCGTGCTTGTGAATCTGTAGGGTCTTGCGAAATGGATAGGGTGTTGTGTTAGCAGTTCGTGTTGGGCACCCACAATAAGGAACAAACCAAAACTCTTCAATGATGAAATTTAAAAAAAAATAAACTAAGAATAATGCTAATGGAAACAAACTAGTGAAATAACAAACAAGAAAGAACTGCCAATCTTCACAAAACATTGAAAGTTAAAAAAATTCTACCAAATGTTCCTAAGGCTACCTTGTGACCGTGCTTTAATCAACCAAAATTTCAAACCATAGGGTGTGTTTTCTTCGGTGTCTATCCCTTGTTGCGTACCATTTCCTTTCCTCTATGTAATGTCGCATAGAGGATGATGCTTTCTTAAGGGGAGGAGAATGTAATGCCCCCCCTAACCTACCTGGGCTCGGTCAGCTTCATCTCCTTGGTGTGGAAGGTGGAGCTTTTATTGTGCGACGTGATGGAATTAGATTTTTATTTGACCTTCCTTGTGCTATCTCCCTCCCGCCATGGCATTAAAGACCCTGCACCCTTTTCTTGGCGTGTTTAGTTTTTCTTCCTGGTTGGTGGCCGCACATGCCCCAGTCATCAATTCTTTTGACTTGCAACCTGCTGATGCCTGTTGTTTTCTACCCAAACCGCGTAAGCTTGTTTTTCACTCCATCAAATTCTAAAACAGATGAATTGATTCAGTGTGTTCTGGACAGTGGATTCATTAATGGTGAAATGAAGGTCTATCTCCCTGAGGTTGCAAGGGTGGGTTTGGCTTCTCATAATCATGTTGTACAGGTAGTTCAATGGAGTCGCAGGCTGTCTTTGCAACGAGTTCCAGCGGACAGGTCGTGTTTTGAATGGGGAACCGTCGGTGTTGATCCTGGTGTTCTGGTTGCATGCGTGCAGTCGTGATCAGTTGTTGCAAAATCTTGCAGACTGTCCCTTCTCCTGTACACGTGAATCTAATCTCTCCTTCCCCGCATGCCTTTTTCCTTCTGCTCTACCCATGCGTGTAGGCCCTTCGGTTAGTGTTTCTTGTGTTCGAAGTTGGTTTTTTTAGCTATGCCTAAGACGGGAAGATTCAAGTGTGTCCGTGAAGGCGGAGAGGGGAGCGTTGTATTCTTTTGCTGGCCGCGTACATCTGCGAGCTTGTGTAACAGGCATGTTACCTCCTTTTCCCTTGGGTGTTGCGAGGAATGTTCTTGTCAGGGATCCACAGCACTATCCTACGACTGTGATTAGCCAAGCAGCAGGCAGGTTACAGTATAGCAGCATCTTTTTCTTTGGGCACGTCCAGTAAGCAGGTTGTCTGACTCTATTGTTGTCTGTTCAGTATTGAACGCATCCTCAAATTTGGGATCCCGTTTCAAGATATTTCCTTCAAAATCAATTAAGTGTCAGTAGGAGTGTTACCAAAAGACCTGATGAAATTTATTGTTAATATTCTCTTTTGACTTCTTACTTGTTCTATGATTTAACTCATGGAAGAGAATCTTGTTGGCGTGGATCTGTTTCATATCAGAATATTTATGAAGCACTTTTTGCTTTGCAATGATATGAGCTGCTGCAACAAGTCACTAAGTTAGCAGGCATAAAAGGTATCTGTTGAAATTATCATCACCTTACAAGCTTCAGCTCCAATGTTTGCACCGAGAGTTTGATGCTGTCCTCAAATCTGATGAAGGAAAAAGGTTTATCCATCAATACAGTAGATGCCTTTCAGAGCCAAGAGCTCTGCCATCTTTCTTGTCTTTTGGGTTGTCATCAAATCTACATTTTTTGTGGCCCTATGTTCCTTATGCCCAGTTTGGTTATTGCCTTGTATGTAATAGGAGCACTAAATGTTGTTTTAACAGAAGCACATCAAAAAGAAATGTGTCGTTACTTGTACAATCATTAGGCATAATGAAGACGGTGGATGGGGGTTACACATTGAAGGTCATGGCACAATGTTTGGGACAATACTAAACTATGTAACTTTGAGACTTCTTGGCCAAGGGTCTGATGGAGGAGATAAAGAAACAATGGAAAAAGGTCGTGTATGGATTTTGGACCATGGCAGTGCTACTGCTATACCTTCATGGGAAAAATGTGGCTTTCAGTGCTTGGAGTATTTGATTGGTCTGGAAACAATCCGTTGCCTCCAGAGAGTTGGCTTCTTCCATATTTTCTTCCCATCCATCCAGGGAGGATGTGGTTTCACTGTCGAATGGTTTATTTTCCAGTGTCATATTTTCATGGGTGGAGATTTGTGGTACCTATAACTGAGAGTGTTATGTGTTTAAGAAAGAAGCTCTATACAATGCCTTATGAGAAAATAAACTGGAATATAGCACGTAATATGTGTGCAAAGTTTATTGGAATGGTTATTGTTTCTCTTGCATGGTATTGGGACACCGTGTGGGTGAGAAGCGTGCGTTTGGTGGAGAAATAATTTTGGGACTGCTGGGAGAAGGTGTTTGCTTGTGCATGGCCTTGGGATATAGCGTTTAAAACAGGCATGATAAGCCCTAACCCTCTCTCTAATGATTTATTTCATTTAGCATTTAGATAAATCAATATCTGCAACTTTGTTTGAATGCTGTAGATGTGGGTTTCTTTTGATGGATGTGTTAAGGTTGGTGACTCTGGATATCATATAACAATATTTACACAATGATTTTTCCTCTGAAAGATGCTCACAAATAGATGAGCTTTCCAATGAAATTTTAATCATCAGTTGCATGGCTGATCTCTGCCCCTTTACAATTTGATGCTGTCCTCTAAAAATCTGATGAGGAAAAGGTTTATCCATCAATACATAGATGCCTTTCAAGCCAAGAGCTCTGCCATCTTTCTTGTTCTTTTGGGTTGTACCATCAAATCTACATTTTTTGTGGCCCTATGTTTCCCTTAATGGGGCCCAGTTTGGTTATTGCCTTGTATGTAATGGAGCACTAAATGTTTGTTTTAAAACAGAACACCATCAAAAGAAATGTGTCGTTACTTGTACAATCATTAGGCATAATGAAGCGGTGGATGGGTTACACATTGAATGTCATGGCACAATGTTTGGGACAATACTAAACTATGTAACTTTGAGACTTCTGTCTTGGCCGAAAAGTGTTGATGCGGTAAAGAACAATGGAAAAAGGTCGTGTATGGATTTTGGACCATGGGCCAGTGCTACTGCTATAACCTTCATGGGAAAAATGTGGCTTTCCATTGCTTGTGTATTTGATTGGTCTGGAAACAATCCGTTGCCCCATCCAGAAGTTGCTTTCTTCCATATTTCTTCCCATCCATCCAGGGAGGCTGTGGTTTCACGTCGAAGGGGTTATTTTTTCCAGTGTCATATTTTCATGGGTGAGAATTTGTGGTACCCCTATAACTGAGAGTGTTAATGTGTTTTAAAAAGAAGCTCTATACAATGCCCTTATGAGAAATAAACTGATATGCACGGAATATGTGTGCAAAGTTTTATTGGGAATGGTTATCTTGTTTTCTCGTGCATGGTTTGGGACACCGTGTGGGTGAGAAGCGTGCGTTTGGTGGAGAAATAATTTTGGGACTGCTGGGAGAAGGTGTTTGCTTGTGCATGGCCTTGGGATATAGCGTTTAAAACAGGCATGATAAGCCCTAACCCTCTCTCTTAATGATTTATTTCATTTAGCATTTAGATAAATCAATATCTGCAACTTTGTTTGAATGCTGTAGATGTGGGTTTCTTTTGGAATGTGGATGTGTTTTTGTTTTACTAAATAGATAGCGTTTGGACTCTGGATATCATATAACACATATTTACACATATTGATTCCTTCTTGAAAGAGATGCTCAAAAAGAGATGAGCTTTCCAAATGAATTTTAATCATAATTGCATGAGCTGATCTCTGCCCCTTTACAATTTATTTTATTTACTATTTGAAGTAGAAGAAATCTCTACATCGATTCTTGCCTACTGATTTTATAATGTTGGTTTCTCTTTTCCCTTGATTATTCCTTTGAAGGATGGTTTCTGTAGAAAATAGTATGGAGCGTGAATGAGGTTTATAATTTTTCTTGTATTGTTTATATTATGTAGAACATGGCTTGAAAAAGGGAATTTCCGATATGACTGTATTTGGATTTTACTGTGATTTTATAATAATTTAAACTCCCACTAAGATTGGGGCTTCCATTTGGGAAGAGTCATACTAGTTTATTTGGTCTTCTAGATAGCTCCATCTGAGTCATTTGATTATCATTTACCTTGGGGATTATTAAAAACCCCTCACCAGGACCTCTACTATTACTATTACTATGAGCTTATTATTAGATTGGAACCCTCCTGAAACATGCGTTAATGGGTTTTCTATGACCTTTACAAATATGTTATGCACGCAATTCATTATCCTCTGTGGATAATTAATTGGCTTAATTTTTGAGGCACTACTTGGATCCTTGAATCGGTTAAAGTAATATTGGATACATCGACATTCCTCAAGTTTGATTGCTATGTGATGCCCTCATGCATATGAATTCAGGCAATGCCTGGAATATGAAATTATAAATTTATCTTATACTTGACCTTGAAGCTTGTCGATAGACGTTTGGTAGAAAAAAAGATGAATAGGGAAGTTAAGATAATTACCCTAAAATGGATTCATGCACAGCCTCAAGTAAAGGTAACAACTACCATAATGGGACTGTGCATACCATGTATGCCAGTAAGGATAAATATGTTATTTCAATACTTGGTTAACGAATGGAATATTTTCTGGTATTTACGATGATTATTATGTTAGCTAAAATTTGATACTTGCATCTCAACTGGGAGTTGAGATAATGTTGGTACTTGTATTTATAGTGGCTTGGTCTGCGCTTACTTATCTTAGTTAATCAAATGTATCTTGGACATATTAGCAAAACATGACAATGTCGTTAATCGTAGCTCATTCCAATGAGTTGGACCCTTGTACTAAAAGAAATATATAGAGACATGGAATAAGCAACCAAAAGGATACCTAAATATTATATGAACTTGTGGATTGGTGGAATTTTTGTTAACATAAGTATATCCTTAAAATTGTGAAATAAATATCCAAATTACTTGATACTTGGGTAATATCGATGAATAATATAAAATTGGTACTTTTATTTATTATATAAGCTTAATGTCGTTGGTTCTTTTATTTAATTGAAAGATAATATTATTGGGTACTTAAACACATGATTTTTTTGGTATTGTTACCCATTCTTTGATGTAGCTCAAAATTATGTCGGCATGTAAATTATTCTAGAAAAATGTTAATTTATTTTTGTATAATGTCACTCGTGTATCTTGTAGTGCCAAACAATAAGAAATAAAAATATATTTATAAAACTAGAAAAGATCAAAAGAAGATGGGATGTGTGTTCGAGCAGGTAGTAGTTAGAGAGAGGAATGGAGAAGTGATGGAGTTTTGTTTTGGCAGGAGTAGGTAAAGCCATGTGGAAGGAGCTTTGACAGGAAATGGGCATCCCTTATGGAACTCCAACCTCTAGTTAATATTCCTGTGCAAACTGGATTATAAGATTAGACTACAGGAAAAGAGTGTTAGAGGATTTACATCATGCTGAATTTATCAAGTTCCATTGTGAAAATTTCCTATGTGTTGTAAATTTGGATAACATAGAGCTTGCAACAGAGAGTCATATATAACCTCTTGCCATGGAATTGTAGTCACACCATTTCACCTATTTAACACATAGTTTTGTCCAACCTAATTAGTGTGCATTTGCCTGGTAACTCTTGGCCTAGTGCAAAAATGTTGAGCTCTGGAGCAAGGTCCTTTCACGTGGCATCAAAGCATAATCGTAAATCTTATGATCTTTACCAACTACCTCCCAACGCGCGTCAAAATGAATATTTCTAGAGACAATGTGTTGACATCTTGTAAATAATAATTTATATAGGGGTGGCTTTATCATATTTTGCAGTTGTGCTAATGGTGGACGTTTGTGCAAAGACATATGTTGTGGTTTAGCATGTGCTTGGCTTGAAAACAAACAATGCACTTAAGTACCTTAAGATGTGAGCCTCATGGATGGAAAGTGATAGCAGGATAACATGTTATCCCAAAATGGGTTTGTAAACACTACTCTTCATGGAGAACGCTAAAGACAAGCTTAATGCAAATCAAGGATTCACATCCTTTTCCATCATCCTCCACCATTTTGACAAGTAATGAGAAGAAAATTTAGAAACCAGGGAATGGATCATCTCATCACAACTTAATGAAGGAGGGAGCAAGATCTTGATTAAGCTGTTTCGGTTGCAAATGATCTAAGTAAGACGTGAATGAATAATGTACGCATAAGGATTACCTCAAGCTTCAATTATACCTTGCCAAGAGCCGTCAATTTTACGTTTTTAGGGTGAAATCGCAAACAAAACACCTTCTTCATTTCATAACTTTCTCTCAGGGTAATTTCATATGGAAGAAGAGAATACTGCCAATTGGCCTTCTGCAATGGTCAGTAGAGGATCAATATGAGACGAGTTCTAGTAACAGGAAGTGCAGAATAGATGGCCCTGTAGAATTTCGTGTACCATCTTTATGCAAGGCCAGCGATAAAAGAAATAATTGTTATAAAGGATGATGCAACTTTAACCCAACTAATCTACATTAGTACAAGTACAATAACTCAGTTGGTACACATTACCAAAGCGAATGTTAATATTGAATCCATGATGTAAACTTCCAAGTCATGAAATAAAGGGCGTCTTATGGGGATAGAGAACCTCAAATAATTTCTTACTGTGAAGCTTGCCCTAGAATGATGAGAGGGCCTAGTAAATGGGCTTTTAAGGAGTTCAAATCTACTTGGTGCATGAACAAAAAGAAAAAATGAAAAAGTAAATAATGCTTCATGGGTTTAGTGAAAACAGAGAATGGTATTAATTACCCTTGTGGTTATCTCTCATTAACAAATGGTTCCCAGAGTTGAATTTGTATACATTGTGCCAATATGTTGTGATAACACTTTAAGGTTTTGTGTGGAGTAGCCAAGTGAAAAGAGGAGAACACCTATGACCAACTCGTCTATTACTGTGTTAGGTGCATGTTGTCATCTCACCTTGTCCCTACATAATTCAACATACAATTTTTGCAGAACAGTTTTGGGGCCATTTATGGCTTGAGTGAGCTAGAAATTCAGAAATTCCTTTTGACAATGTTTCAGTCATGACTATTGCTACTCATGGAACGTTTGGGGTCTTACAGACTCAAAACGGTACAAATACATAGTACGAGTATTTTAGGTAACCTGAATATTCACTTAGTAGTCAAGCAAAAACTTACACCCTCCTTCAAATATGATTTGGAAAACTTCACAGGAATATTAGATAGTTGTGACATGCTTTTATTGCCAAGTTGAGTTTGTGTCGCCTCGACTATTTGGGTAGATAGTTTAGCTATCCATTGATAAAAGCTAGTGAAGCATGACATTCATAGACTTAAAAATGATCACATTTATTTCTTTGAAATGGCAAAAAGGTCGCATTTTAAGTCTCGTTCGTTTTCCAGGTTATGGATGTGAGTTTCCTAACAACTGCTTTCAGTTTGACCCCAATCAACCATTTATACTCTCTTTGTCGCTCCTTTGGGATCCATGTTACCCCATTTTAAATTTTATGAAGTTTTTAAACATTGTCAGAAAGTTGGGTTTCATTTATGGCGGTGGTTGTAGTTAACAACCTTCCAAGCTATGACGCTAGTTAATGATTGATTTTAATACTGGTCAATCATACTTATAAACATTAATGTAGCTCCTGATTTAGCATGATCTTGGCCATGCTGGCGATAAGGGAAGTGTTGGTGATTTTGATGCATAATATGATGCGTGTGTATTAATAGACCCATTTTATATCACATGTTGACTATGCTGCACTTGACATGGTTATATCTATATTGGTGGACATGTGCCAAAATTAGCAGGATATTGAGTAGAGGTCAGACAACTTGAGCTAATCTCATGTTCATATCGAGTCTTGATGAAATTTAGAATCCACATGTTGTTAGAAATTGTAGACGATATCGTTACTTTCATAGATAATGTTTTGACCCACCCTACTAGCTGATTGGGGAAAGTTATATGGCACATTTATTTTGGATGCCCTTGATGTGGCCATCATGAGGCCGAAAATCAGGATGTTAAGTTGTTATGCAGATAAACATTTCACAACTATTTTTCGGGGCGTATTAGTTAATTTTAGTCACATTATAATGCATAGATGAGTTCAGACAAGTATGACCATGGAAACATCTAATTTAGGAATGTAGAAGATGTGTTGGCGATTGTTGTTAGGGGGTTCCCATGTACGGAATAATCATGCTAATTGTGACTAAGAATAGTTATGTGTCTAGTAGACTGCTCATTTAGTTATTAACTTTCGTCACTTTAAGTAGATTTAGTCATGTGAAAGTTATGGTTTGCATGGCAATGTCGAGTTGGGAGTTGTTAATCACCTGATTTATGTCTACATTAGTTAATTGATTAGTTGAATAACAAAAAAAGAGATCTATGGGTCTTTTGGATAATTCATGTTATTTGAAGTATATCAAGTCTTGAATTAGAATGTTGGCTACAGTTGAATGCTAGTGACCTTGAGCTGGTTGTACAGTCTAGCTCTTCATGAAAATTCAGATAGATGGCAGGAAGAGGAAAATTTTGGAGGTTTGAAGAGGATAGAGGTCAAAATTTTCCCAACACCTGAATAGAAATATGTAAGATACTGTAGACACTAAGTTGTTGGGCTTGGGGGGTCAATGATAACCCAGAGACCCCATCAAGTGTTTTGGAGAGGACACAGATGAAGGTAAGAAGTATGTGAAGAGGAGGAAACTTTCATTTAACCACCATTAGCCCTTAAAGGAAAAGGCGTGTGGGCAAGGTTTTTGTGTGTAAGTAAATTGTCATTGGGATCACCCACCAGTTGATGTTTCAGAGTATAGTGGTTGAAGTCTTAAACTTGTGAGGTGGAATTGAGGATGACTGATGTTGCATCCTAGCATTGAGAAACTTCACCCTCCTCTCTGAGTGGAAGGCCATGTCAAAAAAAAAGAAGGTCTTTTGCTTGTATGCACGGTTAATTGAAATTTCCTTGTGCTCTTGTATTATTGGGACCTATAGAAGATTTTGACGGAGTGCATTGTGGATTTGAATTGGAGTTTGTTGATACTTGTGGGAATTTTGTTGGAAGCTTGTGGATGAAATCTTTGGAGGGATTTGGAACTCATACTTGGATCAAGCTCTACCATGGAAAGGTAGGAGCTATACCTATTGTTTAAAATGTTATTCCTTATATGTATGTGTGTATATGAATGCATGTTGAATGTTGAGTGTTTCTTTGAATGACTTGTTGTGGATTGGGTAGAATGCCTGAAGAAACTGGAGAAGGAGGGGACTACGGGGATCATAAATGTGAGGGAGGCATAAGAGTTCATTTCATGTTGATGGAGGGAGTTTGGGTTGGGATGCCCACCTAAGAATGAGAAACTTGCTTGCAATTTTCTTACTTGTGTCTTACTTTATTAGGGAGCCATAAGAGATTTGTAGGGAGGCACAAGAGAATGGATGGGAGGATAAGGGGTATACTTGAGGGAGGCATAAGAGTTGTTAGGGGTATTTGAGATGTTTTATTGAAGATGTTTTTAGGTGGGCACCCATTCCCCATTGGGAGGCATAAGTGCCTCCCCATAGATCTTACTCCTTTGGCTTTTGCATGATGAAGCCTTTTGTATCTTTTGTTTCATTGTCCTTTTTTTGCATTGAGTTGTATGTGTTTTGTATTAAATGGTATGAATGTATGATTACGATGTATTAAGTATGTGGAAGCTTGTATTGTTGCCATGAGTTGAGTCCATCTTTTCATTGCCAATGTGGTTGGGGCACGAGGGATCAATGGAGAGGATGGGATTATCTTCTCCTCATTGGATATTCTTGGTTGGGTGGAGAGTGTTGCCTCTCCCCCTATTTTTATTGTGAATCAAAATGGGCAAACAAATGGAAGAATCTACCTTGGTTGGAAAAAACATTTGAAACATGGAGTCAATTTTTGTGCCATCAAGAAATAATAAATACCCTTGTTAGAAACCTCCTTGTTATGGTCCCATGTTTTTAGATGGTGGAAGAAATTGTAATATTGTAGTTCATTTTTTTCTATGATTCATGTAGGATGGTATCCCACATCAAGTGGAAGGACATTGAAAAAAATGAATCTTGTGAAAATCCATAGTCATAAAATATTCAAATAGTCGTTGTTTAATGCTTCTAAATTTGAACAATGTAACAATAGAAAAATAATTGGCTCTTTCAGAAAGATGTTAAAGAATGTACATAAGTATAAGGTAGTTACAAATAGAAAAGAAAGATTCTATAAAATTTACATATTATGTGAATTCAAGAAGTTAGTTTCACTCTTGTTCGTTGGATGATAAAATGAATTGGAAAATATTTTTATTCTTCGTTGTGGAATGTTGACAAATTGCCATTTAGTGAAATGTGCACTTCTTGTATCTTGCATAAATATATAATGTTCAAATTTATTTTGTAACATTCTTCTAATTGTTAGAAATTACAGTTTATGAAAGGTTTCAAATTTCATTGTGTTACTTAAAAGAAAATTTAGATAGTGCATTATTTCTTGTTTGCATTGGTGGAATAAGCCAACATAGAGTTTTATTAACACTCTTAGATATGCCAATAAATTTGGTTTAAGTTGCCAGCTTAGTATGTTATCCTTATAGAAAATGGAAATTTACTTGTAAGTCCATCTTACAAATTATCTATAGGGAAAGGTCCATTTTTTAAATGATACTTTAACTACCACAGTCATGCAACACTTCAAATTATTCAGTTTTTCATGGAGAAAGATGTGTTCCCCACTTTCATCTGAAAGAAAGCTCTAAACTTTAATAGCAAATGTACCCATACTTTCATTAAGTGTTGATAAGCTGATACTTTGATAAGTATCACTCATTTATGCCCTAATCATTAATATGAATAGATTTATGGACTATTAAATTATAGTTAATGATTAATGATAAAATTAATTTTACTTTCTTTAATATGTAGATAGCTTTGAAAGTATTACCTAATGTAAACTTGAGCCAAAAGATGTATAATATTAATCCATTGCAATGTTCACAACTTGATATAAATCTGGACACGTAGTTTAGATATGCATAATTTATCAAGAAATAAGTTTATTATCAATCCGCGAAACTTGTCGATTTATTCGAAAAAGTTCAAATAAAACTCAAAACCTTTAAAGCTCGAGGAATGAACATGGAATTTTTTTTATATTAAGTTAAAACTTTTAAAAAATCCAAATCCAAAGTTGACTAGGATGCCACGGTGGAAGCATGGCGTCCACGTGGATAGTTTTAGCTTCGAAAAATGTTTACATTTGGGTTAGCAAAAAATGCTGAAACCGTGTTAGTTCTAAGAACCCTATGAATTCCAAATTAGCATCTAATGAACTCGACCGTTTCCACACCTGATGGAAAAACTAGATTCATTGAAATCGACAGGCATTACTTCTTTGTATACACGGCCTGTGCAAAAATAAGTTGTCCACGTAAGAGATTTTTTTTTGCGTCAGGGCCTATTATAGGGATAAATAAGAATTTACTATATTTTATGATTTTTATAGAGATTATGCATTTTAGACATTTTGGTCTGCCCATCCACTTTTGATATAGGCTTGACATGTGGATTTCCTTGAGTGGCGACAAATTTATTGCTCACTTTTACAATTTTAAATATTTTTAAGAAAAAGCTCAAAAACTAAAAGTGCTCCGAAATAATCCTGCCTTCCCACTTTGACTTTCCAATGGCAGAGTCACGGCTCATTTTTTTACTTTATGTAATGCCCTGTTCGGCATCAACTTTCGCTGTTACATCCTTGTCCTTTTGCATGTCATTGAATGCTGGATTGAACTCCCTTTTCTATTGTTAGGTGACTTTTAACCTGTCCTGCACTGAAGAAGTGGTTACCCATCTTGGTGCCATGGTCATTCCCTGCTTCGTGTTCACTTTCGAATGTCAACCTCTATTTTTCTTCGCTTGGTTGCTTAAGCCTGTTCGCATGTTGTTTTAATCATTGGGAGTAATGGATAATTCGACTCTTACTTCCTCTTGCTTTCTCGTCTGTATGCAATTTAATCTTCTCAGGCTGAATAGTAAATCATACAAAATTTCTTATACCTTTTAGCTTATGAGAATTATATGGAAAAAACTATTGTAATAATAAATGAATTCGTGTCAGTTATATTTTTTTATTTGTGTAAATAAATTATAAAATTTTGTGTTCAATTATTAAAGCCTTTTAGGCCATGTTACTCATCCATAGACTTGTAAATTTTTCACGGTCAGCTTTATCTCATTCTTGGCATGGAGGGTGGAGTTATTAAAATCTAGACGTGTTGAACTCCTTGCTGGTGGCCGCACTTCATTTATTATTTCTGATTTGCAAATCTTCCTTGCTTCTTGTTGACTGCCTACATTATCCTCCTCTGACCGTGTGAGATCTCCTTTTTGTTGGACTGCGTGTGGGTGGTTGAAATGCCTTTTCTCCCTGGTTGGTGGCAGAAAAAATTAAGTTGGTTTACAGTTGCATAAGAGTTATTGAGTGCACTATCTTGAAGATTCAAAATGTGGTTAGGGCTCTCTCCTCCAAACTGCGATTGTCCTCGATGTGAATAACTAAGGTGAATGTATCAATCCACTTCATTAAGTCTGTGACAACTTCTGGTTGAAGGTCTTTATCTCCTTGGCATCAAATCTGAACAGAGCATGAAGGAATCTTCAACTGTGACAACTAAGAATGATTGTCCAAGGTAAAATAGTGGTGATTATGTGATCTCAAATGGGTAAGAACACTTATGGAAGGTGTTGAATTCGTTCTAAGCAATCCACAAGCTTCAAAAGGTGAAAAACAAGTCTCAAATACCTCCTCAACCTTGATCAGCGGTCTTTTACCAGTCTGTAAACTATAGATTGTAATCACAGGGAGCAAATAGATGATTTTCATGGCATCTTTCCTACCTAGTTCCTCCCTCCACGCGTGTTTTTTTTAGATGGAGCTTTGAGCTAGTGAAGCAGACGTGTTGCCTCCATTTTCTTTGGGTGCTGCGAGGTGTGTTCTTATCTGGGATCTCCAGCAACAGACCTGCAACAGTTTTTAGCCAGGTAGCAGACCATGTTGCAGTATAGTAGAGGCCTTTTTTAGCACTTCCAATAGGCAGGTTGTCCAACTATGTTGTTTTCTGTGCAGTATCAATGCATCCTCAGATTCGGGTCTCTCCTTCAAGATATTTTTATCAAAATCGACTATGTGACAGTGAGAGTGTTACCAGGAGACCTGATGAAATTCATTTGCAAAGATTCTCTACTGAGACCTTACTTGTTTTACGATGTAACTCATGGAAGAGGATCTCGTAGAGGTAAATCTGTTTCATATCAGAATATTCATGAAGCACAATTTGCTTTGCAATTATGTGAGCTTCTTCAATGAGTCACTAAGTTGGCAGGCATAAAGGTTTCTGTTGGAATTATCACACCTTCAAGCTACAGCTGAAATGTTTGCACCGAGAGTTTGATGTTGTCCTCAAATCTGATGAAGGAAAAGGTTTATATATCATTACGGTAGATTCCTTTAAGAGCGAGGAGTGTGATGTAATCATTATGTCTTGTGTCCGAGCTTCAAATCATGGGGTTGGCTTTGTAGCTGATATTCGCCGCATGAATGTGGCACTAGGACGAGCTCGCAGAGCACTTTGGGTTAAGGGCAAAGCAACTGCATTGAAGCAATCTAGTGACTGGTCAGCCTTAATTGAGGATGCTAAGTCTAGGGACTGTTTTATGGATATGGAGTCTGTACCAAGAGATCTTTTTTTTTGTTTTAAAGCCATCTTCTTTTGCTTCATCTCAGGCTAAGGCTGCTCCTAATATGAGAGCACCAAGGTTAGGAGGTCCAAATCAGAAACAATCAGATGCATATGGAGATGGTGGAGGTGTTTGGATGAATGACAAAGGATCAAGTTCAATTGCCAAAAATGGGGCCTACAGAAGTTCTAGGGCTAATTTGGAGCGGTGTTTGGAGGATTTTGGATCTACTTCTGAGAAACCCATGGATGCATGGCTGTTAACAGAGTTTGGACCTTCAGCAGGATGAGGAAGAGAAGTTGCGCAGGTTGTGTTGCTGTTGCCCGAGCCCTGGTCGACGTGCTTGTTGGATTGGAAGAATTCTAATCAGGCATGTTAAATCTACTCCTTGTAATAGTTTTCTACCTTCTTATCAGTATCTTGAAATGAATATTCTTTCCTCTTGAATGGCGCCTAGACAAAATGTTTTCGTGGTTGTTTATATCGCTGCCTGATTGTGTTGGTTGTTCCTTTAAATCTCGTTCCAATTTCACTGGTTTTTCTTGGAATGTTCTTTTCCTCTCTTATAGCTTACTCTATTTCATATTTGTCTAGATGGGCTACTGCAATATTGAGCGATGTAGTCTAGTTTGTAGGGAAAGAAACATTATAGAGTTTCATTTGCTTATATGACTCTCTTTTAAAAGAATTATGTGATGGTATTTATAATTGAAGGCTTACTATATGGAAGGTTAAGACTTCATATCTCTATTTAGGTTGAATAAATATGTATTTCATGTTTAGGGATCCCTTGTTTTGCTAAAAGGTACATTAATAGTGACATTGTGTTCTAAAATTTTTTAATCTTGTGGGCATTCCTTACTTTTTGTTTAATTAGAAAATGGCATTAGGGTTTTGCTTTAGAACTGTACATGGTTGACTTTTGTACCCAGTTCTAGAGGATGAATAACCTGACATCTATTTTGGCCTCTACGTGTTGAGATAATTACTATACCTACTTCCTGGTTCAAACTCTTGTTTGATTAAAGTAAGGGGGAAACATTGTAAGTTTAATTGAATGAAATCTCTACAATTTTTATTAAGGGTCGCGAGCAAGCTATTAATAGCTGGATTGAAACAAAAGTTGTAGGTGAATCCATGGTATTGGACTCGTGAACTCGTTTCCTGTTAGATGACAGTGATTACAGTGATAATATAATAGGTGGCTATTATATTCATCTGTTTGATATTTGCTAGACATTTCCTTGATAAGCCCACATGGATCGGGTAAAATTTCCATCTTCTATACCATTGGCAAGGAGCTCATAGAACTTCTAGGCCTGACTGCACTGCGTAACCTTCCTGATGGATATGTGTGTTGGTTCTTATTTTTGTGCTTGCACTCGTGGTAAGGTCTTTTGAGTCTGGGGCATCGCTGGTGTATTACCCACCGTGTATCGAATCCCTTTGTTTTCGAACTCGAATATCTTATTCTTCGAACTTGGTTACTAAAAGTCCCATTTTGTGGCTTTGTTAAGGAAATCAATTTTTATTTTTATTTTAAAATACTTATTGACATTGTTGGAAATATATAAAAATTATTAACGACTTTTGGGTTTAGCCTTCCCTTATATTATGTAGAGAAGTTGACGATTAGGATAAGGTTTGTTGGTAGAATAATGGCCCTTTTGTGTCTCATTTGTACGCTTTTGGAAGAGTGGATTTGTTTTGTTAACTAGTCCTACGTTTAAGAAATCCTATAAGAAGGTAGTGGTAAAACTCCTTGGTTAAAACTGAAACTATAGTTGTTTTTCTTTTAAGGGTGTCGAACCCTTATTACTATGAAGCCTTCCCCTAGGAGATTTGGATAACGTCGTTTTGTTTCGCGCCTACAATCATAATTAGTATTTTTTGTCTTCTCTTGGACCTCTTTAGTTGGATGGTTTGAGTTTTTGATTCCAATCACGTAATCCATAGAATTACATGAAGGAGATATCAACACTCTTGACCTTCTTGTTCTTAACCCACAAGGTCTTGCCTTGTTTTATGTGATTTTGTTCTTACTGGTATTTTGACTTTCTCCTTGTTGGATGGTTTAGGTTTCTTTCTCTTGCAAATAATTTTTGGAGTTGTGGGTTGTGCTTTAATCCATTTCTGAATTAGAACATTCCTTTCTTGATATTGTTAAATTTTAGCTTACTGTTGCAATGTGTAGCCTTAACATGCTCAGTTCTCGTGAACTGATTCTAGCTAGTATTTGTGCAGATGGATTATGCGAGTAGATTAAAGGAAAGAGTTGTAAAGGTTTCATCAGTGCAATTCATGAAGTTCCTTGTAAAAATGTCCAATGTGAGGTAAATTTTGTAATAGTGCTTGCAAAGGAGTTTAGAAGACCTCTTGCCTTGGGTTGTTCTGAAATTTCGTGATGATGTTGTCTTGTCTTTCTGTAGGTAAACTGGTAACTTGCCTTGGTGAGAAATGGTATTCAATCTTTATATTGATATGAGTATTGTAAAACTTTGATCTTGAGAATAAATTGTTAAGTTAAATATTTCTAAGACTTAGTGACAATATTTTATAAGTAAAGTAAAATGGGTCGGTTAACCCTTAAAGAAGCTAAAAAAATAATATTTTTATATTCAACAAATAAATGTAGAGGTGATCTACTTGAAATCAAATAATTCCATGAGTGATCAAAATGAAACCATCCTTGTGAAGTAAAAAAATTTTATAACTTGATATCCCTAGCTACACTAGCGAACATTATCCTTTTTATGGTGAATTCTTAGAATGATCCTAAGGTGAAACAAATTGTTAGTTGATATAAGATAATAAGATTTAATAAGTAGGAGGAATCGGTTTCGAAACCATGCAATCTGTCTCTCAACCATTTGAAAGGTAAATTGTTTTCTTTGGTAAAAGTCATCCAGTAAAGCCTAAGTAAAATATTTAATAATTTTCGATAAATCCTCAAGCTTCAATAAAAACCAGGTTAATAACTAATGAGGTCATAAAGATGAATTCAATTCGACCTTCTTCCTCTAACCTGTTTTTTTTCAAGGTGCTTGGTAATCTTTCTCTTGAGTATTTTGAAAGCAAATCCATATTGTAATAAGGTCATGAGTGAGTTTTGTAGCATAAGTGAGGATAGATGGCCTTGTGGAATTAAATTACCTCCTTTATTAAATAATTGAATTAAATAAATAAATTTCATAATAGAGAAGATTTAAAGTTAATTACTCAGTGAAAAAAGGAATAAAATTAGCTTGGTAAGATGAATTGTATGAATCATATCTTGAGTCTCCTTTAAAACGTAAGCTAAGAATTGCAAGATGTCTTATTAAAATAAATAACCCTCAAGAATATCTCATTTTGGTTGGCCCTAATGGTAAGTGTGTTTTGTGGTTGAACTTCTATGTTGTCATGTCTAAAAGAAAAGTAAATTGTCCTTGAAAGGTGTGAACGTTTCCGTGCTGCCTTTATGGCCATCCTTGTATCAAGTTGTTCACAGTGTTAGTTGTATCAGTGGTGACGACATGTTGCGTCATGTTATGTGTCAAGCAAGTCAAAAAATAAAATTATCCTGTGTTGTTCGTGTGTGAAAAAAAATGGGTCGTTACACTTTATTACCCTTTTGGAAATAATGCCGAAATTCCAAAATTTCCCCACAATTCTGCCTCCATGCTTTGAATTTTCAACATAGGCATCAACATGTGGTTTCACCTAGGCACCAGCGAGGTTGCACTTCACTTTATAACTTTACGCACTTTTGGAAATAAAGGTAAAATTCCTAAAGTGTGCCGACAATCCATCTTTCCACTTTTGAATTTAAAAGGGCCATGTGTCTCTTTGCGGGCCTTAGGCATTCTTTTTTAGATTTTATGCCCTTCACCATAATTCCTCAAAACACAAGAATGACCTGCCTTTCTACTTTTGACATTTCAAAGAATCAAAACATAAAAAAGGCCCGCCTTCCCGCTTTGAATTTTCAACCAATCAGGATCCTTTGGGCCACAGGGCCAATTTGACATTTTTGTAAATGTAACAAAAGTCACAAGTTCAGAAAAAGACCTACCACACAACATCTAATTAGAGGTGACCACATATCCGCAGATGCTAGAAAAGAATTTTACGGTAATACGACTGTAGGAAAATGCAATGAAGGGGAAAATGCCACCATTCGCACCTGAATCAAAGAGTTTTACTTTAGAAACATAAATGTAAGGAAAACAAAGCTTGACATGGTCCAAATCCATAGAAAAAGATTGATAAATTACACACATCCATGAAAGGAGATAGAAAAATGTTTAAAAATGCACAGATTGATGAATTTTAAATGGAACTAGTGGGATTAAATAAATGAGTACCAACACTTGGGACCCGCAAATTCATCTATAACAAGAGGGGAATTTTAGGGTTAAAATAGTTGGCTCTTTTTGGGGAAGACTTGGATTAAAAAAAGGAACGAGGTAAGATAAGAATCCAAGAAAAAAATATGGGAAGGTAGACCAATGCATTATCCATTGGGCAAATAGAGTCAAAGGAAAAGCAATACAGAAGACAACACACACAGAAGGGGAAAACACGAAAAAGGAAAAACAAAAAAAAAACACAGCGCATAGCGAGGAACATGAAAGGAAACAAGCCAAAATAAGGAAAGTATATACAAAGAAAGAAGAGGATATTTACAGCAGAAATAAGGAGGACACCACGAAACCTACACAATTCCAGACATAGGATGAGAAAAATAATTACCTTTATGGAATAACATAGGGAAAGTGTGAGCCACCCATGAATTGAAGATGAGTAGTTGAGCGTACCAAAATATAATGGGAACGCTATATGGCTTGAAAAGAAAAATTGAGGAAAGAAGACAATCCAGATAGTGATATTCCATACTAAAAATATTTAGTTCTTGTGAAGAACTAAATGTCTTCCTGAGGCTCCTCGTTTGTAGAGGAATACTACCATACAAAAACTTGTACGAACCTAAACTTCCTTCATACTAATTTCTACACATCATTGAACTTTGACAACTTGATCCATGAGAAAATCCAATCCTAATAGTGTCAACTCCCTATTTTGGCATAATGAAACTAGCATATGAATGGTGATTAAAATTATCATCATGGCACATCTCACGAGAAACACACACTTCCATTGAATCTTCCTTGTAACCATCTCAAAGAGAAATTTGGAAAAAGGTACTGGATTATTTACCATTATGTGTAATTTTTATCATGTCTTTGAAAAATATACCTACTGCTTTGGCAAAATTAGCACCTTACTTTAGAAGATCATGACTCTTAGGTAGAAGCTGCATTATTGATTTGTCTTCATGGTTAGCAGGAAAAAAAATGTTGTTAGACTAAGTAAAGATTGATCAACAACATCATCCTCTTCCTTCTGTTTGCATTCTGAATAGTGAACTGACATAGGGCTGTCACAGTTGTGAAGAAAAGATTCCAGGCATGGCTCACAATTTTCTATTTGTTTCGAAGGACTACAAAAAGTCTTATGTGTGCTCATCTTATCCATAAATATAACAAGGGAACTAGTGATCTCTTTGATTTCTTCCTCTTTAGGTACAGGAACTTGTTCATCTTTGAGAGAACTTAAGACAACAAGGGGATGGTCTACAATGATCTTCATCTTAGTGCATTGAAATTATTCAGTCATACGAGAGAGGAATCTTGTCCATTTTGTTATGATGAACATCCACCTCCACTAGCGTAGGATCAAATTCTTTTAAACTAGAACATTCAACCTTGGTACATGACATATCTTCTATAGACTCTATTTCAGGTTGAAAGAAAGCCTAAAGTTGTTTGTCTTCTTCATTATTTGAAGGAAAATTAAATTGACATACATCAGGTTAAGCAATAAGAAGACATTCATTGGTGGAATTGAGATAATGATGAGGAAT
This sequence comes from Taxus chinensis, assembly GCA_019776745.2. Lineage (NCBI taxonomy): Eukaryota > Viridiplantae > Streptophyta > Pinopsida > Cupressales > Taxaceae > Taxus > Taxus chinensis. Next base: position 98,074,218 of record CM034153.1, read on the forward strand.
GAATACCTGATCATGAGTAGATTCTAGAACTTGAATGTTCTCCTCTTTGTTCAAAGTTGTCTCAAATTCATTTACTGATTGTTCTTCAGATTTTTTGAAATTTTTCTGCAATGTTTTTGAAAAAAATCTTGGATTTACACTTCTGTAGAAGTTCTGTAGAAACTGAGCCTTTTCTGGACTGACTAGAGCTTGAAAACTATTAATAGGGATATCTCCATCATCATCCCCATCACTGTCACTATCACTCATTGGTGATGTGGGCCAATAAGTGTTCCTCATTTTACCTTCATTCTTGGGAAGGTTCCTAGATCAAGAGAATGAACATGACAGAAGTTTGATCCCCAATGTATATTGTAGAGTCGCCATATCAAAAATGATCTTGAAATTTATCTTTTAGAAAGGGATACATTTGAAACAAAATCCTTGGCGGAGTCGCCAATAACTGCTGGGTGTTTAAATGGTACTTTAACAAACAACATTCAGGGGACAGCAAGTCCTTCCTCTTTAATGGGAGAGGTTCCCATATTGAAAGCAAGCAGCAAAACTTATATACAAATGTACAACTTTCAAAGTGTGGATTCCTGATACTTTGAAATGTTTTATGCCCAAAGGTCATTAATACGAAAGAATGGAAGAACTAAGGAGATGAGAGAGGAAGAACATAACAATAATTTTAGGAAATATAGATAACATAGTATAACCTTATGCGTATTGTGAAAAGGATATGTAGAATAGAATGATTCACTTTCACAACAGATATAATTCCATGAACACAAAGTTCCAGAAATCATATAAACAAGAACACAAAGTTTCTTATCATGTAAAGATGGATGATTCACAATTTAAAACAAGGAAAGAAGGAATAGTAGAGGAAGAAAGGGAAAAACTTATGTATTGATTACTTTCAAATCTATAGCATGTACAGAGTACCAGGATCCAACCCTGAACAATGGCATAGACAACCTACTAAATAGCTTCCAAAAATGGTTACATTTGGTTACAAAAAATGATGAAACTGATTCAAGAAACTGACGTTTTAAATTCTATGATGCCTTAGGCATTTCAATGCTTGGCGGAAAAACCAAATGTGTTGAATTGCAGCAATTAACCCACTTTTACAACTTTAAATATGGGCCATCCACGTGGAAGAGATTTCCTGAAGTGGGCCTGGGGGAAGATTTTTCATTTTATGATTTTTATAGAGATTCTACATTTTAGAAATTTTGGTCCGCCCATCCACTTTTGATATAGGCGTCACATGTGGCTTTACTTGAGTGGCGACAGAGTTATAGCTCACTTTTACAATTTTATCTATTTTCAACAAAAAGCTCAAAAACTCAAAGTGCTTCGCTGACCTGCATTCCTGCTTTGAATTTTGAACGGCAGAGGGATGGCTAATTTTTATACTTTATTACCCTTTTGGAAACAAAGCTAAAATTCCAAAAGTACCCTGATGGTCCACCTCCCTGCTTTGATTTTTAAATGTAGGAATCAAGACGTGGCTTTACCTGGGTGCTAGCAGCGTTGCGCTTAACTTTATAACTTTACACCCTTTTGGAAACAAAGGTAAACTTCCTAAAGAGTCATGACAACCTGCCTCTCTAATTTTTATTTTAAAATGGACACGTGTCCCTTTGCGGGCCTTAGGCATTCTTTTTAGATTTTATGAATTTTGCCATAATGCCTCAAAACATAGAAAGGACCCACCTTTCCGTCATTGACCTTTTAAAACATCAAAACATAAAAAGGGCCCACCTTCCCACTTCAATTTTTCAACCAATCAAGATCCTTCGGGCCATGGGGTGAATTTGACATTTTCACAAATGTAAGAAAAGTCACAAGTTCACAAAAAGACCTGCCACACCGCATCCGAGTAGAGGTGACCACATATCCGCAGATGCTAGAAAAGAATTTGATGGGAAGATGTCTGTAGAAAAATCAAAAGAAGGGGAAAAATGCCACCATTCGCGCCAGAATCAAATATTTTTCCTCCAAAATGATAAATGCAAGGAAAACAAGGCTTGATGCAGTCCACAGCCATACAAAAATATTGATAAATTCCACATATCCATGAAAGGAGATAGAATTTTTTTTCAAAATGCACAGACTAAGGAATTTTAAATGGAACTGGCAAGATTAAAAAATCAAGTACTACACTTGGGTATTACAAATTCATCTTTCACAAGAGGAGAATTTTAGGGCAACAACAAAACTCAATGCAAATCAATATAATAACCAGTGAAATCGGGCTTGATTTTCTTAAAACCTCTCATCAAACTAGTTCTTTTGCATCCCATACAAATTAATATCCAATTTTAAAAGAAATCTAAAGTGCAAGATTAAGAAGTAAAAAAATATCAATATCACAACTTACTAATAATAGTGTTTATATTAAAATATTATTATTATTAAAATTAATTAATAATATTAATTTTATATATATATATATAAATTTATTATATTTAATATATAAGAATGTATATATAAATAAATATAAAAGAAATTACATTTAGCAAATATTAACTAACTATAATGAAAATATTAACCAAATAAGTTGAATTTTGAACGCAATAAAGGCTACATAATGGGGAAGAATAAGGTAAGGGGTTGGGGGGGGACCCTCCCCCCCACCCAAAATCTTTGTAAACTGCAATAAAACCCTCGTATTAATCTCTACGTAGATCTCTTACTCTTGCGGACTGCGTAGTACTTATCCCAAGACCGAACCCTCTTTCAAATTGTGTTTATATATATATATATATATATATATATATATATATATATATATAAGTTTTATTTAGTTAAAACTGGTAATAATATTGTTCTCTTAATTATTTTATTTCCGGTTTTAACCGAATAAAACTTGTGTGTGTACTCTCATACCAAGAATGAAAATATATATCAAATTTAACTAAATCACAAAATGGGACATACCCATTTGCCTACTTGGGAAAATATTATTGAAATGAAGTAAATAAAAACATTTAAAACCCTAAATGATGGTATAAAGAAATAAGAAATAATGGGACTTATATGCCTATGCAAAAGTTTAAGAGGGCCTCCAAATGGATTCCTCCTTCTCCTCGAACAAACCAGCAAAATCCAATAGAAACAATAAGCCAAAAGGAAAAAAGACTGTAGTTTTCTTAAGCATTATTTAGGGTTAGTTGTCTTCTTTCTCATATAAGGGCCCTAATTGAATCTATCCAAGGGATGAGATTCCTACCTACAAATAATAGGTGGGGAGTGGGTGAGTGTAATTTGAATTTAAATTTAAATTTTTTAATTCCAAAATACATTGGATTTACTTTTTTAAGGGGTCACTTTATGGGGTAGGGTAATATTCATTATTCTAACCCATGACAAATGGGGACCTTGTTAATTATTATTAAACCTTATGGAATTAAATAACTTTAGTATTTATTTATACTAGCCCCTTTTACCCTTGAGACTTAATTGTGGGATTTTTAACTATAGTAAAATTAAATGGTTTATTTAAATGTCTTATCAACATAATTTATAAGGGGAACCTAAACCATGTTTAGTGTAATTAAGTCCAATAAAATTTAATGTGAACTTTAATACTTTGTTATAATTGAGAAAATCATTTTATTAAATATAAGCACCTTAGAAACATTAATGTGACAACTATATTTTTCTAAGCTTGTTTGTAGGCACGTTTTAAAAAATAATAATTATTCCATAATTTTTCTAGCTTGTCCTAGGATGTTCTTGGGTTTTGTGCGGGTAAATTGTACGGATGTTATATGTTTTGTCATTGGATGGCCTTACAGAGATGTGGATCTAATAGGTAAGAAGATCATCATTGACTTCTATGGTCCGCATCTATGGTAAGTTCTTCGTTAATTATATTGCTTTGTATTACTCTTTTTTTTACCACCATCTATAAATCGCATGTCAGGGATTCAACTGTTAAAAGATGGATATTTTTTACTTATTTCTTCCATCAGAGTTTTACTATATTTTATAAGGAGTATTGGATTTGTTACATTATATAATTTATTCATTCGATTTTTAAATCTATTAAACCATTTTTTTAAAGGCTCAACCCATGTTTATGAAGTGTAAAGGTGTATACAACTGTACCTTTTGAAATACAGACACTAGGCTAACACTAACAATCAGTTAGTCGCTTACTATTTTAGATGAAAATTGGCATTAGATTCTCCTCTGTTGTTGTTAGCATGAGCTTGTCTTCTACTCTTTATCTATATATCTCATTTTTTCCTTCTCTTGAGGTTGGAAGCTGCTGAAATTCTAGTATTTTCTATGAATTCTTGAAAAATTGATTCCTCAAACAAACAAACAATTAGGAGATGATGTAGAAGAGAGACAAACAACTAGAATATTTATGCACCATGGAAGTTAGCTATGGTCAGATGTGTTTTATAGGGATATGATCATCTTCTAATCCCAATCATTTGCATCATAATCTGTACAACCCAATATGCTTTTTATTTAGAAAAAATTTCATTATAACTAAATATATTAGTTTGAAGGAATGAAATATTTTTTGGGGGATTAATTCCAATTCATCTGGGATGAGGAGATATAATTTTCCCCATATGGGGTGAAGGAGAAGTAATAAATTAACCAAACTTCATAAAAATTTAAGAAAACTAAACAAACATGTTATCATAAACCCAAGTGTGTGTTGAAGCTGTTTAGAAAAATCCGTTAAGTATGATAATTTTTTCTTTTATAGAGTGTAATGAGAACTTCTATGTTTCATGTTTATCAAACATGGGTGTAGATGGAGATATTATACACTACAGTTACAAGAAGCATCCTACATTTAATTTCCTACTACTTAAGACCATAAGGTCAAGGTAAGAATCCATTCTACATTTCATTTCCCACTACTTCAGACCATAAGGTCAAGGTAAGAATCCATCCATGGGTGCATATTAAAAAAATATTCCTTTAAATCTTATGGATGGAATGAAATATTTTTGGTCTATAAATTGAATTAAACATGTCGCAGGAATATGGTTAAAACTTAAAAGTACTTCTAACGGGAAGAAGCAACTCCATGGGTTTCACTTGTAGTAGATTGAGAATGGTAGGATCTAAGTGACTAAAATGGATTACGACCTAACCTAATTTGTATCCTATCCATTTTTTTAGGGATTTTTTCAACATATTGAATCTTTCAAGACAACAAAGAAAATCAAATATTGTTAAAACACCTCATATTCAAAGATTTTTAACACATAATGACACCATGCAATGCATTTTTGGAAGCCTCTCTCTTAACTTGGGTGGAGAAGAAGATGTCGATATTTTCCTCTAAATCCCAAAAAATGTGTTATAGTTTTTGTTACACATGGTCTCGTTTCTTCCAACACTGGAGCCTATTTTATTTGATTCTCTGCAAAACACAATACAAATAAGTGGTGTCAGCTGATTCAGTTGGCTACATCCTCTACTCTCCTTGCAAGCATAAAGAAAAATAATAATAAAAAGAAATCCATTCAAAATAATCAAAAAAATCTAATCATAATACACAAACATAGGTTTAAAAAAAAACTCATCAAACGCAGAAAGAAAATGCCACGGGATACAAACAGAAAAACAATAAACACAAAGAATATATAGTACTTACCAAAAACAAAACAAACATAAAAAACAAATGCAAAATGAAACAAATATAGAAAGTAATATTTCATTCTCCATCAGTCAATGAAGCCTAGCAACTCGTACATTCTCTTTTGCCACTAGAAAAGAAGGAAGCGTGGTTGGATACGCAACATAAGTGTAGTAAAATATCAAGAAAAGCCAAGCTCATGAAAAAGAATGGCTATAAATAAACCACGTAGATATGTTAAGTTCTGCATACCCAAAAAAATAGGATCTATACCAATAACAAAACTTTGAGTTTAAAACATTCTAAAAAGATGCATGACCTCTAGTTGAGGCACTCAACTCCTATGCCAAGAATTCAACCTACATAAATGTCCACATACACAAAATGTTGCTGGACACAATATATTTATCAAAACAACAAATAAGATCAGGTTTCTACTTCAAATAGGCGGACCTTCACCATAATAATGGTACGAAACTTGTGCCCCTTTTCTCATAGTCCTTTCATCTAACAATAAATAGTCTTTCAATGCTGATTTCGAATCAAACAAGATAGGAGGATACAACCTTATCGATTCACACAAACTGACCTGTAGATAGTTCATCGCTTTCAAGTCATAAGATAAACATGAAACTGATAGTACCTTCGCTTCCTCTCGAGTAGAAATAAGTTGTGTAATCTCTAGTTCAATCTGTCAGATATTATAATATAAATCAAGACCAAATGTTCATAAATTATAAATTGGTTGATTGACTTGTCAAATTACAACTAAACATTGGTTCTTGACTTATAATATCATGGAGACACTACATTATGAAAGTGTATTTAATAGTTTATTAAATCAATATTTTTATTTATTGATTTATTTTTAATTCTTACAACCTCTTAATATTAATACATGATTTATTATTACTAAATGATTTTATTATTATTTTTATTAAATCTAAAGATTTAAATGGGTTCAACTCAAAATATTCTTAAACTTGGCAATTCAGGACTGAAAAATTTGAACTTTGAGATATAAAAAACATTATTACTAGTGATATTTAAATGCCTATTTTTTGTCAAGGTTTTATTACAACTAGTGAAGACATTGCCCATATATTTTTTTAGGCAGCAATATGTCGGGAAGCAATAATGTGAATAACATAAAATCCATGCTTAAAAAAAAAAAAACCACCAAATGACTCTTCAAAACAATACACTAGAATGACAATGTAGCATAACATTATTTTGCACATGATTAATATTTTCATTAATTGGGATGGGAGAAGAAATAAGAGAAGTAAAGAAACGAATCCATAAATTTACATGTCATTTATTAAAACATCCTTACCATTATGATGTGTGTTTGTCGATACAGAATTTGGAAATCCAATTTTTTTACCTTTCAAACAAAATGCTTGTCACTATTGACACATGCTTCATTATTAAGTCCATGTTCATCAATTCTAAAATAATATTGCATTAGATTCAATTTCCATATCCATGAAAAATATTCTTTAAATAATAAATAACTATCACTACAATTGTATCTACATCTGGTGGAATCCCTTACTACTGCGAGTCATTATAAAATAGACACGAATTTACTACATATCAAAACATCCAATGAATCTTTTCTTATCCTGATGGAGGCTGTAAAAATGAATCATCCCACCATATATGGGGATTTCAATACCCTATTTGCAAATTTGGCATGTAAATTCTTTCAGCTCATAAAAGAATCCAACAATTTCTCAACAACATGAGTAAATTTAATTATGTTTCCAACCCTTAGGACCATGGTATTTAAATAAATGCTTAAAAACATTTTTTAAATAATGTAACAATTTAAAATCATAAAAATGAAGAATGGTTTCTAATCTTGTAGATCATTGAAAATGGCGTAATAGATAGTGCAACAAAAGCACATAAAATAGCCAACATGGAACTTTTACAGAAAGAGACAACATCGATGCATATGAATTAAAACTTCAATACATTACAATGTCAGAGGTAATATAAAAGGCACTGAATTCCATTAAACTTAAACCAAAAAGTTATGGAAACATAATTCGAAATAATACCCTAGTAACATATTTTGTAACTCGCGATAAAAATTCCCGGACGCAACCCGAGAACAACCTATGTTTAGTTAGAAAAATTATAGAATTTTCTTTTTGAAAAGCATGCCAACAATTTTTTTTGAAAATGATGGTTGCCACATTAATGTCTCTAAGGTGATGTCTTTAATAAATAATTTTCCATGATAACACAATATTGAAAATCTACATTAAACTTTAATACATTGATTTGACTAAGCCTGTTTAATCTCCCTAAGGATTATTTAAATAATAAATTAATTCCTAATAAAGTTGAATGATCCCCCATGGTGTTTCAATGGTAAAAGTGGCCAATGAAATTAAATCCCAAGGTTATTTAGTTTCTACAGTGTTGAAATAACTAGCAAGGTTCATTATTAAAAGTTGAGATAGGATAACAAATACTTCCCTATCCCCATAAAGTAATCCCTTAAAAATTCAACCCATAATTTTAAATAAAACATTTAAATTAAAAAGGTAATTTCCCACTCACCCACTCTACACCTACTTTTTGTAGGGATGAATTTCATCCCTTCGATGGATTAAATTGGGGTCCTTGATGTGGAAAAAAGAAAACTAACCCTAAAGCATCCTTTTAAAAAATTCTTTCTCAATTAACTTGTTTCATTATTTTCTCTTTTGTGTTGTAGGTTTAAGAAGGAGGAAGGGCAGCCATTGAAGGTCACTGCAACCATTTGGAAAGGCTTTTAAGTTGCATTATTTGTCTATTTTGTTGATACCCTCATTAGGGTTTGAAAATTTATTTGTTTGTTTTCATTTAGCTCATATTTCTTGACTTTTCCCAAATGGGCTTGTGAGTTTTTGCCCGTTTTATTTAAATGGGTATATTAGATAACTAGTATCATTTTGAAAAAATGTATATATACATTTATATATATATACTTATGCAATATCTATTTATCCCTTTTTTAATAATTTATTTACATACATATATATATATATTTAAATAATTAAAAGGGTAGAAAAACCCAAATGTTAAAAAAATATATAAAAAATATATATACTAAAAACGTGATTACTAGGCCGTGGGTTTGAAATTACATGCAGGCCGCATCAATAAACTGTGCAGGTTAGATTTTCGGTACAGGCCGCATAGAATATAGTATGGGTTTTGTAAGTTTTATTGAGGGTATTATTATTTGAGGTGTGGGGAGGGGTCGGTGACCTCAACCCCAACCCCAACCCCATTTATCTTAAATGAGGTGGGGGTTGGGGTCACTGACCCCACCCCACCCAAATCTCCACAATAATTACAATAACATACCCTATTCTACATACAGGCCACAACAATGGCTTTTAAAAAAAAAGTGATTTGTTTGCCATTTGCTAGACTTTCATAATACTTATTTATTATATATAGGATCATATATATATATAGTAATAAGAAAGTATAAAACATTATTAGTGTTATTTCTATTATAAATACAATGTTTACATAATAGTAATTTTTTCAATAAATGTAATATTATACTATGGATGAATTTAACTAAAATTAGATTTACACTTAAATTTCTCCCTTTTTTTTTGAACTTAAGTAAGGCCTAAAGGAGCAAGACATAGTTTCACTTCTTATAATATTTGTTTACATGGTTTAATGAGAAAATTTGGCAATACTTAATAATAGTTTTAATCATTTCAAGAAGTTAAAGTCTAGGTTACAAATGAGTAATTTCGTTTCCCCACTATATTTAGGAGTTATCATATTTTAATAAATCAAGCAACCATTTACAACTTTAGTCCATTCTATCCAAAATACAAGAAACTAGTATAAATAGTCTATCTTTTCCAACATATGCATTTCAAATAACTCATTAAAATTTAACATTTTTATACATTTTTCCAACATTTTCAAAGGAGAGTTTACGACAATATTTGCAATGATATCTTATAAACAAGAGAAACACCATTTTGTAGAAAATAAATCATCTTCAATGGAAAGATATATTTTCTTTTTAACTTCTTTTCTACATTAAAAATAAATAAATTTTCAAACACAATTCTTCCCTTACCTTTTAATATACAATACAACTTTAATATTCAAAATCAATATAGCTTTTCCCACAAGTATTAATATAATGTCATCCACTTGAATTGGGAAATAATACAAGAATGAAGGCTAAAATGAAATGCAATTTGTCATCAAACATATCTCAAAAATCAAGATCAAGCTCCATTTTCTCAACACCAACAAGAGAGTTCCACCATGCTCCATTTAATCACAAAAAAAGGGGGAGAGAAAACACTCTCCATCCAACCAAGAATTCCAATGAGGAGGAGAAGCGATCCTCCTCATTGGCCCCCGAGCCCGAACCACATTACAATGAAAAATGGATTCAACTCATGGAAACAAAATAAGCTTCCACATCACGATAAAAATTCTACAACCACACGAAACTCCAACAATACAACAAAAATCACAAGAAGGAAAAACAACAAAATACATAAGACTTTAACATACAAAAGCCAAAGGAGTAAGATCTATGGGGAAGCCACTTATACCTCCCAATGGGAAATGGGTGCCCATTTAAAAGCCCTCCAATAAACATCCCAAATCCCTACACACTCTTATGCCTCCCTCAAGTACCTCTTATACCTCCCTACCAAATTCTTATGGCTCCCTCATAAAATAGACTAAAAAAAAATGCAATTAATTTCTTGTCCAAGGTGGAACACCCATCCCAACTCCCTCCAAAACATAGAAATAACTCTTATGCCTCCCTATATGAAATATCCCCATATTCTCCTCCTATACCACACTTAATCAATCCACCCAAGCAACCAACAAACATACAAAAACACTCAAAAAAACATGCACATACACACAATATAAAAAGGGAAACATTTTACATGAATATAGTGCCTACCTTTCCATGGTAGAGCTTGATCCAAGAGTTCCACAACAAGCTTCTTCAATTTGAATCAATCACCAAAAACCCAAAAATACCAACACAAGGACAACACAGTGAAATACAGGATAACTTTTTTTTTTGACTTTCTTTGACTCAACACAACACAACATGTCGTCACAAGGTTACAACCAACACCAGGAACCACTTGTTACGGGGGAGACCACAAGGTCAGCACGAGAACGTTCACACCTATCAAGGACAATGTACTCTTCTTTTGACAAGACAACATGGAAGTCCAATCCACATGACACACTTACAGCTAGGGCAAGCCATAGTAAGAAATGATTGGAGGTTATTTATTTTGATAAGACACCCTTTAGCTCATGACTTAAGTTTTCAGAAGGATTCAATATATGATTCGCACAAATTCACCTTACCAACTGAGTTAATTTCTTATACACTGTAGAGAAGTTCACTTAAAATCTTCACTTTACGACAATAGAATTGTTTAGTTCCATTAACTTAATAAAGGGAATAATTAAATTCCACAAGGCTATCTGTCCATACTTACGCTACTAGAACTTGTTCATTACCTTGCTACAACAAGAATTCGTGTTCAAAAAAATCAAGAGGAACTTACAAAGTATCCTGGGAAAGAGTTAAGGTCGAGTTAAATTCCTCTTTAAGATGTCATTAGTTATTACCAAGGTTTAATTGGAGCTTGGGGTTTTATACGTAATTATTAACGCTTTTACTTAGGCTTAACTGAAAGAGTTTATCAAAAGGAAACTACTTACTTTCAAATAGGCTGAAAGATAATTGTGTGGTTTCTAAATTTCCTTCTCTTACTTGTTAAATCTTATTAGAAACTAACTATTGTTTCCTTTAGCTTGTTTTAGGCGTTCTCCAAAAAGAGTAGTGTTCACTAGTTTAGCTAGGGATATCAATTTATAAAGATTTACTTTACAAGGATAGTTTCACCTTTGAGTACTTCAGGAATCTCTTGTTCTCAAGTAAGTCATCTCTATATTATTTTACCTGAATACACATATTTTGGTTAACTTCTATAAGGGTTAACCATTCCATTTAATTTTACTTATATCACATCATTACAAGGTGTCAGAGAGTTTTGACTTAACACTTTATTCTAAAAAAAAAACAAGGTATTACAATATTTATGCCAAGGTAAGGATTGAATATCATTCCTCACCCAAGATAAGTTACTAGTCTAACAACAAAAGGGAAAGAACACTTCACTACGTAGTTTTCTGAACATACCAAGGCAAGAGATCTTCTAAACTCCTTGCAAGCAAAGTTACAAAATTTACAACGCATTGAACTTTCTACAAAGAACTTCATAATTTGAACTGATGAAACTTTTACACTCTTTTCCTTTAATCTACTCGCATAATCCATCTGCACAAATATTTACTAGAGTCAGTTCGCTAGAACTGAGCATGATAAGATATAAACCTCACCTAATAATTTATGCCATCTAGTATTTAAATAAATGAAAGTTTGCAATACTCCTTATCAAATAAATTTCTAACATACATTTAAAACTTAACTGTACATCTCATGATAATACATTTCCTATTCATAAATGTTCACTTCCTTAAGTTTTGCTTACCTAAGACACAATTCCAAGTGACTAGATATACAATCTTAACCATGCAATCAATCATACTCAAATTGCAGTAATAATAATGACGCTCACCTAATACCCTCGACCTACTTCGCATATTTAAGTACCCAACAATATTATCTTTCAATTAAATAAAAGCACCAACGACATTAAGCTTATATAATAAATACAAGTACCAATTTTATATTATTCATCGATATTACCCAAGTATCAAACCTTCATAGAAACTCAGTGATATGAAGTATAATTTGGATATTTATTTCACAATTTTAAGGATATACTTATGTTAACAAAGATTCCACCAATCCACAAGTTCGTATAATATTTAGGTATCCTTTTGGTTGCTTATTCCATGTCTCTATATATTTCTTTTAGTACAAGGGTCCAACTCATTGGAATGAGCTACGATTAACGACATTGTCATGTTTTGCTAATATGTCCAAGATACATTTGACTAACTAAGATAAGTAAGCGCAGTCCAAGCCACTATAAATACAAGTACCAACATTATCTCAACTCCCAGTTGAGATGCAAGTATCAAATTTTAGCTAACATAATAATCATCGTAAATACCAGAAAATATTCCATTCGTTAGCCAAGTATTGAAATAACATAATTATCCTTACTGGCATACATGGTATGCACAGTCCCATTATGGTAGCTGTTACCTTTACTTGAGGCTATGCATGAATCCATTTTAGGGTAATTATCTTAACTTCCTTATTCATCTATTTTTCTACCAAACTTCTATCGACAAGCTTCAAGGTCAAGTATAAGATAAATTTATAATTTCATATTTCAGGCATTGCCTGAATTCATATGCAAGAGGGCATCACATATCAATCAAACTTGAGGAATGTCGATGTATCTGATATTACTTTAACCGATTCAAGGATCCAAGTAGTGTCTCAAAATTAAGCCAAATAATTATCCACAGAGGATAATGACTTGCGTGCATAACATATTCGTAGAGGTCATAGAAAACCCATTAACGCATGCTTCAGGAGGGTTCCAATCTAATAATAAGCTCATAGTAATAGTAATAGTAGAGGTCCTGGTGAGGGGTTTTCAATAATCCCCAAGGTAAATGATAATCAAAAGACTCAGATGGAGCTATCTAGAAGACCAATTAAACTAGTATGACTCTTCCCAAATGGAAGCCCCAATCCTAGTGGTAGTTTAAATTATTATAAAACCACGGTAAAATCCAAATACAGTCATATCGGAATTTCCCTTTTTCAAGCCATGTTCTACATAATATAAACAATACAAGAAAAATTATAAACCTCATTCACGCTCCATACTATTTTCTACAGAAACCATCATTCAAAGGAATAATCAGGGCAAAAGAGAAACCAACATTGTAAAATCAGTAGGCAAGAATCGATGTAGAGATTTCTTCTACTTCAAACAGTAAATAAAATAAATTGTAAAAGGGGGAGAGGTCAGCTCATGCAGTTATGATTAAAAGTCATTTGGAAAGCTCGTCCTTTTTTTTTTTAGCATCTCTTTCAAGAAGGATTCAATATGTGTAAATACATGTTATATGATATCCAGAGTCCAAACGCTATCTATTTAGTAAAATAAAAACACATCCACATTCCAAAAGAAACCCACATCTACAGCATTCGAACAAAGTTGCAGATATTGATTTATCTAAATGCTAAAAGAAATAAATCATTAAGAGAGAGGGTTAGGGCTTATCATGCCTGTTTTAAACGCTATATCTCATGGCCACGCATGAGCAGACCCCTTCTCCCAGCAGTCCCAAAATTATTTCTCCACCAAACGCACGCTTCTCACCCACACGGTGTCCCAATACCATGCAAGAGGAACAATAACCATTCCGGTAAACTTTGCACACATATTACGTGCTATATTCCAGTTTATTTTCTCATAAGGCATTGTATAGAGCTTCTTTCTTAAACACATAACAGTCTCAGTTATAGGTCCCACAAATCTCCGCCCATAAAAATATGACATTGGCAAATAAACCATTCGACAGTGACACCACATCCTCCCTGGATGGATGGGAAGAAAATATGGAAGAAGCCAAATCTCTGGAGGCAATGGATTGTTTCCAGACCAATCAAATACTCCAAGCACCGAAAGCCACATTTTTCCCCATGAAGGTATAGCAGTAGCACTGCCATGGTCCAAAATCCATACACGACCTTTTTCCATTGTTTCTTTATCTCCTCCATCAGACCCTTGGCCAAGAAGTCTCAAAGTTACATAGTTTAGTACTGTCCCAAACATTGTGCTGTGACCTTCAATGTGCAACCCCCATCCACCGTCTTCATTATGCCTAATGATTGTACAAGTAACGACACATTTCTTTTTGATGCGCTTCCATTAAAACAACATTTAAAACAAGGCATTTAGTGCTCAAGAAAGATAGCAGAGTATTGATGGATAAACCTTTTTCCTTCAGCAGATTTGAGGGCAGCATCAAACACTCGGTGCAAACATTTCAACTGTAGCTTGAAAGGTGTGATAATTCCAACAGAAACCTTTATGCCTGCCAACTTAGTGACTCGTTGAAGAAACTCATATAATAGCAAGCAAATTGTTTTTCATGAATATTCTGATATGAAACAGATCGGCCTCTATGAGGCTCTCTTCCACGAGTTACATCGTAAACAAGTAAGAAAGCAATAGAGAATCTTAGAAATAAATTTCATCAGGTCTGTTGGTAACACCCTCACTGTCACGAATCGGTTTTGGATGAACAAACTCAATGCAAGCTCTGGATCTGAGAAATATCCTGCTACCTTCATCTCCCAAGACATTTTCTCCAACATTGCATAGATCTCCTGTGCCCGTGGGTGTGATCTGCCACCTACACAAAAGCATGCACCATTTTATTGCCTTTAAACCAACTGCATCCAAGTTCCTTTTTAATTCCTCTATCCTTCATCGGTCTCCTAACCTTGGTGCTCTCATAATAGGAGCAGCCCTAGTTTGAGATGAAGCAATAGAAGATGGCTTTAAAACCCAAAAAAAAATCTCTTGGTACAGACTCCATATCCATAAAACAGTCCCTAGACTTAGCATCCTCAAAAAGGCTGACCAGCCACTAGATTGCTTCAATGCAGCAGCTAAAAAGGACAACCCTAAAAAAGTAGTGAAACATCACTCTCAGCCTCGCCTACAAAACTTGCCTCAAGGTTTTACCGAGCTTCTTCCATGTTAGATTCGTCACCTGGACAGAAGCGACTTTCCAAAATGAAAAGGAACGACAGCTCAACTAAAACTTTATCTCGTTCTTCAACTACAGCTGCAAGATTTTGCACAACTGATCACGACTGGTCGCGTGCAACCAGAACACCAGGATCAACACCAATGGCTCCCTGGGCTCGCCCTGCAGCAGCTGCCGCACTTACTCTCCCTGGAGGCCACTGATTTTCTGAGATAAGTTTACTTCTCTACCCTGTAGAACTCGAATCTCAGGATGCATTCTATACTGAACCGAAGCAACATAGTTGAACAGCCTACCTGTACAGCATGATTTTGGAGAATCCACTGTCCAGAACACGTTGTAGCAGTTCATCTGTTGCAACATCTGATGGAGCGCAAGCAAGCATTCGTGGTTCAGGGCAGGAAGAAGGAGGCGTCGGATGCAGAGGGCAGACAGAGGAATGAATGCGTGAACTGCAAAACACACAGCAAAGATAAGAAAGACTGAGTCTCAGGGAAGGGATAAGAAATACGTGACGTTTGAACAAGTGGGAAGGAGGTTTCCTCGCAACTTCCTCACGACACTTTCCTAGGAGAATTTCAGTTCCGCGCTCCACTGTAGCTGCCTGTACAGCACGATTTTGAGGATGCGTTCAATACTGAATAGACAACAACAGAGTTGGACAGTCTGCTACACTAGCTTGTAGCTTCATCAAACCATCATGTCAGACCCATGCGCATTGAATAGAGGATCAAAAAGAGATCACGGCAAAGAAAACGGGACTCCGCCCACTCCTCCCGCAAGGACAGACATAAAAGTTGGTAGGTTGGGGTGGTTGGGAGGAGGCAAGGTGGCAGTGGAGGCAGTCAGCAAAAAGAAGACAAGGTAGCCTTAAGAACATTTGGTAGAAATTTTAACTTTAAATGTTCTGTGAAGATTGGCAGTTCTTTCTTGTTCATCATTTCATTAGTCTCTTTCCATTATCATTATTTCTTGTTTTAGTTTATTTTAAAAATATCATCATTGAAGAGTTTTGATTTATTCCTTATTGTGGGTTCCCAACATGAGCTACTAACACAACACCCTATCAGGTTCACAAGACCCTACAGATTCACAAGCACACAAGTATATTCTTCATGACTGTATTACACCACAAAAGGGTTACTCAAATACGGAATGGATTAGGCACAGTCCACATAGTACACATCACACATCAATGAATGACATACCAAATACTCAAACAAAAGAGTACTACATCCAACCAGACATTTCCTCAATTTGCATCAATGAAAAAAAACTCACATAACACCAAACAGCTTATAGGTACATAGTGTCCACAAGGAATAAAACTGACATAACCAACATCACAACACATATCCATTGCATGCGTCGAACACTATACATCAAAAGACCATACCCAAACATCACAAATAACGTCAAATAAATCCCAGAATTCACCAGACAACCAAATATCATAGGGTCGCCCTCAAAAATAGTTATGCCTCCCTCAACTTCTTATGCATTCCTCAAGTTCTTATGCTCCCTCAAACTCTAGCCTCCATCAAGCTCTTATGCCTCCCTCAAAATCGTATGCTCCGTCAACTCTTATGCCTCAATCAAGTCTCTTATGCTCCGTAAACTCTTATGCCTCCTCAAAATCTATGCCGCCCTCAAAACTTCTATCTATGCCTCCTTTAAAAGCTATATGCTCCCTCAAAACTCTTACCCGCCCTCAAGGAGGCCGGCTGTCCTTGACGTCCAAGCAATAGAGTTCGAACACTTGTAACCAAGTAAATACAACGCGTGGTCAACAACGCTAGTATATGTAC
Organism: Taxus chinensis; assembly: GCA_019776745.2. Classification (NCBI taxonomy): domain Eukaryota; kingdom Viridiplantae; phylum Streptophyta; class Pinopsida; order Cupressales; family Taxaceae; genus Taxus; species Taxus chinensis. The sequence continues at coordinate 98,091,435 of CM034153.1, forward strand.
CCTGGGGCGTATACCCCCATCAACGACGCGGGGTCCCTAGGTCCCAACCAATCGAGGTGCATCCCATGACCCTATTCACAATCTGACATTAGAACCAGCACAACAATCCAATCAAAGTGCCAGTGGCCATTCAAGCCTTGGGCAAGCGGTTTATAAAGAAATTAAAAAGTCCAAAATTTAAAGAAGACCCCATTCACAAGCTAAAATAGGTCCAAATAGCAAGTTAGTAAAATAAAAACACAATCCACATTCCAAAAAGAAACCCACATCTACAGCATTCGAACAAAGTTGCAGATACTTGATTTTTCTAAATGTCTAAAAGAAATAAATCATTAAGAGAGAGGGTTAGGGTTTATCATGCCTATTTGTTAACCGCTATATCTCATGGCCACGCACGAGCAGACCCCTTCTCCTAGAAATCCAAATTATTTCTCCACCAAACGCACGCTTCTCACCCCCACAGTGTCCCAATTACCCCTGCAAGATGAACAATAACCATTATGGTAAACTTGCAACACATCAACAAAATTGTTACGTGGCTATATGCCATTTTATTTTCTCATAAGGCATTGTCCTAGAGATTCTTTCTAAACACATAACATCTCAGTTATATGTACCACAATCTCCGCCCTAAATATGACATTGGCAAATAACCATCTCGACAGTGGACACACATCCTCCTGGATTGGATGGGAAAAAATATGGAATAAGCCAAATCTCTGTAGGCCTGGATTGTTTCCATACCAATCAAATACTCCAAGCACTAAAAGCCACATTTTTTCCCCATGAAGTATAGCATAGCCACGCCATGGTCCAAAATCCATACACGACCTTTTTCCATTGTTTCTTTATCTCCTCCATCAGACCCTTGTCCAGAGTCTCAAGTTACATAGTTTAGGTACTGCCCAAACATTGTGCTGTGACCTTCAATGTGCAACCAACCCCATCCATCCATCCACCGTCTTCATTATGCGTAATGATTGTACAAGTAAGACACATTTTCTTTTGATGCGCTTCTTTAAAAGCATTAGTGCTCCGATTGATGGATAAACCTTTTTCCTTCAGAAATTTGAGGGCGCATCAAACCTCGGTGCAACATTTCAACTGTAGCTTGAATGTGTCATAATCGTCAACGAAACCTTTATGCTGCCAACGTAGGGACCTCATTGAAGAACTCATATAATAACAAGCAATTGTTTTTGCGATGTATTCTGATATGAAACAGATCGCTTCTATGAGGCTCTCTTCCACGAGTTACATCGTAAACAAGTAAGAAAGCAATAGAGAATCTTAGAAATAAATTTCAATCAGTTATGTGGTAACCCTCACGGTCACGAAGCGGTTTTATGATGACAACTCAATGCAGCCCTGGAATCTGATAAATATCCTGCTACCTTCATCTCCAAGACATTTCTCCAACATGTGGCATAGTCTCCTGTGCCCGGGGTTTGATCTGCACCTACAAACAAAGGCATGGCCACCATTTTATTGCCTTTAAACCAACTGCATCCAAGTTCCTTTTTATTCCTCTATCCTTCATCGGTCTCCTAACTTGGTGGCTCTCATAATCGGAGCAGCCCTAGTTTGAGACGAAGCAATAGAAGATGGCTTTAAAACCCAAAAAAAAATCTCTTGGTACAGACTCCATATCCATAAAACAGTCCCTAACTTAGCATCCTCCAAAAAGTCTGACTAGCCCACTAGATTGGTCTTCAATGGCAAGGGTAGGGAAGGCAGCTAAAAAGGACAACCCTAAAAAAGTAGTGAAACATCACTCTCAAACACTCCAGCCTCGCCTACAAAACTTGCCTCAAGGTTTTACCGAGCTTCTTCTTCCATGTTAGATTCGTCACCTGGACAGAAGCCGACTTTCCAAAATGCACAGGAACGACAGCTAACTAAACTTTATCTCATTCTTCAACTACAGCTGCAATATTTGCAACAAATGATCACGACTGGTCGCGGCAACCATAACACCAGGATCAACACCAATGGCTCCCTGGGCTCGCCCTGTATCAGCTAGCTGCTGCTGCTGCTGCACGTACTTCTCCCTGGAGGTCCCCCATTGATTTTCTGAATAGTTTACTTCTCTACCCTGTAGAACTCGATCTCAGATGCATTCTTACTGAACCGAAGCAACATAGTTAAACAGGCCTGCCTGTACAACACAATTTTTTGAGAATCCACGTCCAGAACACTCTGTAGTCAGTTCCTCTGTTGGCAAACATCTGATGGAGGCAAGCAAGCATTCGGGGTTCAGGGCAGGAAGAAGGAGGCGTCGGATGCAGAGGCAGACAGAGGAATGAATGCGTTAATTGGAAAACTACACAGTAAAGATAGAAGACTGAGTCTCAGGGGACGGGATAAGAAATACGTGACGTGTGAACAAGTGGGAGGAGGTTTTCCTCGCAACTTAATCACTTCCTCATGACACTTTCCTAGGAGAATTTCAGTTCCGCGCTCCACTGTAGCTGGCCTGTACAACACATTTTGAGGATGCGTTCAATACTGAATAGACACCAACAGAGTTTTGACAGTCTAACTACACTAGCTTGTAGTTCTCCAAACCATCATGTCCAGACCCATGCCGCATTGAATAGAGGATCAAAAAGAGATCACAGCAAAAGAAAACGAGACTCCGCCCACTCCTCCATACTCCCTCAAGACAGACATAAAGTTTGGTAGGGTTGGGGTGGTTTGGGAGGAGGGCAAGGCGGCATGGAGGCAGTCAGCAAAAAGAGAAGCCGATGCCAGTGGCATTACAAAGAAATTATATATGCACAGAAGTGTTTATTGTGATTGGAATAATTTTTTATTGCAAGATTATTTATTTTTATTTCCTGTTGTTTCTATATTTAATGTGCCTAATTTCTTCTACATTTTTTGTAATAAATCTCTCATTAAATGTTTGAAAATCCCATAACTTTATAGATAATTTTGTAATATGTCCATCAAAATATGCTACCAAAAAATGTAAAATCATTGCGGCCTCGACCACAAGTTTCAATGATTTATGAAGGATGCATTCAGAGTTCATCTTTAAATGTGCATTGTCTAGATAAATGAAGAATGGTTTTTTTTCTAACACGAATCCAGGCCACCAACAGTAAGGCACGGTGTTCAAAATAGGCATAGACTGAAATAAGTCTGATATGATTTAAACTTACGTAAATGAGAGTTTGTAACAATGTGATTCTTGAAAACAATGTCCAAAAGAGGTTCCAACCATGGCTTACTTCCTTGATGCACTCATGTCCAAATCCATAGACCGATCCCAGAATTCCATGCCAATCAGAACATAATTTATCAGACAACAATCAATGCAAAAGCCTAAATATATGAAAATGAGGGAAAAGATATACCATTCATTCTAGTTTCAAATAAAATTTAATGGCAGTTATGCCTACAACCTTCAGCTTTGAAAAAACAAAACTTACATAAATATTCTCTCCTTGTAGTCTGCATCCTCAATGCTGTCCAGTAGAGGGAGTTCTTAATCGGCAAGTGCCGTTTGGAGTAATATATTTTATAGAGTATCCTTCGTTTCCCTGCCACAATTGGGTGCACATAATTTATTCCAAAACAACGAGAGAAAATAACTAGAAATGGGACAATACTAAAATTAAATTGCAGAGTAGACCATAAAACGGAGATAAGGAAAACAGGAGGCCGGCTAGCAAATTCGTTATCCATACAGTACTTGTAGGATCATTGCTGCTATTTGTGCGGCGATGAAAAAATGTGCATACATCACAAAATATTCAAATTCTTTAAAGGAACTTTTAGATTAATTTCAGTAACTTGTTCTATCCATACTGAGGTGAATCGGCAAAATACCAAGTCCTTAGGATGCTTACTTTTTAAAGTTTCTCCACACATCAATCACAAGTGATGACCTTATACATAGCTTTCTAATAAGCAGCCAACAACACAGTGATTCATATGCATAAATATGCAATGTTTATGACAAGACATATTTACATTTCCCAAAGTAATCTTTATTTGGGCATAAAAGATCATTTTTTCCATCTATCACTAGTTGCAATAAGGTAACAGAACTAGAATCATTTACTAATGTCACAAATAAAAAAATGTTACAACAAACCACAACAAGCGCTCCTTACTTAAATGACTTGGTTTGGACTAATGTCATGTATTTTGTAGTCAATATATTCCGGATTATTCTTAATATAGTTACTTCACTTGAATGATACAAATCGTTTTCAAATTCCGTATAGCTTATTTTTAACCCACAACATCACACGGCTTAGAATAACTTGCCACATTGTTACCTAAACAAGTTTTCTTCTTTTTGAGTTACAAATAAATTTGTAGGTTCCATGTTCATAATCCCATATGCTAATGATTTTTTTTCCTACTTTTCCATTGACACCCATTTGACCATGGCAACATAAATTTTTGAACCGCATATGAATCTGTGCAACAATACAAGCTAAACATGATGTTTTCTATTCATAAACTGCCCTTGGACAGGGTCCCAGTTATAAAATGGCTTCCATGCAATGTGCTAAGTATAAACAAGATATTTAAACAAGATGTGAATACTTAGACATTTACATGATGCCAATGAAAAAATAAAGCAACAATACCCAGTGACGAAATCAATCATGCTGCCATAACAAGAGAGTTATCAATCCTTACCATTACAAGAGGCCACGTATGAACATAATCATGTAGATTTTCCAGCTGAAGATGTGCATGAGGACTCAAAAAGGAAAAAATAACCCCATGTAACGTCTAATGTAGCCAATAATACCCATCCGTATTTTAGATTGCCAAGAGTCGTCTCTAGATTTACAACGGAACAGCAAAATGCTCTTGTATTATATTGAATCCGGTGTATCTTGTATCCATTGGAAATTGTTATATGTGTCTTCTTTTAATTGGTATGTTGTTGGGATTATAATTATTAATACCGACACGATAGAAAGGCCTCAGATTGTCCTAGTCAATTTCACCCAACACTAGACATTTCTACTTCAGGAGATATTTGCATATCACCATTTTTACTCACGTAGGGGGGGGGGAGAGGGGTTCGGACGGTCGGAGTGGTGGCGGGCTCCTTTTCAATTCAAGCCAATAAAAGCCATATCTAATATTCCACGTGACTTCAGGAAATATTTGGCCCCAGAACATCCTATTCAAATATCAGCCATAGCAAAGGAAAGACCCCCCCTCACTAATGCTTGTCAATGGTTTTCCATCACTGGCCACCAAAATAGAATGCCGAATACAAAATTCCATCGTAATAAACTGAGAAAACAAATATAAAACCATAGTGAGAGACCAAAATGAATCAATATTGAGTGTTGTGAGAAAAAATTTGGTAAAATGATTAAAGCATATTACTATTTCAGACCCTAAAAATGTCATAGCGTACCTTCGTCCAACTCAGCCAATGGCAGTCACAACCATATCATAAAATGTTATACACCTAATAACACCATTAGTATAAATCGAAGTTAGATCCTAAGAAGGCCCGAGCAATCTTTTATTTCACAGTTCCAAATACAAGTTAGCCGGCAGAGAACACACCTTGATGATGCAACAAATAATAAACCTATCTACACTAATGTTTCAGATGGGGCATAACTGGTATTTAATATTTCTCATCTGTCTCAATCTACACAAAATGAATATATTTTACTACTATACCAAAACCCATGGAATAAGAACTGGTCTTAAGTTCCTTCCAACAACTACTGAAGGGAGAGTAAGGAAAATGGTTGACTTTAAGAATTAAAGTTACACAGCGGCGCGCTCAAGCTACGCAGACCTGTATATATGAGTGAGCTATGGATATGTACAAATGCGATGTAACTCTTATACAACGAAATAAATTGGATTGGCGCCGTGCAAGTGGCCTAAAAATAGTTTACTTAAAAGGTGTTAATGTGAAAATCCTATCTTATATTAGTAGAAGGTTTGGAAGATAATCTGTGAGTGCGGAGCATAATAATAATAGTGGAACCTGTGTGATATATTACAGTCATCACCTTTTTCGAGTGAGACAGAAAGTAATGAATCATAAAACAACTGAATAAGAAAAATTTATTTATAATGACTAAAAATATTATGTCTAAGGAAAATATGGATGATTACGATTTTCCTATTTATGAGTTCTTTGTACAAGACCGAGAAGGTCCTCCCTTAGTCTATTTCAAGGCACTCAGTATGTCTGGGCTTCACTGATCCTTTTGCCCTTGGGTGACTTGTCTCGTTTACCTCAATGTGGAATTAAAATTCCTTATGGCCTAATTAGAAAATGTTTATGGCTTCTTGAGGTGGATCTTTTCAATTTTTCAGATCCATGCTGGGGCATTTTTTCTTTTTAAACGTACATGATTGAACCTCGAGAAGGCACTTGAGTGTTTTGTCCATTCTCTCTCACAGAAGCACATTTTAAATTAACAGTTTTAGCAATTTTCTAATTAGAATTCGCTGAAGCTTATTTCACTAGCCATATAGGCGGTTCTGATGTAGGTAATAAGGAGTTACCAATAAGTCGTAGCTTCAATAAAAGGGAGAGGTGGTCTCGAAACGCGATAATCGGTACTCCCGCACTCCTCCACGATATTGATTATTGAGGTCGAATTACCCACTAGACCTCCGCCCAGGCGCTGAACAAGTCATATGAGTAAATGATATATAGTAGGTGATAAGCAGGTCAAAACGAACGCCGAGTCAATGATAACGAGAAACGGATTCAAACCAGTTTGGGTGCTTGCTAGAACCATTATGATTGTTTTTTCTGACATGTGCACGGAACGTGGGCTATAGCATGGCTCATGGGATGATTAAGCTGGGAACACGTAAAGAGAAGCTCGACTGGCCCGGTAGAGATGAAAGTGAGAAATAGACTACGTGAATTGGGCACGATGGGGTGTGTTGATGTGTGAACCCATGAGCTGAGAAAAGAATCGAAAATATTTAAAATCACGGGCGAAGCGAAAGACATGGAAAAGTGAAAAAAAAGACAAGAATATAAGAATTAATTGTACTCAATGAAGGATGAAGGAGTCGAAGTATGATAAAAACAAGAGTGTCAAACATGTTGAAAGGAACTGGAGAGTGTCGTTGTAAACAATATAGAGTTTATCAGGTTTGGAGTAGAGACGAAGGGATGAGCATCAACCAATGATCTACATAGTGACAGATGGGAGGCATGATCGCAAGCACTATCCAATTCGAGAGAATTGTGGGTAGCAAATAGGACTTTACTAATAGTAGACATAAAGGAAATATATTTTTGGTAGGTTGAAAAGAGTGGATCTCTATATAATACAAGAAGTACTATTCGTGAGGAATAGAGTATGCCCAACGGATTGGAAAGGGTAGAGCAAAAGGGCTTTCAATAATTGAAGGTTGTGGTTGTCCTATCTCATCATCAATTCTATTAGTACTCATAGTTGCTAGAAAATACATGATCTTTTATTTTATGGTTTGTTTTTTCTTCTTTACATACACCTTGATGACGCTTCTACTCCTCGTTTTGCTTCACTCTTATTTTTCAAAATCACCCAATATAGTTTAGGCCCCCATGGATACAAGGAAACCAAATCAACTATATTTACAACATAATCATGTGATGGAATCATTACCGCTAAGGAAATCCACATTGCATTAGATTCTCCTGTGCCCGTGCGTTTTTGATCTGCCACCTACCCAAAGGCAGCACCATTTTATTGCCTTTAAACCAACTGCATCAAGTTTCCTTTTAATTCCTCTATCCTTCATCGGTATCCTAACCTGGTGCCTCTCAAAATGGAGGAGCAGCCCAGTTTGAGACGAGCAATAAGAAGATGGCTTAAAACCCCCAAAAAAAATCTCTGGTACAGACTCCATATCCATTAAACAGTCCCGAGACTTAGCTCCTCAAAAAGGCTGACTAGCCACTAGATTGCTTCAATGCAGCAGAGAAAAAAGGACAACCTAAAAAAGTAGTGAAAATTTCACTCTCAAGCCTGCCTACAAACTTGCATAAGGTTTACGAGCTTCTTCCATGTTAGATTCGTCACCGGACAGAAGCGACTTTCCACACAATGAAAAGGAAACGACGCTTCAACTATAAACTTTATTCTCATCTTCAACTACAGCTTGCAATATTTTGGCACAACTGATCACGGAGCTGGTCGAGTCCAACCAGCACACCAGGATCAACACCAATGGACGCCATGGGCTCGCCTTTTATGTAGCAGCTGCGCCCACTTACTCTCCCGGAGGCCATTGATTTTCTGAGATAAGTTTACTCCCTGACATGTATCAACTCGAATGCGAAAGATGATTTCTATACTGAACCGAAAGCAACATAGTTGAACAGAACTGCATGTAAAACACAATTTTGAGAATCCACTGTCCAGAACAGCATGTAGCAGCTTCATCGTAATGCAACATCTGAGGGAGCGCAAGTGCAAGCATTGCGTGGTTCAGGAGGCAGGAGAAGGAGGACGTTCGATGAGAGGGAGACAGAGGAATGACTATGCGTAATTGCGCGAAAACAACAGTTGTAAAGATAAGAAGACACCAGTCTCAGGGAGGGATAAGAAAATACGTGAGTTTGAGGGGGGACAAGTGGAAGAGGTTTCCTCGCAACTCCTCATGACCAACACTAAGGAGCAGGCTAGGAGGCAATTTCAGTCCGCGCTCCACTGCTAGACTGCCTTGTACAACACAATTTTGAGGATGCGTTCAATACTGAATAGACAACAACAGAGTTGGACAGTCTACTACACTAGCTTGTAGCTTCATCAAACCATCATGTCAGACCCATGCGCATTGAATAGAGGATCAAAAAGAGATCACAGCAAAGAACAAGAAAGAAAAACGGAGACATCCGCCCACTCTCCCGCGAAGGACAGACATAAAAGTTGGTAGGTTGGGGTGGTTGGGAGGAGGCAAGGCGGCAGTGGAGGCAGTCAGCAAAAAGAAGAAGCCGATGCCCAGTGGGCATTACAAGAAGAAATTATATATGCACAGAAGTGTTGATTTGTGATTGGAATAATTTTTTTATTTGCAAGATTATTTATTTTATTTCTGTTGTTCTATATTTAATGTGCCTAATTTCTACATTTTTTGTAAATAAATCTATCATTAAATGTTGAAAATCCCATAACTTTAAGATAATTTGTAAATGTAACATCAAAATATGCTACCAAAAAATGGATAAAATCATTGCGCTCGACCACAAGTTTAAATGATGTAGTGAAGGATGCATCTTCAGAGTTCATCTTTAAAATGTGCATTGTCTAGATAAAATGAAGAATGGTTTTATTTTCTAACACGAATAAAGGCTCACCAACAGGTAAGGAACGGTGTTCAAAATAAGGCATAGAATGAAATAAGTCTGATATGAATTTAAACTTAAGTAAATGAGAGTTTGTAACAATGTGATTCTTGAAAACAATGTCCAAAAGAGGTTCCACCATGGCTTACTTCCTTATGCAGCTCATGTCAAATCCATAGAAACGATCCCAGAATTCCATGGCCAATCAGAAACATAATTTATCAGACACATCATTCAAAAAAAGCCTAAAATATATTTGAAAATAGGGAAAGATATACGATTCATTCTATTTTCAAATAAAAATTTAATGGCAGTTATGCCTATGCAAACCTCAGCTTTAGAAGAAAACAAAACTTACAATTAATATTCTCTTCCTTGTAGTCTGCATCCTCAATGGCTGTCAAGTAGAGGGAGTTCTTATCGGCAAGGGCCTGTTTGGAGTAATATATATTTAGTAAGAGTATCCTTCGTTCCCTGCCACATTTGTGCACATAAATTATTCCAAACAACAACGAGAGAAAATAACATATGAAAATGGAGACAATACTAAAATTAAAATTGCAGAGATAGACCAATAAAACGGAGATAAGGAAAACAATGAGGACGCTAGCAATTCGTTATCCATACAGGACTTGTAGAGATCATTGCTGCTATTTTGTGCGGCTGATGAAAAAATGTGCATTAACATCACAAAATAAGTTCAAATTCTTTAAAGGAACTTTTATATTTAATTTCAGTAACTTGTTCTATCCAATACTGGGTGAATCTGGCAAAATACCAAGTCCATTAAGGATGCTTACTTTTTAAGAGTTTCTCCACACATCAAGCACAAGTGATGACCTTATACATAGCTTTCTAATAATCAGCCACCACACAGTATTTCATATGCATAAATATGCAATGGTTTTATGACAATAAATATTTACATTTTCCAAAGTAATCTTTATTTGGCATAAAGATCATTTTTCCAGCTATCACTAGTGCATAAGGTAAACAGACTAGAATCATTTACTAATTTCACAAATAAAAAAATGTTACAGCGCCTCCTTAATTACATGAATTGGTTTGGACTAATGTCATGTATTTTGTAGTCAATATATTCGGATTTATTTCTTAATATAGTTACTTCACTTGAATGATACAAATCGTTTTCAGAATTCCGTATAGCTTATTTTTACCCAAACAACAATCACACGGCTTAAAGAATACTTGCTCACATTGTTACTCTAAACAAGTTTTCTTCTTTTTTGAGTTTACAAATAAGTTTGTAGGTTCCATGTTCATAATCCCATATGATATGATTTTTTCCTACTTTTCCAGTTGACACTCCATATTGACATGGCAACATAAATTTTGAACCTCATTATGAATCTTGCAACTAAATACAAGCTAAACATGATTGTTTATTCATAAACTGCCCTTGGAACAGGGGTCCGAGTTATAATGGCTTCCATGAATGCGAAGTATAAAACAGATATGTAAACAAGATGTGAATACCTTTAAGACATTTACATGATGCCAAATGAAAAAATAAAGCAACAATACACATTGACGAAATCAATCATGTCTGAGCCATAACAAGAGAGTTATCATCCTTACCAATTACAAGAGGCCACGGGATGACATAATCATGTAGATTTCCAGCTGAAGATGTGCATGATGACTCAAAAAGGAAAAAATAACCCCATGTAACCGTCTATGATAGCCAATACCCATCCGTATGTAATGCCAAGAGTCGTCTCTAGGATTTTACAACGGAAAGCAAAATGCTCTTGTATTATATGAATCCGGTGGGATCTTGTATCATGTGGAAAATTGTTATATGTGTCTTCTTTTAATTGGTATGTTGTGGGATTATAAATATTAATACAACAGACACGATAGAAAAGGCCTCAGATTGTCCTAGTCAATTTAAACAACACTAGACATTTCTACTCAGATATATGCATATCATTTTATCACGTCATTCACCTTTCAATTCAAGCCAAATAAAACCATATCTAATATTCCACGTGACTTCAAGAAATTTGGCCCCAGATCATCCTATTCAAAATATCAGCATAGCAGGAAAGACCCACTCAGCTATATGCTTGTCAATGGTTTTTCCATCACTGGCCACCAAAATAGAATGCCGAATAAAAAATTCCATCGAATAAACGAGAAAACACAAATATAACCATAGTGAGACCAAAATGAATCAATATTGAGTGGTGTGAGAAAAAATTGGTAAAATGATTAAGCATATTAATCATTTCAGACCCTAAAAATTCATAGCGTACCTATCGGCAACATCAGGCAATTGCAGTCACAACCAGATCATAAAATGTTATACACCTAATAACAACCATTATTATAAATCGAAGTTAGATCTAAGGCCAGAGCATCTTTTATTTCACAGTTTCCAAATAGACAGTTAAGCCAGGCCAGAGACACACCTTGATTGATTCAAAAATAATAAACCTATCTACACTAATGTTTCAGATGGGGATAACTGTATTTAATATTTCTCATCATTCTCAATCTACCACAAAATGAATATTATTTTACTACTATACCAAAACCCATGGAATAAGAACTGGTCTAAGTCTTCAACTAACTGAAATGGAGAGTAAGGAAATGGTTGACTTTAAGAATGAAAGTTACACAGCTGCGCTCAAACCGCGACCATAAGAAATGGCTACAACGTTCTTATACACAATAAATATTGTGCTTAAACCATAAAGTTAAAACCCTATATTGTGAGTTGGAAATCACGGTCGACAATATAATATGGAACCTGTGTGATATATTACAGTCATCACCTTTTCATGACAGAAAGAATGAATCATAAACAACTGTAAAAAAAATTAATGCAAAAATAATTTAAAAAATTGGAGAACGATTCAATAGTTCTTTGTAAGCGAGAAGTTTCTGTCAAATTTCAACTGTAGGCCACATTTTGTTGTGCACGCAAGAATCCTCTACGAAGTCGCAAAAATGTTATGGCTTTGTGATTCCAATTGAGCCAGCTGGGCTTTTCTTAAGTAGAAATCGATCAAGGTTTTCTCCGTCAAGAGACATAGAAATAACATTACGATTCAATAAATCCAACACCCATCCATAGCGGTTCAATAAATCCAAAATCTACTTCAATAAAGAGGGCCAACGAACTCTCCCATCCAAAATTTATCAATCCACTATGAATCGCGCCGAACAGTGTAAATGATGTAGGGAAACAGGCAATGCACATGAAACGGACGATCAACAGTTGCTGCTGATTTTATGTTTTTTGCATGTGCACGGAGGGGCTAGCAGCCATTGATCTGAACCGTAGGAGCTCGATCCTGGCAATAAATTAAAACTCGGAATTGCACGTGGGGTGTGTGATGTTAACGCTGAAAGTGAAATATTGGCGAGCGGAAAAGGAAAGTGAAAAAAACAATAAAGAATTATGTACCAATCAAATATGAGGATGATAAACAAAGGCAAACCATGTGAACGGAACGGATTGTTGTAAACAATGTCAGTGATAGAGACAGTAGCACCATTTACAAGACATGTCGCACTCCACAAATTTGTGCAAAATATGACTTTCTAGTTGACATAAAGAAAAAGTTTGTGTTGAAAGTGATTTATAATCAATATATCTTGAGTAAGTATGCCCAACGGATTTGGAAAGGGTAGAGCAAAGGGCTTTCAATAATTGAAGGTTGTGGTTGTCTATCTCATCATCAATTGCTATTAGTACTCATAGTTGCTAGGAAAATACATGATTTCTTTATTTTATGGTTTGTTTTTCTTCTTTACATCACCTTGATGCTTCTACTCCTCGTTTTGCTTGCACTCTTATTTTCATCACCCAATATAGTTTAGGCCCCCATGGATGACAAGGAAACCATCACTATATTTACAACATAATCAGGTGATGGAATCATTACCCCTAAGGAAATCCACAAAAAAAAAATTTCAGACATAACCCTAAATATGGAAGATGAGGCCTTGTAAAAAATTTACAAATATCTAAATCCTAACCTAGTAGCAGCATCGTCATTATCAAATGATCTTGAAAACAGCTCACCATTCAACTAGCTTTATATTCAAGCACCTAAGTTTTTTCCTAGAGTACAATCGTCAGGATTCATGCAAACGAATACACCTACGCAAAGGATTGTGTTTGTGGATTTGACGCCGCCACAACATATGAGTACATGTGGGGGATAATATGAATACATGTGAGAATCAATTCACATAGATGTAGTTGTCGATGTCCAAGCTGAAAATTTGTAGGGTTTTGTTTGTATTTTCACGGCCATCTCACCAAGCGTCCCAAGGGAATCAGAGCATCAGACCAGGATCATATCTTCGGCTACGCCACAAACGAGACCCTTGAGCTCATTCTGCTCACATGTTCCTTCCCAAAAAATTTGGCACCTGCCCCTGGCTGAGGAGTGATGCAAAAACCAAATGACCATCAAATAGAGAAGAAAAAAGGGTGCCATGGTTCCTGAGCACGTGGATAATGTTCTCACTTACACTTAGCATTAGGAGATTATTAAGAATGACCGAATTGGGTTGATCTAAAGTAGTGCTCCATCAAGCCTCACATCCCTAAAAAATACCAGAACGAGAACACAATCTTTCACTTATATGCATTTGGACGTTTTGTACTGCCCACTTCCCTTCAACACTTTTTATTATTGATTTATGATACTATTGACTATACTTGTGGATATTATTGTATATTTTTGACTCAACATGATGTTAGATGTTAGAGATATTGGATTGTTGTTTATTTCGATTCTTAGTATGATGTGTGTGGATTATTAGAGACAAATTATATTCATGATGATATGTTGTTAAAACGGTTATATATATTTCTTACTCGTGATACTTTCATCATTTTGAGTAGACCTTATCAATTGAACTATTCTTGTGATCATATGGATATTGATGAAATGTAGAATCAAGATGTTGTTAGAAATTGTAAATGATATGCTTACTTGCCTAGATGATGTTTTGATTCATATATAGATGATCGTGGATTTATATTGTATATTTTATTTTGGATGTTTTAATGTGGCCACAAAGCCGAAGCAGGAGTTATGTGTTTTACAGGTAAACATGTCACAACAAAGAATGACGGGATTGGAAACCAACCACAATGGAATGCTAAATGAATTCAACAAGGGTCACCATGGCAACATGTATTTTGTTATGTGTGTGTTTTTGGATTGTTGCTAGGGTGTCCCCATGGGGGGATCACCTCCAATTGTTACCAAGGGGTTGTGTGTTATCTCTGTTATTAGTTTCCTTTATTTGATTTGAGTATCTGATATTATAGTGATGTATTCTCCTTTTGTTAATTCCCTGATTTATGTCTAGATTAGTAAATTAATTAGTTTACTAAATTAGTTATGGAAGCGTCAAAAGGATTTTATTTATTAGATTAGATGGATCTTGGGTCATATATTGTAAGTTGAGTGCTTGTGATCTTGAGTGTTATACACTCTACCCCTTCATGGAAATTCAAATTTGGCCTTAAGGGCCAATTTTGGAGTCTTGTGGGACAAGTCAAACTTGTCCAACACCTCTTAAATTTATATACCAACCCTACTTATGTGTTGGGGGTAAAAAATAGACCTAATTATGTGTTTTGGGAAAACAAAAAGGTAAAATTTTATTACACTTTCTTTCAAGTAATTAAATTTTGTCTTTAGGGGTTGTGGGCTTGGATTGTGTGTGTAAGTGAATTGTCATTCCTCTCACCCACTAATTTATGGTGCATTGGGGTTAAGGTTTTACTTGTGATTTGGATTTGAGGATGAGTGATGTGGCATCCTACATGGAGCCACGTCACCCTCCTCTCTTCCTTTTCTATTTATTCAAGTTCTTTTTCTTGTTTGGGGGTTACTTCATTTCTTTGTGCTCTTGTATTTTTGGGAGTTAGAAGATTTTTGAGTGCTTGTGGCATTGTTGGAGCTTCTTGGTGATTGTTTGGGCTTGATGAAGCTTGGTGTGGGTCTCTTGGATCAACCTCTACCATGGAAAGGTAGGATTTACACTCTTGTAAAATATTATTCTTTTATATTGTGTATATGTGCATGTTTTTTAGTGTTTTGGTTTTCTTGTTGGGTGCTTGGGTAGATTGCTTGAGTGTGGTGTAGGAGAGGACTATGGGGATATTACATGTACGTTTAATCTTTTGGAGGGATTTGGATTGGGTTCCCCGCCTTGGATGAGAAATTGTTTGCATTTTTTACTTGGTATATTTTTAAGAGGGAGGCATAAGAGAATGTGGGAGGTATAAGAGAATGCGGTAGGCATACGATGTTCTTGAAGGAGGCATAAGAGTGTGTACGAGTTTTCAAATGTTTATTGGAGGGTTTTTAGGTGGGCATCCATTTCCCATTGGGAGGCATAAGTGACCTCCCCATAGATCTTGCTCCTGTGGATTTTGCATGTTGAAGCCTTGTATATTTTGTTGCTTTCTTTCTTGTGATTGTAATTGTATTGTTTTTGTTTTGGTATGGCTATAAAATATTGTATTGTGATGTGGAAGCTTGTTTTGTAACCATGAGTTGAATCTATTTTTCATTGCAATGTGGTTAGCGCTCAGGGGCCAATGAGGAGGATGACATCTTCTCCTCATTAGAATTTTTGGTTGGGTGGAGAGTGTTGCCTCTCCCATCTTTATTTTTGTGATCAAATGAAGCATATGTTGGAGCTCTCTTATTGGTGATGTGAAATATGGATAATTGTTGGCGTCCTCAAGAAATATTTCCTTGTGAGAAAACATCCTTGTTATTCCCACTTAGGGTGGAAGACTTGTAATATTGTATTCCTTTTAGCTTTCATTCTCGTAAGTTTTCCCACTTTAAGTGGAAGATATTGAATTAATAATTGTAGAGAAATTTTTTATTGATGATTGGATATCAAAGTTGTAATGTATGTGGAAATGAAAGTCAGTTTTAGTGAAGCAAGCTGATGTAATAAAAATGTGATGGAAAAATAGCTTGTCCTCTTTTCGTGGAATGGTAACCTTCATTAAGTGTGTTCCTCTTGTTCTAAGCAAATTATTGGAAATATTTTTGAAACTCTCTTGTGGAATGTTGGAAAATTGCATGATGAAATAGTTACTTTTGTTCTATTCCATGAAATTTATAAAGTAGTGAAAAGTTATATTTGTTCATTCTCTAATAGTGGTTGAAGAAATTTTCAAATTTATTCAAACAAATGGAAAGATCTCATATTTACTTGCCTTTACTTGGTGAATAAAAATAGAGTAATTCTTAACACTAGTAGAGAAAATAAATTTCTTTAATTGCAACTTATATCTTAGCCTTACTAGACAATGGAAATTTACTATTAAGTCACTACAAAGTTATGTATAAAAAGGTTGCTTTTTTAAATGGTATTTTAACAAACCACAGTCATGGGACAACAAGTTCTTCCTCCTTAATGGGAGAGGTTCCCTTATTGAAAGAAAGCAGCAAACATTATATACAAATGTACAACTTTTAAAGTGTGGATTCCTGATACTTTGAAATGTTTTATGCCCAAGGATCATTAATATGAAAGAATGGAAGAAATAAGGAGATGAGAGAGGAAAACATAACAATACTTTCACGAAATATAGATAGCAGAGTATAACCTTATGTGTATTGAGCAAAGGAGATGTATAATATAATCATTCAATTTCACAACAGATATAATTCCATGGACACAAAGTTCCAGAAATCATATAAACAAAAACACAGTTTATTATCATGCAAAGATGGATGATTCGCAAATTCAAATAAGAAAAAAATGAATAGTAGAGGAAGAAATGGAAATTTTTTTTGTATTAAGTACTTTTGAATCCATGACATCTACAAAGTACTAGGATCCAACCCTGAACAATGGCGTAGATGACCCGCTTAATAGCTTCAACAAATGGTTACATTTGGTTACAAAAAATGATGAAATTGATTCAAGAAACCTATGTTTTAAATTATCTAATGCCTCAGTTGTTTCCATACCTGATGGAAAAACTAGATCCATTGAATCACAGTCATTAACCTCCTTTTACAACTTTATAAATGGGTTGTCCACGTGTAAGAGATTTGTTGA
The DNA here is from genome assembly GCA_019776745.2 of Taxus chinensis. NCBI lineage: Eukaryota > Viridiplantae > Streptophyta > Pinopsida > Cupressales > Taxaceae > Taxus > Taxus chinensis. The sequence continues at coordinate 98,108,827 of CM034153.1, forward strand.
AGTGGGCCCAGGGGCACATTTTGAATTTTATGATTTTTATAGAGATTATGCATTTTAGACATTTTGGTCTGCCCATCCACTTCTGATATAGGCTTGACATGTGGATTTCCTTGAGTGGCGACAGATTTATTGCTCACTTTTACAATTTTAAATATTTTTAAGAAAAAGCTCAAAAACTAAAAGTGCTCCGCCGACCTGCCTTCCCACTTTGACTTTCCAATGGAGGAGTCGTGGCTCATTTTTTTACTTTATGTAATGCCCTGTTCGGCATCGACTTTCGCTGTTACATCCTTGTCCTTTTGCATGTCATTGAATGCTGGATTGAACTCCCTTTTCTATTGTTAGGTGACTTTTACCCTGTCCTGCGCTGAAGAAGTGGTTACCCGTCTTTGTGCCATGGTCATTCCCTACTTCGTGTTCACTTTCGAATGTCAACCTCTAGTTTTCTTCGCTTGGTTGTTTAATCCTGTTTAGATGTTGTTTTAATCATTGGGAGTAATGGATAATTTGACTCTTAGTTCCTCTTGCTTGCTCATCTGTATGCGATTTAATCTTCTCAGGTTAAATAGTAAATCATACAAAATTTCTTATACCTTTTAGCTTATGAGAATTATATGGAGAAAACTATTGTAATAATAAATGAATTCGTGTCAGTTATATTTTTTTATTTGTGTAAATAAATTATAAAATTTTGTGTTCAATTATTAAAGCCTTTTAGGCCATGTTACTCATCCATAGACTTGTAAATTTGTCACGGTCAAATTTATCTCCTTCTTGGCATGGAGGGTGGAGTTATTAAAATCTAGATGTGTTGGAATCCTTGCTGGTGGCCGCACTTCATTTATTATTTCTGATTTACAAATATTCCTTGCTTCTTGTTGACTGCCTACATTATCCTCCTCTGACCGCGTGAGATCTCCTTTTTGTTGGACTGCGTGTGGGTGGTTGAAACACCTTTTCTCCCTGGTTGGTGGCGGACAGCATTAAGTTGGTTTACAATTGCATGAGAGTTATTGAGTGCACTTTCTTGAAGATTCAAAATGTGGTTAGGGCTCTCTCCTCAAAACTGCGATTGTCCTCGATGTGAATAACTAAGTTGAATGTATCAATCCACTTCATTAAGTCTGTGACAACTTCTGGTTAAAGGTTTTTATCTCCTTGGCATCAAATCTAAACAGAGCATGAAAGAGCCTTCAATTGTGACAGCTAAGAATGATTATCCAAGGTAAAACAGTGGTAATTATGTGATCTCAAATGGGTAAGAACACTTATGGAAGGTGTTGAAGCCTTTCTAAGTAATCCACAAGCTTCAAAAGGTGAAAAATAAGTCTTAAATACCTCCTCAACCTTGATTAGTAGTCTTTTACCAGTCTGTAAACTGTAGATTGTAATCACAGGGAGCAAATAGATGATTTTCATGGCATCTTTCCTTCCTGGTTCCTCCCTGCGCGCGTGTTTTTTTTAGATGGAGCTTTGAGCTAGTGAAGCAGATGTGTTGCCTCCATTTTCTTTGAGTGTTGCGAGGTGTGTTCTTATCTGGGATCCACATTAGCGACCCACAACAGTTTTTAGCCTGGCAGAAGACCAGTTGCAGAATAGTAGAGGCCTTTTTGAGCGCTTCCAACAGGCAGGTTGTCCAACTATGTTGTTTCTATGCAGTATCAATGCATCCTCAGATTCAGGTCTCTCCTTCAAGATATTTTTATCAAAATCGACTATGTGATAGTGAGAGTGTTACCAGAAGACCTGATGAAATTCATTTGCAAAGATTCTCTATTGAGACCTTACTTGTTTTACAATGTAACTCATGGAAGAGGATCTCGTAGAGGCAAATCTATTTCATATCAGAATATTCATGAAGCACAATTTTCATTGCAATTATGTGAGCTTCTTCAACGAGTCACTAAGTTGGCAGGCATAAAGGTTTCTGTTGGAATTATCACACCTTCAAGCTACAGCTGAAATGTTTGCACCGAGAGTTTGATGTTGTCCTCAAATCTGATGAAGGAAAAGGTTTATATATCATTACAGTAGATGCCTTTAAGAGCCAGGGAGCGTGATGTAATCATTATGTCTTGTGTCTGAGCTTCAAATCATGGGGTTGGCTTTGTAGCTGATATTCGCCGCATGAATGTGGCACTAGCACGAGCTCGCAGAGCACTTTGGGTAGAGGGCAAGTAGCTGCATTGAAGCAATCTAGTGACTGGTCAGCCTTAATTGACGATGCTAAGTCTAGGGACTGTTTTATGGATATGGAGTCTGTACCAAGAGATTTTTTTTTTATAAAGCCATCTTATTTTGCTTCATCTCAAGCTAAGGCTGCTCCTAATATGAGAGCACCAAGGTTAGGAGGTCCAAATCAGAAACAATCAGATGCATATGGAGATGGTGGAGGTGTTTGGATGAATGACAAAGGATCAAGTTCAATTGCCAAAAATGGGGCCTACAGAAGTTTCTAGGGCTAATTTGGAGCCGTGTTTGGAGGATTTTGGATCTACTTCTGAGGAAACCCAGGGATGCATGGCCGTTAACAGAGTTAGGACCTTCAGCAGGCTGAGGAAGAGAAGTTTGCGCAGGTTATGTTGCTGTTGCCCCGAGCCCTGGTCGACGTTCTTGTTGGGATTGGAAGAATTCTAATCAGGCATGTTAAATCTACTCCTTGTAATAGTTTTCTACCTTCTTACAGTATCTTGAAATGAATATTCTTTCCTATTGAATGGTGCCTGGACCAAAATGTTTCCATGGTTGTTATATCGCTGCCTGATTGTGTTGGTTGTTCCTTTAAATCTTGTTCCAATTTCACTGTTTTTCTTGGAATGTTCTTTTTCCTCTCTTATAGCTTACTCTATTCATATTTGTCTAAATGGGCTACTACAATATTGAGTGATGTAGTCTAGTTCATAGGGAAAGAAACATTATAGAGTTTCGTTTGCTTATATGACTCTCTTTTAAAAGAATTCTGATGGTATTTATAATTGAAGGCTTACTATATGGAAGGCTTAAGACTTCATATCTCTATTTAGGTTGAATAAATACATATTTCCTGTTTAGGGCTCTCCTGTTTTGCTAAAAGGTACATTAATAGTGACATTGTGTTCTAAACTTGTTTAAGCCCGTGGGCATTCCTTACTTTTTGTTTAATTAGAAAATGGCATTAGGGTTTTTCTTTAGAACTGTACATGGTTGAATTTTGTACCCAGTTCTAGAGGATGAATAACCTGACATCTATTTTGGCCTCTACGTGTTGAGAGAATTACTATACCTACTTCCTGGTTCAAACTCTTGTTTGATTAAAGTAACGGGGAAACATTGTAAGTTTAATTGAATGAAATCTCTTAATTTTTTATAAGGGTAGTGAGCAAGCTATTAATGCGGAGTCTGAAACAAAAGTTGTAGGGTGAATCCATGTATTGGACTCGTGAATCGGTTTCCTATGAGATGACAGTGGCTTACAAGTGATATATAAAAGATGGCTATTTATATCTGTTTGATATTTTCTAGACCATTTCCTTGATAAGAACCATGGCAGCGAGTAAATTTCCATTTCTATACCATTGGCAAGGAGCTCATAGAACTTTAGGGCTGACGCACTGTGTAACACTTCAGGATTCAAAATGTGGTTAGGGGCTCTCTCCTCAAAACTGCGATTGTCCTCGATGTGAATAACTAAGTTGAATGTATCAATCCACTTCATTAAGTCTGTGACAACTTCTGGTTAAAGGTTTTTATCTCCTTGGCATCAAATCTAAACAGAGCATGAAAGAGCCTTCAATTGTGACAGCTAAGAATGATTATCCAAGGTAAAACAGTGGTAATTATGTGATCTCAAATGGGTAAGAACACTTATGGAAGGTGTTGAAGCCTTTCTAAGTAATCCACAAGCTTCAAAAGGTGAAAAATAAGTCTTAAATACCTCCTCAACCTTGATTAGTAGTCTTTTACCAGTCTGTAAACTGTAGATTGTAATCACAGGGAGCAAATAGATGATTTTCATGGCATCTTTCCTTCCTGGTTCCTCCCTGCGCGCGTGTTTTTTTTAGATGGAGCTTTGAGCTAGTGAAGCAGACGTGTTGCCTCCATTTTCTTTGAGTGCTGCGAGGTGTGTTCTTATCTGGGATCTGCAGCAGCGACCCGCAATAGTTTTTAGCCTGGCAGAAGACCGGTTGCAGAATAGTAGAGGCCTTTTTGAGCGCTTCCAACAGGCAGGTTGTCCAACTATGTTGTTATCTGTGCAGTATCAATGCATCCTCAGATTCAGGTCTCTCCTTCAAGATATTTTTATCAAAATCGACTATGTGATAGTGAGAGTGTTACCAGGAGACCTGATGAAATTCATTTGCAAAGATTCTCTACTGAGACCTTACTTGTTTTACAATGTAACTCATGGAAGAGGATCTCGTAGAGGCAAATCTGTTTCATATCAGAATATTCATGAAGCACAATTTGCTTTGCAATTATGTGAGCTTCTTCAACGAGTCACTAAGTTGGCAGGCATAAAGGTTTCTGTTGGAATTATCACACCTTCAAGCTACAGCTGAAATGTTTGCACCGAGAGTTTGATGTTGTCCTCAAATCTGATGAAGGAAAAGGTTTATATATCATTACAGTAGATGCCTTTAAGAGCCAAGAGCGTGATGTAATCATTATGTCTTGTGTCTGAGCTTCAAATCATGGGGTTGGCTTTGTAGCTGATATTCGCCGCATGAATGTGGCACTAGCACGAGCTCGCAGAGCACTTTGGGTTAAGGGCAAAGTAGCTGCATTGAAGCAATCTAGTGACTGGTCAGCCTTAATTGACGATGCTAAGTCTAGGGACTGTTTTATGGATATGGAGTCTGTACCAAGAGATTTTTTTTTTTATAAAGCCATCTTATTTTGCTTCATCTCAAGCTAAGGCTGCTCCTAATATGAGAGCACCAAGGTTAGGAGGTCCAAATCAGAAACAATCAGATGCATATGGAGATGGTGGAGGTGTTTGGATGAATGACAAAGGATCAAGTTCAATTGCCAAAAATGGGGCCTACAGAAGTTCTAGGGCTAATTTGGAGCCGTGTTTGGAGGATTTTGGATCTACTTCTGAGAAACCCAGGGATGCATGGCCGTTAACAGAGTTAGGACCTTCAGCAGGCTGAGGAAGAGAAGTTGCGCAGGTTATGTTGCTGTTGCCCGAGCCCTGGTCGACGTTCTTGTTGGATTGGAAGAATTCTAATCAGGCATGTTAAATCTACTCCTTGTAATAGTTTTCTACCTTCTTACAGTATCTTGAAATGAATATTCTTTCCTATTGAATGGTGCCTGGACAAAATGTTTCCATGGTTGTTTATATCGCTGCCTGATTGTGTTGGTTGTTCCTTTAAATCTTGTTCCAATTTCACTGGTTTTTCTTGGAATGTTCTTTTCCTCTCTTATAGCTTACTCTATTTCATATTTGTCTAAATGGGCTACTACAATATTGAGTGATGTAGTCTAGTTCATAGGGAAAGAAACATTATAGAGTTTCGTTTGCTTATATGACTCTCTTTTAAAAGAATTCTTGATGGTATTTATAATTGAAGGCTTACTATATGGAAGGTTAAGACTTCATATCTCTATTTAGGTTGAATAAATACATATTTCCTGTTTAGGGCTCTCCTGTTTTGCTAAAAGGTACATTAATAGTGACATTGTGTTCTAAACTTGTTTAAGCCCGTGGGCATTCCTTACTTTTTGTTTAATTAGAAAATGGCATTAGGGTTTTTCTTTAGAACTGTACATGGTTGAATTTTGTACCCAGTTCTAGAGGATGAATAACCTGACATCTATTTTGGCCTCTACGTGTTGAGAGAATTACTATACCTACTTCCTGGTTCAAACTCTTGTTTGATTAAAGTAACGGGGAAACATTGTAAGTTTAATTGAATGAAATCTCTATAATTTTTATTAAGGGTCGTGAGCAAGCTATTAATAGCTGGTCTGAAACAAAAGTTGTAGGTGAATCCATGGTATTGGACTCGTGAACTCGTTTCCTATTAGATGACAGTGGATTACAGTGATAATATAAAAGATGGCTATTATATTCATCTGTTTGATATTTTCTAGACATTTCCTTGATAAGCCCACATGGATCGAGTAAAATTTCCATCTTCTATACCATTGGCAAGGAGCTCATAGAACTTCTAGGCCTGACTGCACTGTGTAACCTTCCTGATGGATATGTGTGTTGGTTCTTATTTTTTTGCTTGCACTCGTGGTAAGGTCTTTTGAGTCTGGGGCATCGTTGGTGTATTACCCACCATGTATCGAATCCCTTTGTTTTCGAACTTGAATATCTTATTCTTCGAACTTGGTTACTAAAAGTCCCATTTTGTGGCTTTGTTAAGGAAATCAATTTTTATTTTTATTTTAAAATACTTATTGAAATTGTTGGAAATATCTAAAAATTATTAACGACTTTTGGGTTTAGCCTTCCTTTATATTATGTAGAGAAGTTGACGATTAGGATAAGGTTTGTTGGTAGAATAATTGCCCTATTGTGTCTCATTTGTACGCTTTTGGAAGAGTGGATTTGTTTTGTTAACTAGTCCTACATTTAAGAAATCCTATAAGAAGGTAGTGGTAAAACTCCTTGGTTAAAACTGAAACTATAGTTGTTTTTCTTTTAAGGGCGTCAAACCCTTATTACTATGAAGCCTTCCCCTAGGAGATTTGGATAACGTTTGTTTTGTTTCGCGCCTACAATCATAATTAGTATTTTTTGTCTTCTCTTGGACCTCTTTAGTTGGATGGTTTGAGTTTTGGATTCCAATCACATAATCCATAGGATTACATGAAGGAGATATCAACACTCTTGACCTTCATGAATCATATCTTGAGTCTCCTTGAAAATGTAAGCTAAGAATTGAAAGATGTCTTATTAAAATAAATAACCCTCAAGAATATCTCATTGTGGTTGGCCCTAACTGTAAGTGTGTTTTGTGGTTGGACTTCTATGTTGTCATGTCTAAAAGAAAAGTAAATTGTCCTTGAAAGGTGTGAATGTTTCCGTGCTGCCTTTATGGCCATCCTTGTATCAAGTTGTTCATAGTATTAGTTGTATCCTTGGTGACGACATGTTGTGTCATGTTATGTGTCAAGCAAGTCAAAAAAAAAATTTATCCTGTGTTGTTCGTGTGTGAAAAAAATGGGTCGTTACACTTTATTACCCTTTTGGAAATAATGCCAAAATTCCAAAAGTTCCCCACAATTCCACCTCCCCGCTTTGAATTTTCAACGTCGGCGTCAACATGTGGTTTCACCTAGGCACCAGCGAGGTTGCGCTTCACTTTATAACTTTACGCACTTTTGGAAATAAAGGTAAAATTCCTAAAGTGTGCCGACAATCCACCTTTCCACTTTTGAATTTAAAATGGCCATGTGTCTCTTTGCGGGCCTTAGGCATTATTTTTTAGATTTTATGCCCTTCACCATAATGCCTCAAAACACAAAAAGGACCTGCCTTTCTGCCTTTGACATTTCAAAGAATCAAAACATAAAACAGGCCCACCTTCCCGCTTTGACTTTTCAACCAATCAGGATCCTTTGGGCCACGGGGCCAATTTGACATTTTTGTAAATGTAACAAAAGTCACAAGTTCAAAAAAAGACCTACCACACAACATCTAATTAGAGGTGACCACATATCCGCAGACGCTAGAAAAGAATTTTAGGGGAATACGACTGTAGAAAAATGCAATGAAGGGGAAAATGCCACCATTCACACCTGAATCAAAGAGTTTTCCTTTAAAAAGATAAATGTAAGGAAAACAAAGCTCGACACGATCCAAAGCCATAGAAAAAGATTGATAAATTACATGCATCCATGAAAGGAGATAGAAAAATGTTTCAAAATGCACAGATTGACGAATTTTAAATGGAACTAGTGCAATTAAAAAAATGAGTACCAACACTTGGGACCCGCAAATTCATCTATAACAAGAGGGGAATTTTAGGGTGAAAATAGTTGGCTCTTTCTGGGGAAGACTTGAATTAAAAAAAGGAACGAGGTAAGATAAGAATCCAAGAAATTTTTTTGGGAAGGTAGACCAATGCATTATCCATTGGGCAAATAGAGTCAAAGGAAAAGCAATACAGAAGACAACACACACAGAAGGGGAAAACACAAAAAATGAAAAACAAAACAAAACACAGCACATAGCGAGGAACATGAAAGGAAACAAGCCAAAATAAGGAAAGTATATACAAAGAAAGAAGAGGATATTTACAGCAGAAATAAGGAGGACACCACGAAACCTACACAATTCCAGACATAGGATGAGAAAAATAAGTACCTTTGTGGAATAACATAGGGAAAGTGTGAGGCACCCATGAATTGAAGATGAGTATTTGAGCGTACCAAAATATAATGGGAACGCTATATGGCTTGAAAAGAAAAATTGAGGAAAGAAGACAATCCAGATAGTGATATTCCATACTAAAAATATTGAGTTATTGTGAAGAACTGAATGTCTTCCTGAGGCTCCTTGTTTGTAGAGGAATACTACCATACAAAAACTTGTACGAACCTAAACTTCCTTCATACTAATTTATACACATCACTGAACTTTGACAGCTGGATCCATGAGAAAATCCAATCCTAATAGTGTCAACTCCCTATTTTGGCAGAATGACACTAGCATATGAATGGTGATTAAAATTATCATCATGGCACATCTCACGAGAAACACACACTTCCATTGAATCTTCCTTGTAACCATCTCAAAGAGAAATTTGGAAAAAGGTACTGGATTATTTACCATTATGTGTAATTTTTACCATGTCTTTGAAAAATATACCTACTGCTTTGGCAAAATTAGCACCTTACTTTAGAAGATCATGACTCTTAGGTAGAAGCTGCATTATTGATTTGTCTTCATGGTTAGCAGGAAAAAAAATGTTGTTAGACTAAGTAAAGATTGATCAACAACATCATCCTCTTCCTTCTGTTTGCATTCTAAATAGTGAACTGACACAGGGTTGTCACAGTTGTGAAGAAAAGATTCCGGGCATGGCTCACAATTTTCTATTTGTTTCGAAGGACTACAAAAAGTCTTATGTGTGCTCATCTTATCCATAAATATAATAGGGGAACTAGTGATCTCTTTGATTTCTTCCTCTTTAGGTACAGGCACTTGTTCATCTTTGAGAGAACTTAAGACAACAAGGGGATGGTCTACAATGATCTTCATCTTAGTGCATTGAAATTATTCAGTCATACGAGAGAGGAATCTTGTCCATTTTTTTATGATGAACATCCACCTCCACTAGCGTAGGATCAAATTCTTTTAAACTAGAACATTCAACCTTGGTACATGACATATCTTCTATAGACTCTATTTCAGGTTGAAAGAAAGCCTAAAGTTGTTTGTCTTCTTCATTATTTGAAGGAAAATTAAATTGACATACATCAGGTTAAGCAATAAGAAGACATTCATTGGTGGAATTGAGATAATGATGAGGAATGAATACCTGATCATGAGTAGATTCTAGAACTTGAATGTTCTCCTCTTTGTTCAAAGTTGTCTCAAATTCATTTATTGATTGTTCTTCATCTTTTTTGAAAATTTTCTACAATGTTTGTGAAAAAAATCTTGGATTTACACCTCTGTAGAAGTTCTGTAGAAACTGAGCCTGTTCTGGACTGACTAGAGCTTGAAAACTATTAATAGGGATATCTCCATCATCATCCCCATCACTGTCACTATCACTCATTGGTGATGTGGGCCAACAAGTGTTCCTCATTTTACCTTCATTCTTGGGAAGGTTCCTAGATCAAGAGAATGAACATGACAGAAGTTCGATCCCCAATGTATATTGTAGAGTCACCATATCAAAAATGATCTTGAAATTTATCTTTTAGAAAGGGATACATTTGAAACAAAATCCCTGGCGGAGTCGCCAATAATTGCTGGGTGTTTAAATGGTACTTTAACAAACAACATTCAGGGGGAAACAAGTCCTTCCTCTTTAATGGGAGAGGTTCCCATATTGAAAGCAAGCAACAAAACTTATATACAAATGTACAACTTTCAAAGTGTGGATTCCTGATACTTTGAAATGTTTTATGCCCAAAGGTCATCAATACGAAAGAATGGAAGAACTAAGGAGATGAGAGAGGAAGAACATAACAATAATTTTAGGAAATATAGATAACATAGTATAACCTTATGCGTATTGTGAAAAGGATATGTAGAATAGAATGATTCACTTTCACGACAGATATAATTCCATGAACACAAAGTTCCAGAAATCATATAAACAAGAACACAAAGTTTCTTATCATGTAAAGATGGATGATTCACAATTTAAAACAAGGAAAGAAGGAATAGTAGAGGAAGAAAGGGAAAAACTTCTGTATTGATTACTTTCAAATCTATAACATGTATAGAGTACCAGGATCTAACCCTGAACAATGGCGTAGACAACCCACTAAATATCTTCCAAAAATGGTTACATTTGGTTACAAAAAATGATAAAATTGATTCAAGAAACTGACGTTTTAAATTCTATGATGCCTTAGGCATTTCAATGCTTGGCGGAAAAGCCAAACGTGTTGAATTGCAGCAATTAACCCACTTTTACAACTTTAAATATGGGCTATCCACGTGGAAGAGATTTCCTGAAGTGGGCCTGGGGGCAGATTTTGCATTTTATGCTTTTTATAGAGATTCTGCATTTTAGAAATTTTGGTCCGACCATCCACTTCTGATATAGCCTCACATGTGGCTTTACTTGAGTGGCGACAAAGTTATAGCTCACTTTTACAATTTTATCTATTTTCAACAAAAAGCTCAAAAACTCAAAGTGCTTCGTTGACCCGCATTCCTGCTTTGAATTTTAAATGGTAGAGGGATGGCTCATTTTTATACTTTATTACCCTTTTGGAAACAAAGCTAAAATTCCAAAAGTACCCTGATGGTCCGCCTCCCTGCTTTGATTTTTAAACATAGGAATCAAGACGTGGCTTTACCTGGGTGCTAGTAGGTTTGCACTTAACTTTATAACTTTACACCCTTTTGGAAGCAAAGGTAAACTTCCTAAAGAGTCATGACAACCTGCTTCTCTAATTTTTATTTTAAAATGGACACGTGTCTTTTTGTGGGCCTTAGGCATTCTTTTTACATTTTATGCCTTTTACCATAATGCCTCAAAACACATAAAGGACCCACCTTTCCGCCGTTGACCTTTTAAAACATCAAAACATAAAAAGGGCCCACCTTCCCACTTCGATTTTTCAACCAATCAAGATCCTTCGGGCCATGGGGTGAATTTGACATTTTCACAAATGTAACAAAAGTCACAAGTTCACAAAAAGACCTGCCACATCGCATCTGAGTAGAGGTGACCACATATCTGCAGATGCTAGAAAAGAATTTGAGAGGAAGATGTCTGTAGAAAAATCAAAAGAAGGGGGAAAATGCCACCATTCATGCCAGAATCAAATATTTTTCCTCCAAAATGATAAATGCAAGGAAAACAAGGCTTGATGCAGTCCACATCCATACAAAAATATTGATAAATTCCACATATCCATGAAAGGAGACAGAATTTTTTTTTCAAAATGCACAGACTAAGGAATTTTAAATGTAACTGGCAATATTAAAAAACCAAGTACTACACTTGGGTATTACAAATTCATCTTTCACAAGAGGATAATTTTAGGGCAACAACAAAACTCAATGCAAATCAATATAATAACCAGTGAAATAGGGCTTGATTTTCTTAAAACCTCTCATCAAACTAGTTCTTTTGCATCCCATACAAATTAATATCCAATTTTAAAAGAAATCTCAACTGCAAGATTAAGAAGTAAAAAAATATCAATATCACAACTTACTAATAATAGTGTTTATATTAAAATTAATTAATAATATTAAATATATATATATATATATATATATATAACTTTATTATATTTAATATATAAGAATGTATATATAAATAAATATAAAAGAAATTACATTTAGCAAATATTAACTAACTATAATGAAAATATTAACCAAATAAGTTGAAGTTTGAAAGCAATAAAGGCTACATAATGGGGAAGAATAAGGTAAGGGCTTGGGGGGGAGGGGGGGGGGGCCTCCCCCCAACCCAAAATCTTTGTAATCTGCAATAAAACCCCTGTATTAATCTCTACGTAGATCTCTTACTCTTGCGGAACGTAGTACTTATCCCACGACCGAACCCTCTTTCAAATCGTGTTTATATATATATATATAAGTTTTATTCAGTTAAAACTGGTAATAATATTGTTCTCTTAATTATTTTATTTTCGGTTTTAACTGAATAAAACTTGTGTGTGTACTCTCATACCAAGAATGAAAATATATATCAAATTTAACCAAATCACAAAATGGGACATACCCATTTGCCTACTTGGGAAAATATTATTGAAATGAAATAAATAAAAACATTTAAAACCCTAAATGAGGGTATAAAGAAATAACAAATAATGGGACTTATATGCCTACGCAAAATTTTAAGAGGGCCTCCAATGGATTCCTCCTTCTCCTCGAACAAACCAGCAAAATCCAATAGAAACAATAAGCCAAAAGGAAAAAAGACTATAGTTTTCTTAAGCATTATCCAGGGTTAGTTGTCTTCTTTCTCATATAAGGGCCCTAATTCAATCTATCCAAGGGATGAGATTCCTACCTACAAATAATAGGTGGGGAGTCGGTGAGTGTAATTTGAATTTAAATTTAAATGTTTTAATTCCAAAATACATTGGGTTTACTTTTTTAAGGGGTCACTTTATGGGATAGGGTAATATTCATTATTCTAACCCATGACAAATGGGGACCTTGTTAATTATTATTAAACCTTATGGAATCAAATAACTTTAGTATATATTTATACTAGCCCCTTTTACCCTTGAGACTTAATTGTGGGATTTTTAACTATAGTAAAATTAAATGGTTTATTTAAATGTCTTATCAACATAATTTATAAGGGGAACCTAAACCATGTTTAGTTTAATTAAGTCCAATAAAATTTAATGTGAACTTTAATACTTTGTTATAATTGAGAAAATCATTTTATTAAATATAAGCACCTTAGAAACATTAATGTGAAAAACTTTATTTTCTAAGCCTGTTTGTAGGCACGTTTTAAAAAATAATAATTATTCCATAATTTTTCTAGATTGTCCTAGGATGTTCTTGGGTTTTGTGTAGGTAAATTGTACGGATGTTATATGTTTTGTCATTGGATGGCCTTACAGAGATGTGGATCTAATAGGCAAGAAGATCATCATTGACTTCTATGGTCTGCATCTATGGTAAGTTCTTCGTTAATTATATTGCTTTGTATTACTCTTTTCTGTACCACCATCTATAAATCGCATGTCAGGGATTCAGTTGTTAAAAGATGGATATTTTTTACTTATTTCTTCCATCAGAGTTTTACTATATTTTATAAGGAGTATTGGATTTGTTACATTATATAATTTATTCATTCGATTTTTAAATCTATTAAACCATATTTTTAAAGTCTCAACCCATGTTTACAAAGTGTAAAGGTGTATACAACTGTACCTTTTGAAATACAGACACTAGGCTAACACTAACAATCAGTTAGTCACTTACTATTTTAGATGAAAATTGGCATTAGATTCTCCTCTGTTGTTGTTAGCATGAGCTTGTCTTCTACTCTTTATCTAGATATCTCATTTTTTCCTTCTCTTGAGGTTGGAAGTTGCTGAAATTATAGTATTTTCTATGAATTCTTGAAAAATTGATTCCTCAAACAAACAAACAATTAGGAGATGATGTAGAAGAGAGACAAACAACTAGGATATTTATGCACCATGGAAGTCAGCTATGGTCAGATGTGTTTTATAGGGAGATGATCATCTTCTAATCCCAATCATTTGCATCATAATCTGTACAACCCAATATGCTTTTTATTTAGAAAAAATTTCATTATAACTAAGTATATCAGTTTGAAGGAATGAAATATTTTTTGGGGGATTAATTCCAATTCATCTGGGATGAGGAGATATAATTTTCCCCATATGGGGTGAAGGAGAAGTAATAAATTAACCAAACTTCATAAAAATTTAAGAAAACTAAACAAACATGTTATCATAAACTCAAGTGTGTGTTGAAACTGTTTAGAAAAATCCGTTAAGTATGATAATTTTTTCTATTATAGAGTGTAATGAGAACTTCTATGTTTCATGTTTATCAAACATGGGTGTAGATGGAGATATTATACACTACAGTTACAAGAAGCATCCTACATTTAATTTCCTACTACTTAAGACCATAAGGTCAAGGTAAGAATCCATTCTACATTTCATTTCCCACTACTTTAGACCATAAGGTCAAGGTAAGAATCCATCCATGGGTGCATATTAAAAAAATATTCCTTTAAATCTTATGGATGGAATGAAATATTTTTGGTCTATAAATTGAATTAAACATTTCACAGGAATATGGTTAAAACTTAAAAGTACTTCTAATGGGAAGAAGCAACTCCATGGGTTTCACTTGCAGTAGATTGAGAATGGTATGATCTAAGTGACTAAAATGGATTACGACCTAACCTAATTTGTATCCTATCCATTTTTTAGGGATTTTTTCAACATATTGAATCTTTCAAGACAACAAAGAAAATCAAATATTGTTAAAACACCTCATATTCAAAGATTTTTAACACATAATGACACCATGCAATGCATTTTTTGCAGCCTCTCTCTTAACTTGGGTGGAGAAGAAGATGTCGATATTTTCCTCTAAATGCAAAAAAATGTGTTATAGTTTTTGTTACACATGGCCTCATTTCTTCCAACACTGGAGCCTCTTTCCTTTGATGCTCTGCAAAACACAATACAAATAAGTGGTGTCAGCTGATTTAGTTGGCTACATCCTCTACTCTCCTTGCAAGCATAAAGAAAAATAATAATAAAAATAAATCCATTCAAAATAATCAGAAAAATCCAATCATAATACACAAACATAGGTTTAAAAAAAAACCCATCAAACGCAGAAAGAAAATGCCACGGGATACAAACAGAAAAACAATAAACACAAAGAATATATAGTACTTACCAAAAACAAAACAAACATAAAAACAAATGCAAAATGAAACAAATATAGAAAGCAATATTTCATTCTTCATCAGTCAACGAAGCCTAGCAACTCATACATTCTCTTTTGCCACTAGAAAAGAAGGAAGCGTGGTTGGATACGCAACATAAGTGTAGTAAAATATCAAGAAAAGCCAAGCTCATGAAAACAAATGGCTATAAATAAACCACGTAGATATGTTAAGTTCTGCATACCCAAAAAAATAGGATCTGTACCAACAAAAAAACTTTGAGTTTAAAACATTCTAAAAAGATGCATGACCTCTAGAGGAGGCACTCAACTCCTATGCCAAGAATTCAACCTACATAAATGTCCACATACACAAAATGTTGCTGGACACAATATATTTATCAAAACAACAAATAAGATCAGGTTTCTACTTCAAATAGGTGGACCTTCACCATAATAATGGTACGACACTTGTGCCCCTTTTCTCATAGTCCTTTCATCTAACAATAAATAGTCTTTCAATGCTGATTTCAAATCAAACAAGATAGGAGGATACAACCTTATCGATTCACAAAAAATGACCTATAGATAGTTCATCGCTTTCAAGTCATAAGATAAACATGAAACTGACAGTACCTTCACTTCCTCTCGAGTAGAAATAAGTTGTGTAATCTCCAGTTCAATCTGTCAGATATTATAATATAAATCAAGACCAAATGTTCATAAATTATAAATTGGTTGATTGACTTGTCAAATTACAACTAAACATTGGTTCTTGACTAATAATATCATGGAGACACTACATTATGAAAGTGTATTTAATAGTTTATTAAATCAATATTTTTATTTATTGATTTATTTTTAATTCTTACAAGCTCTTAATATTAATACATGATTTATTATTACTAAATGATTTTATTATTATTTTTATTAAATCTAAAGATTTAAATGGGTTCAACTCAAAATATTCTTAAACTTGGCAATTTAGGACTGAAAAATTTGAACTTTGAGATATATAAAACATTATTACTAGTGATATTTAAATGCCTATTTTCTTCCAAGGTTTTATTACAACTAGTGAAGACATTTCCCATATATTTTTTTAGGCAGCAATATGTCGAGAAGCAATAATGTGAATAACATTAAATCCATGCTTAAAAAAAAAAAAACCACCAAATTACTCTTCAAAACAATACACTACAATGACAATGTAGCATAACATTATTTTGCACATGATTAATATTTTCATTAATTGGGATGGGAGAAGAAATAAGAGAAGTAAAGAAACGAAGCCATAAATTTACATGTCATTTATTAAAACATCCTTACCATTATGATGTGTGTTTGTCCATACAGAATTTGGAAATCCAATTTTTTTAACTTTCAAACAAAATGCTTGTCACTATTGACAGATGCTTCGTTATTAAGTCCATGTTCATCAATTCTAAAATAATATTGCACTAGATTCAATTTCCATATACATGAAAAATATTCTTTAAATAATAAATAACTATCACTACAATTGTATCTACATCTGGTGGAATCCCTTATTACTGCGAGTCATTATAAAATAGACACGAATTTACTACATATCAAAAAATCCAATGAATCTTTTCTTATCCTGATTAGGCTGTAAAAATGAATCATCCCACCATAAATGGGGATTTCAATACCCTATTTGCAAATTTGGCATGTAAATTCTTTCAACTCATAAAAGAATCCAACAATTTCTCAACAACATGAGTAAATTTAATTATGTTTCCAACGCTTAGGACATGGTATTTAAATAAATGCTTAATTTTTTTTAAAAAATAATGTAACAATTTAAAATCAGAAAAAAGAAGAATGGTTTCTAATCTTGTAGATCATTGAAAATGGCGTAATAGATAGTGCAACAAAAGCACATAAAATAGCCAACATGGAACTTTTACAGAAAGAGACAATATCGATGCATATGAATTAAAACTTCAATATATTACAATGTCAGAGGTAATATAAAAGGCACTGAATTCCATTAAACTTAAACCAAAAAGTTATGGACACATAATTCGAAATAATACCCTAGTAACATATTTTGTAACTCGCGATAAAAATTCCGAGACGCAACCCGAGAAAAACCTATGTTTAGTTAGAAAAATTATAGAATTTTCTTTTTGAAAAGCATGCCAACAATTATTTTTGAAAACGATGGTTGCCACATTAATGTCTCTAAGGTGATGTCTTTAATAAATAATTTTCCATGATAACACAATATTGAAAATCTACATTAAACTTTAATACATTGATTTGACTAAGCCTATTTAATCTCCCTAAGGATTATTTAAATAATAAATTAATTCCTAATAAAGTTGAATGATCCCCCATGGTGTTTCAATGGTAAAAGTGGCCAATGAAATTAAATCCCAAGGTTATTTAGTTTCTACAGTGTTGAAATAACTAGCAAGGTTCATTATTAAAAGTTGAGACAGGATAACAAATACTTCCCTATCCCCATAAAGTAATCCCTTAAAAATTCAACCCATAATTTTAAATAAAACATTTAAATTAAAAAGGTAATTTCCCACTCACACACTCTACACCTACTTTTTGTAGGGATGAATTTCATCCCTTCGATGGATTAAATTGGGGTCCTTGATGTGGAAAAAAGAAAACTAACCCTAAAGCATCCTTTTAAAATCTTCTTTCTCATTTAACTTGTTTCATTATTTTCTCTTTTGTGTTGTAGGTTTAAGAAGGAGGAAGGGAAGCCATTGAAGGTCACTGCAACCATTCGGAAAGGCTTTTAAGTTGCATTATTTGTCTATTTTGTTGATACACTCATTAGGGTTTGAAAATTTATTTGTTTGTTTTCATTTAGCTCATATTTCTTGACTTTTCCCAAATGGGCTTGTGAGTTTTTGCCCATTTTATTTAAATGGGTATATTAGATAACTAGTATCATTTTGAAAAAATGTATATATACATTTATATATATACTTATGCAATATCTATTTATCCCCTTTTTTTAATAATTTATTTACATACATATATATATATTTATATTTAAATAATTAAAAGGGTAGAAAAACCCAAATGTTAAAAAATTATATAAACATCATATATACTAAAAACATGATTACTAGGCTGCGGGTTTGAAATTACATGCAGGCCGCATCAATAAACTATACAGGTTAGATTTTTGGTACATGCCACATATAATATAGTATGGGTTTTTCAAATTTTATTGAGGGTATTATTATTTCGGGGGTGGGGAGGGGTCAGCAACCCCAACCCCAACCCCATTTATCTTAAATGGGGTGGGGGTTGGATTCACGGACCCCACCCCACCCAACCCAAACCCAACCCAACCCAACCCAACCCAAATCTCCACAATAATTACAATAACATACCCTATTCTACATACAGGCTGCAACAATGGCTTTTTTCAAAAAAATGTGATTTTGTTTTCCATGGCTGACTTCATAATACTTATGTATTATTAAAGGATTAATATATATATATATATAAACAGTACTTTATGTAAACATTGTAGGTATAATAGAAAAGAACACTAATAATGTGGTATACGTATTATACGAAAGATTATATACAATCTAGATATAGATATATAATATATAGATAACTAGAGAGAGAGAGAAAGTAGAAAGATACATAGAGAGAGACAGAGACAGATGCAGGACAGAGAGAGACAGAGAAGAATAGAACACACACACACACACACACACACACACACACACACACACTACAGATATATATATAGATATACATACATATACAGATATATATAGACATATATAGATATACATATATATATATATATATATATATATATATATATATATATATATATATGTATATATATTTAGTAATAATAAAGTATAAAACATTATTAGTGTTATTTCTATTATAAATACAATGTTTACATAATAGTAATTTTATCAATAAAAGCAATATTATACTATGGATGAATTTAACTAAAATTAGATTTACACTTAAATTTCCCCCTTTTTTTTTGAACTTAAGTAAGGCCTAAAGGAGCAAGACATAGTTTCACTTCTTATAATATTTGTTTACATGGTTTAATGAGAAAATTTGGCAATACTTAATAATATTTTTATTCATTTCAAGAAGTTAAAGTCTAGGTTACAAATGAGTAATTTCGTTTCCCCACTATATTTACGAGTTATCATATTTTAATAAATCAAGCAACCATTTACAACATTAGTCCTTTCTATCCAAAATACAAGAAACTAGTATAAATAGTCTATCTTTTCCAACATATGCATTTCAAATAACTCATTAAAATTTAATATCTTTATACATTTTTCCAACATTTTCAAAGGAGAGTTTACGATAATATTTGCAATGATATCTGTAATACCCAACTGGGCATTGTATTTTTTTTGCTCTACCTACCCCCTCCCAACCACCTGACCTACGGGTTGAAAAGACTGCCATGTTTTATGCTGTCCTTACGTGAGGGAGACAGGAGTGGGTGGAGACGCATTTTTCTTCACCATGATCTCGTTCTGATCCTCCTTCAATGCATACAGGTGGGCGTGGGTCTCAAAAAATCACACTATACAGGTAGAATCCGTGGGCCGTGAGAAAGCATTTGACTGTATCCAGCAGCTACAGGGTCAAGAAGGAAACGTGCCTCAGAAAATCAGTGGCCTCCAGGGAGAGAAAGTGCGACAGCTGCTGCAGGGTGATCCCAGGGAGCCGTGGTGTTGATCCTGGTGTTCTGGTTGCACGCGACCAGTCATGTTCAGTTGTGCAAAATATTGCAGCTGTAGCAGAAAAATGAGATAAATTTTTAGTTGAGCTATCTTTCCTTTTTATTTTGTAAATTCACTTTTGTCCAGGTGACGAATCTAACATGGAAGAAGCTCGGTCAAACCTTGAGGCAAGTTTTGCAGGTGAGGCTGAGATTTCGTTCTCTACTATTCCTAGTTCTGGCTGGAAGTTATTCTAGCGCCTGGCCATGGGTTGATATGGTGGTCTGATATGAAGATACAGAAAAAAAATGGTGCCGGCGATGGAGGTACTCGCCTAGGCAGTGAAAGATGCGAGTCTGGAGGTCTGAGTTTTGGTGTAAAAGAAAATAGTGAACAGTGCTCGACAGTACACCATTGCCACGACTGGCTCTTCTCCTTCCCATGTGGTGAAGTTGCCAACACATGTGAGGGCTTTTGTTTCAGAAATGGGGAAAATCATTTCCATAGCCACACCTTTGCATGGTGTGGTCGAGAGAAGCCAAGGGATACAAGGGAAATATATTTCTGTAGCCGCTGGTGGACCTTTCAGTAGCGCCAATTTGAAGAAAAAACCACTATTAATGACACCCCTGTCTCAAAGCTGGAAGATAATTTTCTCTTTAAGGTTCTGGATTTGGAAGAGGATCTCATAGAGGTGGATCTGTTTCATATCAGAATATTCATGAAGCGCATTTTGCTTTGCAATTATATGAGCATCTTCAACGAGTCACTATATTGGCAGGCTTAAAGGGGGCTGTTGGAATTATCACACCTTACAAGCTACAACTATACTATTTGCACCGAGAGTTTGATGTTGTCCTCATATCTCACAAGAGGAAGGAAAGATTAGTTGTTGTATCTGAGGAAACAACTATCGGTGTTCATAGGCTGTACAAGATGAAAGCTATTGGATCGCTGCTCTTCCCTGCTATTAATGACAATGATTCTGTTACCAAGAGTGAGTTCGATAGCTTGTACGGATGCAGGCACTCTCTGCTAGATGGTTTGATGAGAACCACTGATGTGATGATTGCTGGCAAGGTTGCTGTTGTCTTTGGAAATGGAGATATTTCTTTTGTTTCGCCGCCTTCACACAATTTTTACCTCCGTTGAGTTATTCCACTTTAGCTGCTCCACCGACTACGGCCTTTGTCTTCTCATAAATTGGTTTCTGTCCAGTTGTAGGCAGCTTGTTACCCTAATGAGGCTGTGCAAACCCGATGCACACATCTTTACTACAAGCCTTTCCTAGCTTATGTGCTGAGTACTACTAGGGCCTGCGCTTATAACGGGTATTTGGTTACTGATACAGATTCGAAGGCATTGCAAGAGGCAAATCTGGTACTGGCTGATTCTATAGGCTGTGTGACAGTTCATTGCCTGTACTCCTCCCAAAGCAGCTGCTTTGAAGAAATCTAGTGTTTGGACAGCAACCTATTGCATTCTTCTAGTCGTGCCTTCAAAAGTGAACCCTGGTGTGGTATATTGGAAGAAAAGACTAGTGAAGCAGAGGATAAAGTCAGAGGGCGTGTGGCTGTAGCAGTCCCTGCTGGATGTTCACGACTGGTGGATGCGTTAAAAACAGGCAAGATAGACTAACCATATACATAATATGCTAGTATCTAATAAACCTCTTGAAATGAAAACTCTTCTCCTTCTAGAAATTGGTTTAAATCTGTGATTATCGTGGTTTTGTGTTCAATATATGGTTAACAGTTTGTTACTTCTGGATTTGCCCCTGTTGGTTGTTCTTGTTGACGTGATCAAACCCATTTATATATATATGAAAACAAACAAAGGTTCCCAATGTATGCTTTGATTGATCATATGAAATATATATATATATATACGTATATATATATATATATAATTTTAAAGTTACTTCCTTTTGCAAAAATATCGTTGTTTCTTTTGTGAACCTGGGTATGTAATCACCCCTAGAACGTTGTAGCGTTGACCAGTATTGGTTTCCTGTTATGTTGTTTCCCTAGAGGAAAACATACAGTTAAATTATTATTATTATTTTTATGATAAGCGTGAGTTATGCACTTCGTGTATTGTGAAAATTATTACGGCTTTTGAAAATTAGAAGTTCAATATATATGCTTGTTAAGAAGGAAGTTTTGGGCCTAAAATATGTCCTGGGTTGATAGGAGGGCATAAATTATTGCTATAGAACACCATTTTTTTTCTACTCTTTCGATGAGTAAAATTTGATAAAATTAATGACCTTTATGGTGTTAAGATATGGTATGTTGATGATTCCTTGTGTGATCAATTTAATCATGTATAAACATAATGCCTTGATGGAGTAAGGTAATACCTTTCACGGTTCGTGAAAGTTAAGGTTTTCATCAACTGCTTAAGGTAACATGAAGTCCCTTAATTTAGTCAAACTTGTCTTGTACTTCCTTCCTGATGAGTGACCTTTCATTACAAATTTAGAATGATTGTGATGGAAGGTCGTGAATATATTTTGTTGTCAAAAAGGGAAAAGAAGCTCTGGAATAGTTTGTTTATGTGTCGAGTGTAATAATTGTAATTACATCGTTATAGAAGTTAGTTATTGGAGGATATCTATCTTCAATGGTATATTGTGTGTTTAATCTCTCCATAGGTTACTTTAAACTTAGTGTTGAGATGTAAATTAAGGAGAGCTGAGAGACCTTTTCCTTTGTTTACATCGTTTATGATATTAGGAAGTGAGTTGACGTCGGAAAATATCAACCAAGTCTAGATTCATGGCTATGTTACTCTAGAACGGGAGGGTTATAAATATAAGGTATTATGAAAATTGCAAGGATGTTGTTTATAATGCTAGATTGCCTACTCAACTTGGGTATTAATGAGGCTTGTCACTATTCCGGCCCTAGTTATGTTCAGTAGGTAAGCGGTTAGGCAATACCTATTCCGGACATTCTTACCATCCTTTCCACTCATCCTTATTAGCTATGAGGTCACTTATTACCTAAGATATAATGGTTGCGGGTTTGAATATAAGATTTTTCATCCTTTAAACCTTTTTTATTACATGATGGAACTTTTTTTTTACCCTCGTAGTTCGTTTATAGCCTATTTGGGCTATGGCCCCTACGGAACGATCCCAAAACTATATTCCTTTTGGCAGCTAAGATCGGGTCTGGTTTGTACCTTTTGACTTCACCTTGAGAATGTGGATTGATGGGTTACACTTTAGATTTCAATCACGTAATCTACGGGATTATATGATTGAAATCCTAACACTCTCAACTCTTGTGTCTAATCATTTAAATTTCATAGTCTTGCATATCTGGGTTGTCAAACTTTTGTAGTTTTAGAGGTATTTTCATAACTAAAAACTTATGGGTTTCTTCTTAGTTGATATGTTAAAAAATTATATCTTGTTTCAAAAGGTTGTTAGAGGCTAGAACTTTGATCCATTTCCTGAATTAGAATGTTTCCTTTCATGATTTTGTTAGCTAGTAGCTTATTGTTGCTATGTATAGTCTTATCTTGCTCAGTTCTCACAAACTGACTCAGGTTATTAATTATTGCAGATGGCTTACGTGGTTAGATGATGGAAAGACTTGTAGATTATTGCATCAATCTTGGTTATGATGTTCCTTTGTACGAATGTGTATTATGTTATAAAATTTGGAAAGGGCCTTTGGACATTTCAGAAGAAGGGTCAGTGCCTAGTAAATGTAATGTAGAGTATTGTTGTGGTATCTGTTGAAACTTTGGCTTGTTTGGTCATTATGTGAAAGATAAAATTTGATTACCGCTTGGTTATGGGATATTCTAGTGAACTTTAACCCTTAGTATAGTAGCGGGGCATGTCCCATCTTATTACTCTCTTGCTCCCTAGTCATGGTTCAATAGAGATGATATGTCCCTTTGATTTGTACATCATGTTGGAATGAATTGATATAACCTTGTTTTGTTTTCGCAAACGAGTACTGTTAAAATTTGCTCTTGAGTTAAAATGTTGAGTTGTAAATCCTCCTAAGGCATAGTAGTGATGAGTTTGTAAACACTATAAAGTGAACTGGATATTCCTTATAAAAGTTAAATGAAAATTTATGTTTATGAGCATATTAATGTAGATGTGATCCACTTGAAACCTTTGAGACCTGGAACAATCAAGTGGAATCTATCTTTTGTAACAAAATATGATTACTTGTTTTTCCCCCGAGCTAAACTAATAAACACTATTTATTTTGGTGAAACCCTAAATGGTCTCATAGTGAAATCAATGGTTAGAATTTTAGAAGATGATAGGGTTTAATAAGTAGGAGTGAAAGTGATTTCTTTAAAACCTTAAATATCCCTTTATTGTTTGAAATGTTCCCCTTTGTCAAACTTAATTAAGTAAAGTCTAGATGGAACATTTAACCAATCTCAGTAAACCCTTAACTTCAATGAAAGATTGATAGTAAACAATGTGACCCTGAAGCTAAATTCTATTGACCTGTTCTATTAACCCTTGCCTTGATTCATGGTGATATTTCTTAAGCAAGGTCAAGTTCGATCCTTAAACAAGAAGGCTTTTGTTATGAACCCTAAGCGGTACTTTCCCACTCAATCGGAGCTTATGCCTTCACCTGAGCATTAGAGGTGTGGAACATGTGTTAGTGACTTGAGCATAGATTAATTAACCTTGTAAGAAATGGAAAATGTTCTAAAATCAAATGAATAAGAAAAGATTTGGACATAAAATTTGATGATCCCTAGTTTGGAAAGTCTTGGCCTTAAGCTATTTAGTCAATAGTCGAAAATAAAGAAATTCTCCCTTGCGAAAAGAATTGTGTGAATCATTACATGAAATTTTATAAGAACGTAAGTTAAGAATTAAGAGACACTTTAGTAAACAAGAAAATCTAACAAGAAATTCCTCATGGGATGCCCTAACTGTAATTGTGTTTTGTGGTTGGACTTCCAATGTTGTTCTTGTCAAGAAGAGAAAAGTACATTGTCCTTGATATGGTGTGAACATGTTCTCGTGCTGACCTTGTGGTCTCCCCCATAACAAGTGGTTCCTTGGTGTTGGTTGTAACCTTGTGACGACATGTTGTGTCGTGTTGTGTCAAAGCAAGTCAAAAAAAAAGGTTATCCAGTATTTCACTGTGTTGTCCTTGTGTTGGTATTTTTGGTGTTGTTACAAGGTCTAGTATCAATGATTAAATATTTAATTTACTTTATCTCTAAGGTTGAAATTAATTAAAATTCATCTTCAATGTAAGGTACCCTATATTTAAATTACTTGGTTAAGTGTTTTCTCCTACTTTATTTAATATTCAAATCCCAAAATGGTTCAAACCCCATGCTTCCCTTACCTTTTAGTATTCATTATCAACTTTAATAGCTTCAAATTCCTTTTTATTCATTTCCTAAAACATACTAAGAACTAATAAAGACTTTGCATCCACTTGAATTGGGAAATTAAATGGCAAAAATGCACCCAGGCTACACATACCTTAAAATGTTAGTTGTCATCAAACATATCCCAAAAATCAAGATTAAGCTTCATCTACTCAACACCAACAACTAGGGTTCCATCCATGCAACCCTTGGATCACATTAAATTGTGGCCACTAGAATCCTAGGGTCTCCAAACTAAACCTAGAATATCCTTATGCATTCTTATTAAAACCTTTTCTTTATTCTATTATCCTCATTTGCGTTTATTTTCTCTTGTTTGATTTGTAGGTTGGAGCAAATGGATTCAGCTCATGGGAACAAGGGAGGAAAAACTATGGACATCTACGATACAGAAATCAGTCTTAGATTAGTTTATATTGTAGACTTTAGCAATTTTACATTTATCCCATTCAAGGATTGAAGGGATTTCCTTTACCAATACATAAGACTTTTACATTCAAAAGCCAAAGGATTTATATCTATGGGGGAAAACCCCACTCCGCTTTATACCTCCCATATGGAGAAATGAGTGCTTTTAATTTACCATTTGTAGATGTATTTGCTTTAATAAACATCCCAGATCCCTAGGCATTGTTATGCCTTTTTGGAAGTTCTCTCTGGTAAATTTACAAGCTTACCAAATTCTTAATTAGGCTCCAAGATAAAATAGACTTACACAGGCGCGGATTACGAGTTTCTTATGCCGTAAGGTGACAGAACCACCGCATCCAAAGCAGGTTGGCGCTCCTGGGACATGCTGCCCCACCTGGGTGGTGGTTCATGCCGCCACCTATGCTGGAGCGATGATTATCCGCAGATTCTGCCACCTATACATGAGCGACGGTTAATCGAGATCCACCACTTTGCACAGGGCGGCGGTCCTATTTCTTAGAACATAGAACCTTCATTTTTGAGATTTCTCAAAAAACAAAAGTCACATACACAATGTTTAAAAGGGATACATTCTGAACTTGATTTTATGTACCTAGAGTTTCCAGTTGTAGGAGCTTAATTCCATCTAGTTCCATTTCATAGTTAAAATTACTTCAATTTTAAAGCATTTTCTATTTTAATAGCTCAAACAAATCTACAAGATCATTCTCAATTTTGTCCAACTGAATTCTATTTCTATTCCAAGAGTAAAAAAAGAAACTGAGGTCTACTTCTAATGTTGTTATTTTTTAATACAAAATGCAACTTGAATTCCAACATAACAAGGGATACTTCAGGATTTTGTTGTGGCCTTTCCATGTAGGATTCACTACAACACTATTTGTTCACAAGTCAACTACTAACAAACTCTGTTCTACAATTCATAAGCGGTTTATGAAATGACATTTTACTTACACATCTTACAACTTCTAATCCCACACCCCTTAAGGACTAAAATTAATTACATATATGAAGGTGCAATAAAAACTTACAATTTGTCTTCCCAAAACATATAAATAGAGTCTAATTTTGACCCCCCAACCCATAGATATCGTTGGCATAGAAATTTAAGAGGTGTGGGATAATTTTAACTTGTCCCACAAGCCTTCAAAATTGGCCCTTAAGGCCAAATTCAGATTTCCATGAGGGGGTAGAGTGTACAACACTCAAGATCACAAGTACTCAATCTTACAACACAAATCCCAAAAGCCATTTAGTTTAATAAATGAAAAAATTTCGTCACATCGACTATTAGTTAATAACAAGATTAATTAGCTTAAATAGGACACTAAAACCCATTAAGATAAAGGGGAAGAATACATCGTTTTCCAAATAATTAAAACAAGGAAATTACATCACTAAAAATCAAATAATACATAAGTAAAGTAAACTAAAAAAAATACAACACATAATCCCTTGGTCATGATTTTCCCATAACAATAATTCAAACACAAACACACAAACACATGTTGCCATGGTTGTTAGGTTGTGGAGCTTGTTTTAATGTGAGAAAGTGTTGAAGAATGTACACTAAGAGTACTCTACACTTTCCAGAGTTGTCTCACAGGGGTTTGGGGCCAGGTTGGGCCCTAAGAGAGGGTCCAGGGGTGATAACCCCTGATAGTAAGGGTCTGGTAGCACAACCCCAAAAGTTTTTTGGCCTTTAAACGTGCCTGATATACCAGGAAACATGTTTTTCTCAAATTGGAGGGATTTTTTATCCATACGGTTATGGGACAGTTTTGGCGCATGGTTTTGTAAAACTACTTAAGAAATTGTCTATTTATATGGTTTTGTGCATATGGTAGGAATTATGTAACATTGGAGATGTGTTTTGAATTTGGCTATGAATTCTTTAGAGTTGTTTGAGCATAGCTCCAAATAGATCTGGGTATTGTATTGAGAGAGCGGTGGCTTGTAATACAATCTGAGCAAGTGATTCTTGGTGGACATAGCCCAAATTGGGTGAACCATGTTAAATTCTGTCTCTTTGTGTTATGTTATATTATTCTACAATTTTATTTGAAATCTTTAATATTTTCTACATATTAGTTTCTACTGTTACGATTATGTGAGGGATTATTCCCTATATTTTATCTCTTATTTCCTAACAATTGGTATTATAGCCTGGTTTGGTTTGTTGAAGTGTTATATCACAGGGAAATTTTTATCTTGAGTGGGAGCTATGGAAGATGATGGGAGATCTAGGGTTGATAAATTCAACGGGCAGAATTTCAGTCTTTGGAAGATGCAGATTGAAGATTACCTTTATAAGAAGGATCTTTATATTCTACTGTCTGAGAAGGTGAACAAACCCTCGAGCATGACAGATGCAGAATGGGATTTTCTGGATATAAAGGCACTTCGGACAATCCAGCTGTGTCTTACATCTTCGGTATTATTTAATGTTTCAAAGGAAAATACTACAAAAGAACTGATGGATGCATTAGGGAAGTTGTATGAAAAACCCTCTGCCTCTAATAAGATATTTTCAATGAAAAAGTTGTTTAATATGAAGATGTCTGAGAATGGTTCAGTAGCAGATCATCTAAATGATTTTAATACGGTTGTAAATATGATAGCTTTGGTTATAATAGAATTTGATGAAGAAGTTAGGGCTTTATTAGCTTTCTGCTCTTTACCTGAGAGTTAGAATACCCTGGTAATGGCGGTAAGCAACTTGGTTCCAGCTAACTCAAAGTTGAAGTTTTAGGATGCTGTAGGGGTGAGTCTAAGGAGGAAATGTGAAGAAAAATATTTGGTGAATCTTTTACTTTAGGGAATGCTTTGATAGTGGAAACTAGAGGGAGAAAAAAGAATAGAGGAAGCTGTGGAAAATCAAAGGATCAGGAAAGGTCAAAATCCAAAAGCAAGATAGCATGCTGGCAGTATGGAAAGTCTGGGCATGTAAAGAAGGACTATTAGGAGCTTCGGGATGAGAAGAAACAACAGGAAGAAACCAAGGAGGAAAAAGTGGCAATGAGTAATGTATATCAGGATACTTTGATTATTTATTTGCATAATATTACTAAATCTTTCGTTTTAGATTCGGGGGATTTTTTCCATGCTACTCCACATAGGCATTATTTTGTTGATTATGTTCAAGGAGATTTTGGGCATGTTTTTCTTGGTGATGATGAGTGTTGTAGCAGAGTTGGAAAAGGTTCTGTTCAGGTTAATATGTAGAATGGGAATACTTGGCTGTTGAAGGATGTCAGACATGTTTCTACATTAAGATGAAATTTGATATCGACAGGGCTGTTGGGAAGTGATTGTTGTACTGTGATATTTACAGCATACTCTTGGAAGGTTACCAAGGGTGATCTTGTGGTGTCAAGAGGTATGAAGGTTGGAACCTTGTATTTAACCACTTATAGCACTAATATTTGTAATCTTGTTGCTTCATAAGTAGATACAACATTGTGGCACTATAGGCTTGGTCATATGAGCCATAAGGGCATGAAGATCATAAATAATGATCTTCCATGATATACATAAATTATTTTAGACTTATGTGAGGACTTTATATATGGTAAACAAAAGCAAGTAATATTTCTCAAGGTTGTACCTACAAAGAAAGAGATTAAGTTAGAGCTAGTGCACTCTGATGTGCGGGGGCCAACTCAGGTATCCTCTCTTGGGTGTTCAAGTTATTATGTTAATTTTATTGATGATGCAATAAGGAAATTTTGGGTTTATTATATTATAAACAAATCTGATGTGTTTGACACTTTTGTTAAATGGAAAGCCTTGGTAGAGAATGAAACAAGTCTTAAGCTAAAATGTGTCAAGTCAGATAATAGAGGGGTGTATTACAATAATGAATTTGATGATTACTATTCTAAGAATGGAATTTGTAGGAAAAATATGGTTCCAGGAACTCTGCAGTAGAATGGGGTGTCAGAAAGGATGAACAGAAAAATAATGGAATGTGTTAGGAGCATGAGGTTACATGCAACACTGCCTCTTACTTTTTCGGTAGAAGTAGTGAGCACAACTGTGTACTTGATAAACAAAGGACCCTCAAGTGCTTTGGTTGGAGGCATACCTAAGGAGGCTCTATATAGTAATAAAGTGATTATTCATTTCTTAGAGTCTTTGGATGTGAGGTGTTTGTCCATATAGAGAAGGATGATAGGACCAAGCTAGAGGCTAAATCCTAAAAATGTACTTTCATTGGTTATGGTGGTGATGAATTTTGATATAAATTTTGGAGTATTAAGGACAAGAAAATCATTCGATCTATGGATGTGGTCTTTAATCAAGAAAGACATGTATAAGCAGCAGTTGCAAGAAAATAGGGAAGAATCTAAGAAAGAATATGCAGTAGTAGAGGATCTTCCAGATGGGAAAGTGACACATGAATTAGTTAAAGAACCTCCTCAACAGGAACCGTAAACTCCTATATTGAGGAGGAATTTTAGGGTAAGAAGAGAACCTAAAAATTTTTCTCCTTCTCTTTATTATTTATTACTCATTGATGGTGTAGAGCCATAGATATTTGATGAAGCAATGCAGGAAGATGCCAAGAAGAAGTGGGAGAAAGCAATGGATGAGGAGCATCAGGATCTCATGGAGAACTAGACATGCGATTTGGGGAAGCTTCCCGAAGGAAAAAGAGAATTACAAAAAAAGTGGGTGTTCACAGTCAAAGGAGGAGGAGGAAAGAAAATATACAAGGCCCGGTTCATGCTCAAGGGGTTTGTACAGAAAAAAGGTATAGAGTTTGATGAGATTTTTTCTCCTGTAGTAAAAATGAATTCTATTAGAACTGTTCTTGAAATAGTTGCAGAAAAATACTTGCACTTAGAGCAGCTTGATGTAAATATTGCAATTCTCCATGGTGATTTGGAGAAGGAACTATATATACAGCAACCAGAGGGCTATGAGGTCAAAGGTAAAGATGAGATGGTGTGAAAACTGAAGAAGAGATTGTATGGCCTGAAACAAGCTCCACACCAATTATATAATGAATTTGATAGTTTCAGGATGGAGCAAGGTTATATTAGATGTCATTCTGACCATTGTGTGTATACAAAGAAATTTGATGATGGCAGCTATATCATCCTTTTTTTGTATGTGGATGACATGTTGGTGGTAGGTAAAAAACATGCAAGAAATAAAAGTACTCAAGAAGAAGCTAAGTGAATCCTTTGCTATGAAGGATTTGGGGGAAACCAAAAAAATCCTTAGTATAAGGATATCTCTGAATAGGAAGGAACAGAAGTTGACTTTATCTTAGGAAGACTACATTAATAAAGTCTTGGAGAGGGTTACTATGCAGGATGCTAAATCGGTTAGGAAACCTTTGGCAGGCCCTTTCAAGTTATCAAAGGAGCAGTGTCCCAAGATAGAGAAGGAGAGAAATAAGATGTCCAAGGTACCTTACTCATCAGTGATTGGTAGTTTGATGTATGCCATGGTGTGCACCAGGCCTGATATTGCCCATGCAGTGGGAGTGGTGAGTAGATTTATGAGTGATCCAGGAAGAGATAGCTGACATGTAGTAAAGTGGATCCTTTGGTATTTGAGAGGGACCATGGTGATAGTTTTGTGCTATAGTGGATCAGACACCACTTTGTGTGGTTATGTAGATTAAGATATGGCTAGAGATGTAGACAACAGGAGGAGCACGACAGGTTATGTTTACATTGTAGGTGGGACAACATTGAGTTGGATTTCACGACTACAGAAGCTGGTGACTTTGTCAACCACAGAGGCTGAGTATGTTGCTACCAAAGAGGTAAGAAAAGAAATGATTTGGTTATAACAATTGTTTTAGGAGTTGGGGCATAAGCAGGAGGAAGGAAATATGTATAGTGATATTCATAGTGCTATACACCTAGCTAAGAACTCTTATTTCCACTCTAGGAGGAAGAATATATAGTTAAGGTACCATTTGATCAGGACAACTTTGGAGGAAGAGAAGTTCAATCTGGAGGATATTCATACCAGTCAGAATCTTTTAGACATGATGACCAAGGTGGTCACAAGGGAAAAAATGAAGTTGTGTTAAGCTTTTATTGGTCTTCACAGAAACTAGTGAAGGGTTGAGAAGCTTGCTCTGAGGAAAACTAGTCTCCAAGTGGGAGATTGTTAGGTTGTGGAGCTTGTTTTCATGTGAGAAAGTGTTGAAGATTGTACACTAAGATTACTGTACACTTTCCACAGTTGTCTCGCCGGGTTTGATGGAGAATAGCCCATGGACATCACATCATTTTCTCCCCCATCATCCACCTTCTAAGTACATGAGCCTACTACCATGAATGAGAGCATTCAATTACAACAACCTACATTTCACAAAAACCCTCTGGAGCCAAGGTTGGAAGAAAAAAATCTTCCATGTTCTTCACAATAGGAGGAAAGGAAAGAGGAAGAGGATGCGATCATTTATTCTACACCATCCATCTAAGAACATCTACCAGAAGAATCCATTCTTGGAGTTAAATATCATAATAGTGGGAAAAGTCAAAGGACTAGACCTTGCCCAATTAGGTACTTGGCTTCATTGGAGCTAAGGAAGAAGACAAAACTAGTCATACTTACTTTTGAGCACGAGGATGAGTTTCAAAGTACCAAGGATCAACTGCAATGCTTCTTTAATCTAAATACAGATCAACTAAAATAAGTATTTGTCTTGTTTAAAGTTGAAACCTTGATGATTTGGGTGGAGGATCAACTTATAGTCAGTTTTTCACTCATACCAGCAGGCATATTCAGTGTCAAATCATTTGCATGGCTACCCTTGTTGAGAAAAGGAAGTTATTTCTCCCTGCCAGTTGCAAGATTTTTTTGAGCCCTCTTTCTCTCTAGTTAAAATAAAATAGGTAGGTTTTCTTTCAGCAGAAGTAGTGCTTGTGAACACTGTTCATATCCCACTTGGGGTGTGTATGATTTCCAATTTTTTACATAGTTTCTTTTGGTGTTTTGTTTCTCTTGCACAATACATTGAAAATGACATTTGGTAAGATCAGCTCCAATCCTAGTTTCATTGGATTTCTAGGTGGCTTAGGGATCATATTTTCAAATTTCATATCATATTTGTGTTTACCAGGAAGACTCCATGCCCAATTCATGCTTCAAGGCTACTTATCTTTTCATCTAACAGGCAGATGTCCCTTATGAGTCACCAAATTGTTATCCAAAATAAGCTCATGTTTATTTTCGGTTAACTACACCCATTTTCCCTCCTTTAATGATTCAATCAAAATTTTCAAATATTTTAAGAACTCAAGGTTTCCTAAAAACATTTCCATTAGGTGGGAAATTTCGTCCCTTTTCCAAAAATATAAAGAAGTCCTTTTAACTCTTCATATTTTGCAAGTTACAAGCCGACGGGAGTTTTTAAGGATTTTTGCCAAGTAAAGAGGCAAGGTGGTGGGATATTTTGAGACTTTTCACCTAAATGGAAAATGTGGTCCAGCAGGCTTGAAGAGGAAAATTCTCCCAATTTAATTTCAGCCTGGTCCTCTGCAATGAGATGCAACTCTAGCTAGTACTCTAGAGGTATGTGTTGTGGATCATGATGATCTGGCTATGGATTGCTAAAGTCTCTACTAACAAGCTCCTGCTGATTGAGCTCTCAATGCACCTTGTGGCCTAATGGGACCCCTAGGAGGAGGCCCCATACTTTGTCCTCTCTATGCTTTGAACCTTGCAGTAGGTCTAAATTGTGGATGAGTATGTTGCTGCTACTATTGAGATGGCTATTGTGGTGGCCTAAAAGAATACTCTACTGCACCTTTTCCACCATGAAGAAGAGGAACTGACCCCCGCAATCTATTATCCTGCATCTATTGGATGTTTCTTTGGACTCTGTCTCTATCCTGCTACATTTTTCCTTGCATCTCCTCTACAATATAGGCCTTCACCGTGGCCTCTACTATAGTCTATGGGAAGTGAATACACATCACACCACCCAAATCCAAGATTAGGACCCTGATGAACCGCTGAATCCATACCTACTCATCCTCCATATAGTTGACATACTTGAGTATGTCTAGAAATTGACTCTCATACTCAGCTACAGGCATATATTCTTGATGGATGTCATGGAACTCATCTATCCACAACTAAATAAACCTCTAGGATAAGTACCTACTCCAGAACCAGTCTATAAAGAGCTCCCAGTTAACCATCTATGAATCAACGTGGAGCTTCTGCTCCTCAATCCTCCACAACATGAGATTTCATCCCTTAGAAGATGTATCATAACATTATCTTTCATGTTGTTATTACAAGGGAAGATCTTAAAGCACACACTAGAGCTCACCAACAAGGCCTTTTGCATGAAATCCACCTATATCTCAAGAATAATGAGATGGTCATAGCTTCAGGATATCCCTGATATGGTCTACATTTGTTGACTGGTGACCCCTAGGGCTCTCTACATACTCATCTCTAGGTCTTGGGCTCTTAGACCTATCCATGTGTCCTGAAATTCTGTCCCCCTGTCCCCTCTGTGGTTCTTTCTCCCTAGCCGACTACACGATGAATTTCTCTTCCCTATACTCCTCGTTGTATCAAAGAGATGTGTGAGTCTCCATAGATGGCTCTATATGGTGTCTAACAAGTGGTCCTCCTAAGGACCCTCCACATATATTGGCATTGACATCGTGAAGGGTCTGTAAAATATGAGGTAGAATGGCCACTACCACCTAATCTAGAGGTGGTAAATCTAGGTCTATGTAAAAGGACCCATTTTCTTGTCTGCGCCTCCTACACAGACCAAGGCAAGAGTTAGTTCATCATTCTAGGTTTTATTCCAGTTTTCTATGTTTACTAAAATATATAATTTTCATACAAGTTTTTTTTCTAGGTTTTAAACTTCGTTCTAGGTTTAATATTCATGTCTCGTATTTTCTAGTGTGCCGAAGGGTCCAAGCTTTGAATGCACGGCTTTGACACAAAGTGTAATGTCCACTAAAAACATCCACATGAGACCCAAGAACAACCTAGGGTTAGCTAGAAAAATTATGGAATAATTTGTTTTTGAGAAACGTGCCCGCATAAAGGCTTTGAAACTACAATTATCCCATTAACATTTCTAAGTCAAATAAATTTAATAATAAAATTTTTTCCATTATAATAAAATATTAAAACCCCACTTTTTTACTTTAGTACATTTAATTTTACTAAGCATGGTTAATTTCCACCTAAGTATTATTTTAATAACAATTTAATTCACTATAGTTAAACTTTTCACATTGAAATCTCAAGGGTAAAATGCTCAATATAAATAAATACTAAAAATTAATTAATCCCACAAAGTTTAATAATAATTGACAAGGTCCTAATTTGACATTGGGTTAGACCTAATCAACATACTCCTACCCCAAAAAGTGACCCCTTAAAAATTCAACCCACATATTTGAAAGTAAAAACATTTAAATTAAAAGACAATTTCCACTCACGCACTCTCTACCCACTTTTTGTAGGGATGAATCTCATCCCTTGGATAGATTCATTTAGGACCCTTGATGAGGAAAAAGGGAAACTAACCCTATACAATTCTTAAGAATGCTTCTTTCTCTTCTCATTTGGCTCATTGTTTCTCTTTTGTTTTGCAGGTTATTGGAGGAGGATGGGAAGCCATTTAAGGTCATTCCAATCTTTTGAAGAGGCTTAAAAATTGTATTATTTTCTTATTTTGTGTATACCCTCATTTAACGTTTTAAATGTATTTATATTTTTTATTTAGCTCATTTTTCTTTGATTTGCCCAAATGGTCTTATTTTGAGTTTTAAGTTTAAAAACAAAATTTGGGGGGGAGGGGGGGCAACCCCCACCCCCCTCCATCTCCTTTCTCCCTATGTGCATGCCGCGTCCATGGGTCCTTACACAGACCGCCTTAATAAATATTTTTACCTTAATAAAATTTCTATGATATGCCAAATAGAGTACGTGGATATATATATATATATATATATATATATATAAGATGTAGATTCATGTTTTATATTAATTCTTTGGCTATAGCTAATAATAGCATACTTTTACTAATATGATATTATTAATAATATATTAAAATTTATATATTTTAATATTAATAAGTCCATTAATAATATAGATAAAAAACTTTTATAATATAATATTAATAACTTGCACTTGGTGTTTTGAATCCTCACTCAATATAACTTTTATAACAATAATACTTCATATAATGGGTGGAACTTGAATTATATTTCTTAAATTTTGCCCAGTTTCCACGGATAATACATCTTCAATAAGCCTTTACAATGATCCAACAATGAAGGTAGTCTTCAACTTTGATTTTCATATCCATAAAACAGTTACAAAAATGAAGGTAAAACTAAACTTTTACTTTTACAAATGATTTCCATTTTGATTCTTTTCTTTCCATAGTACAATTTTAAAGAGAAAGGAAATTTTACAACTCTCCAATGAGCTTCCTTCAAATAATATCAGAACTTACAATACAACAATTCCTTTAAAATAAAACACAATATTAAAATCCTTCCACCTTGAGTGGGAATAACAAGAAGGTTTTTTCACAAGGAAGGATTACTTGAGGACACCAAAAATGCTCCATATTTCACATCACCAACTAGAGAGATCCACCATGCTTCATTTGATCACAAAATAGAAGGGGGGAGAGGCAACACTCTCCACCCAACCAAGAATTTTAATGAGAATAAGAAGCCATCCTGCTCATTGGCCCCCGAGCCCCAACCACATTGCAATGAAAAATGGATTCAACTCATGTAAAAAAAAAACGCTTCCACATCACAATACAAGATTTTACAAATATACCAAAACAAAAACAATACAACTTCAATCACAAGAAGGAAAGCAAAAAATACACAAATCTTCAACATGCCAAAGCCCAAGGAGTAAGATCTATGGGGAGGTCACTTATGCCTCCCAATGGGAAATGGGTGCACACCTACAAACCCTCCAATAAACATCTCAAAACCCCTACACACTCTTATGCCTCCCTCAAGTACCTCTTATTCCTCCCACATTCTATTATGCCTCCATACAATCTCTTGTGGCTCCCTCATAACAATAGACTTAGTAATAAATGCAAGCAATTTCTTGTCCAAGGTGGGGCACCCAACCCAACTCCCTACAAAACATGAAATGAACTCTTATGCATCCCCACATGTATGATCCCCATAGTCCCCTCCTACACCACATTTAGGAAATATACCCAAGTACCCAACAATCATTCCAAAACACTCAATAAAACAAGAACACATATACACAAAATAAAAGGAATAACATTTTACAAAAGTAAAGCTCCTACCTTTCCATAGTAGACCTTGTTCCAAGAATCACACATCACAAACTCCTTCAAACCCAATGCAAAATAATCACCAAAAAGCTCCCAAAAGATCCACAAGCTCTCCAAAATCCTCTAGCTCCTAAGAAAATGCAAGGGCACAAGGATAATGAAGTAACCCCCAAACAAGTCAAAAGAACTTAAATAAATAGAAAAGGGAGAGAGGAGGATGATGTGGCTCCAAGTAGGATGCCGCCTCATTTCATCCTCCACTCCACATCACCCTAGTCAACCTCCATACTCCAAAGCACAAGTAAATTGGTGGGTGAGAGGAATGACATTTTACTTACACACACAATCTAAGCCCACACCCCCTAAAGAGTAAAATTAATACACGTAAGAAAGTGCAATAAAAACTTACAATTGTCTTCCCAAAACACATAATGGGGTCTATTTTTTACCCCCCAACCCATAGCTAGGATTTTTATATAAATTTAATATGTGTGGGATAAGTTTGACTTGTCCTAAAAGCCTTCAAAATTTTCCCTTAAGGCCAAATTCGAGTTTTCATGAAGGGGTAGGGTGTACAACACTCAAGATCATAAGTACTCAACTTACAACACATAATCCAAGAGCCATCAAGTCTAATAAATGAATTATTTTGGTCACATCCACAGTTAGTTAATAACAAGATTAGTAAACTTTAATTAACTTAAGCCCATTAAGATAAAGGGGAAGAATACATCAAATCTAAATAATTAACAACAAGGAAATTACATCACCAAAAATCACATACTAACATTAAATAAAGGAAACTAAAAAAATACAACACATAACCCCTTGGTCACAATTTCCCTCCCTAACCTCCAACAATTTAAACAAAACACACACATTACAATATACATGTTGTCATCGTGACCATTGTTGAATTCATCCAACATTCCATTGTGGTTGGTCTCCAATCCCCCCATTTTTTGTTTTGATAAGTTTACCTGTAAAACACATAATACCTCCTTCGGCCTCAATGCCATATCAAAACATCTAGAATAAAATATATAAAATAAATCCATAATCATCTAAATATGATTCAAAACATCATCTACGCAAGTACGATATCATTTAAAATTTCTAACAACATTTCTATTCTATGTTTCATCCATGTCAAAATGATCACAACATTAGTGCAATTTTCAAGGCCTACTCAATGTGATGAAATATATCACATGTCAAATATATATATATATATATATAACCATGTCAACACCATATCAACATCAATATAAAATGTCTCTAATAATCCACATGCATCATATATGAATCGAAATCAACAACAGTCCAGTATCTCTAACATCTAACATCATACTATATCAAAAAGCTATAATAATATCCACAAGTATAGTCGACAGTATCGAAATAAAAAAAACAAACAGGTGTCAAAGGGAAGTGGGCACTACAAGAAGTCATGTGAAGAATCAACATGATCATATTGGGTACTAGTCTGCAATTATGAAAAGATCTGCCAAACAACATAAGTTATTAATCATGCTCTTGGTGAAAGGTTATGGATTTGAGATATGATACCTTTTCTTTCTTATAGCATCCTCTATGGATGTTACATTCATTCCAAACCTAGTGGTAATCTACATGCATCCAAAGAATGCCCCTTTCAAATGGATGATACCTCTAAGGCTAGAAAGCATTCTTGGCCATATTAGAAGACTACATTAGACATTTTAGAGTATGTTTTCTTTGGGTCAAATGAGACTTTGATCGATGGACAAGGGGTGAACTTATTTACATTTAATTTTGTTATCCCTTTCCCTTATGGGATGTTGTTAATACATTTTAACATTGGAAGACATAAGCATTATACATTTGTGATTCTTCCCTAGTAATATTTCATAAAATATTTCTAAGATGGGAAGGACATACCACTATATGTCCATAGCGACAAAACGAAAGAGTTCATCGAAAATCATTTGGAATGGACCTCTCACTTTAGACACTATTTAATGGTAAACACAATAGGTTATCTTTCTTATTTAAAGTCCCCATAATTGATGTTATAAGTCTGAAAAATGTGGGGTAAATAGTTCATAATTTTTAGCCACTGATTCAAGAAATGAAATGCTATGATGAAATGTAGAATTTCATATTAGACTTTCGAATTCTGTTTCTGATGCAATATGGCAAGTTGATATCTCATACAAAGAACATTGAAAAAAAATTACATGCACTCAATTTGCATGAAGTTCTTTGTGTGAGATATGATCTATGGAGAAAATGAAAATGAACAATTTTAGAGTGAGGAATTTATCTACACTGGTCAACATTTCTTGTTTTACATACAATAAATTGATGGTCAAGAAAAGGATTTCAACATTGTCAGCTTAGACAAGTTGTGCAAAATAGTCCTCCATCTATGAGCATCTTTGTAATCCTCTTGATCAAGTCAAAGGTTTTGTAAATATTGATGAAAAGTTTAGGAAAAAAAGATCAATGTCCCATAGATTTACTATGAAATACAACAACAATTATGACACAGGTTTACATTTGGATTAAGGTTGACATTGCTCCCATCTCATTTAAATGCAAAAATTACCTGTTGAACATGTCATGGGATCTATGCTAACAATCATGTAATAAGGATTGATCTCGTCCAGTGTCAATTGACATAGGGGTAAGAGAAAATATGGTTAGCATTCATGACAATATGCAAGTCTTATAAATTTTAATACTATTTCAAAATTTCTCTTTATAGCATTAGTCTAAGATGTTGAGTGAAACACATTTCTTCCTTCTTAGATTAGGAAGGAAGCTTGTTTGTTGAAATGTGAAGAAAGAAAAGGGTATGGTTTTCCCATTTTCGATTGTACTAAATATCATCTCATAATTTCAAGTTTAAAATTTGATGTTTAATGATAGGGAAGCAATTCAAAAAATTTCTTGTTATTTAGCCATGGAATTTAAAACAGATAAAGAAGTAGCATCTCGAACATACATTCGATATTTTACCACATTTTTCAACAATATGGTACCACATATAATTAAAACTCGCTGAATGGCCCCTGAAGTGTATGCTAATCCACATTAGGGAACCTTAATGTAGTTGATTCCAAATTCATTATAATTCACTGTGTAGTCACTTCCCTTTGACCCTTTTGTTATAGTAAATCCTGTACTGCTGACTATTTTAATGGACATTATTATAGTTTTGAGTTAGTATAATGTTAGATGCTTAGATCATGAAACTAAAATCCACTGATTCATATGTAGGATTCATGAAGATTATTGGAAACTAATTTCATTATTGATAATGATTATCCTTTCAAATGGTTATATTTTGCAAGTGTTATTGGGACCCACTAGTCATAGTGGTATAATGAGTAGACCTGATGAAAGTACGAATTAATTTGCCCCGGATGCATATTTAACTTGATCTGCTTGACATAACTGACATTTGTTAGTTAACTTGAAGGTTGTGATTCATATATATAGATGATAATTAGGAATTATAAAACTTCCGCATTGAATGTTAGAATGTGAATATTTAAGAGC
This sequence comes from Taxus chinensis, assembly GCA_019776745.2. Classification (NCBI taxonomy): domain Eukaryota; kingdom Viridiplantae; phylum Streptophyta; class Pinopsida; order Cupressales; family Taxaceae; genus Taxus; species Taxus chinensis. The sequence continues at coordinate 98,149,277 of CM034153.1, forward strand.
CAATGAGGTATTTCGCTATTTTGAGGTTCCTTAAATTCACACATAAGCTCGGGGGATTGATCACCTTCTTGGAATTCTAGTTGAATTCAACAATGTGGTCACCTGATAATACCATTGTAATGATATGTATAATGTGTAATTCGGTCTTGATTGTTGTAGGGATTCCCAATGATCACCTTTGAAATGTATGGACTATGTTTCTCTCTTTATTTCTTCTCTTGAAACAATTATGAAATTTTGTTGACTGTGAAAACATAAGTGAGTGGTGTTTTCCCTTGGTTCATGTAATGAAATTAAATTTTGAAATATAGGAAATGGGTAATGATATTTTGAATGAAAGATAATTGTCTCAAATTGGGTCATCTGAAAGTTTAATTTTTCTCTCTCTCTCTATCTCTCTCTTCTTCTCTCTCTTGTATTAAAACATTATGTAAGATATAATAAGTAAAGTGTGAAGTGATGAGTAAGAGAAATGTAAGTAAATTTTCCCTCTGAAACTTTCTCTCACTCTTATTATTTAAAAAATTTGTCCTTAGAGGCTGATTTTGGTGTGGATTTATGCATGAGTGTAGGGTACTTGTCCCATACCTCTTAAATTTGCATATGCAACATTGGTTACCTAGGTAGTCAACAAAAGGAGCAGTTAAAATTTAGCCTGTCATTATAGCATGTTATTTAAGTCAATATATATTTTTTAGAACAATTCAATTTTTTTATACATAGAATTATTTTTTTCATTATTTCCATGATAAAAATGATGGGCTTGTTTCGGATTGTAAGTAAAATGTCACTATTATTGCCCACCTAGTTGAACTTTTTCCTATTTAGAGAATGAAGTTACTTGGGGTAGTTGTAATTGCAGGATTGTGTTAAGTGGCATCCTATATGGATCCAGTTCATCCTCTTCTTTGTACTTCTAAAAAGATTCAAAGATTCCTTACCTTTTTGGGTTCAAAATAAATTTAGGAGGATGAAACTGGAACCTTGTTGTTTAAAATCTTGATTATTGCCTAAAAGTTTGGATATGTTTCATGCTTGTAGATTGTTTGCAAGTCTTTGGAATGAATTGTTGCATTACAAATTTGCTAGTTTTCCAACCTTGGATCCATTATGGATATCAGCTTGGCTCTTTAAAAATATCTCTTACTTTGTATTTTTCATACTTATGTGAAAAGTGAATATATGATATGCTGTTGTTTAACTTTGTTGAATGTAATTACCCTGGCTCTAGGAATGGTTCCATGTTAGAAGACTATGGGGATTCTTGTGGGCAGAAATAATTGTTATGGGGAAGTATATGATGGCAAAGACAAGAATGATTCTTATTCATTGCTAAACAAAAAATACAAAAGTGAGCCATATATAGGCTGTAGAGAGAGGAAGAGAGGAACAATTAAATAATTGTTCACAAAAAAATGAAACTAACAATGTATTAATTAGCATTAACTAATGCGCTAACATTCCCCCCTTAATACATTTCTCTTACAAATGTACCCCCTAAACAAATCAAACTTCACCTTACCGAGAGGCTTGGTGAGAATATCTCTAACCTAAAAATCAATAGGGTAGTACTGGAGCTGAATGTGGTGGTTCAAGACTTGTTCGTGAATGTAGTGACATTCGACCTCAATATGCTTGGAATCGTTCATGGAAAATAGGATTCTTCACAAGCTTCAACACATCCTGATTGTCGCAGTGAATGATGGGAGATTTTCTCTTCAGGAATCCTTATATTTGCAAGAATGCAATGTAACCAAGTCACTTCACACATAGCTCCTCATGCGGCGCGGTATTCAGCCTCAGTGGATGAGAGAGAAACAACAATTTGCTTCTTGTTAATCCATGAGATAGGTCCAGATCCGAGATGAAAAACATACCCTGAAGTGGATTTCCTATCATCAACAGATCCTGCATAGTCCGAGTCTGTATATCCCTGTAAGAAGAACTGAGTGTTCTTCTGATACTCCAGACCAAAGTCAACTATACCTCAGACATATCTCAACACATGCTTTGCTGCTATCTAATGACATTTCTTCAGCTCCTGCATAAATCTAGTGAGATAGCTCACTGCAAAGCAAAGATCTGGTCTGGTATAAGTCAAGTAAATGAGACTCCCCACAAGCTTCCTGTAGTGAGTGCCATCTACCTATGGTGAATCCTAGAATCTAGATAATTGCAAACCTTTTTCCATAGGTGTGGACATTGGTTTACAATCTGACATTCCATACTTCTCCAGGAGTGTCTTGGCATATTTCATCTAGGAGACGAAGATATGATTCTTCTTCTACCATATCTCTAAGCCAAGACAGTAGTGAAGTAGCCCCAAATTGGTCATGTCGAAGGATTTCTTCAGATCATTCTTTACATCATCCACAAGATTGTTAGAACTTCCTGTGATCACAAGATCATCTAAGATACAAAACCAGAATAACAATCTCTGTTCCTACCTTCTTGATATACAAATTTGTATCTGAGGGGCTATGAGTGAATCCATGCTGCAATAGGTGATCATCAATTTTTATATACCATGCCCTAGGTGCTTGTTTGAGTCCATAAAGAGACTTTATCAGATGACATACCTTGTGTGGTTGATGCTCATCTACAAACCCTTCAGGTTAGGCCATGTATACTTCTTCTTTGTAGATCATCATTCAAAAAATCACTCTTGACATCCATCTGTTGAAGTTTCCATCCATTTTGTGCTGCCAGTGCACAGACAACTCTGATGGTTTTGATCTTTGCAGTGGGTGCAAAGGTCTCGTCATAGTCAATTCCTTCTTGCTGAGCATAACCCTTTGCAACAAGTCATGCTTTGTGTTTTTCAATTGAACCATCTGCCTTATATTTTGTTTTGAAAATCCATTTGCAGCTAATGGATTTCTTACCTGGAGGCAGATCGACAAGTTCCCACGTCTGATTCTGAAGTAGGGAATCATATTCAGCATTCATAGCTTGTTTCCACTATGGTTGGTCTAATGCCTCACGAACAGTGTCAGGTTCAGTGCTATCAACAACTGAACTCATGAGTGCAAAATTTACCTCATGTCTGGCTTGACTTCATGTTCTAACTCCCATAGAAGTACTTGGAAGTGAGTTCAGGTGTGCATCCCCAATAGTATTCTGGACCCATTTCAGAGGTTGATGTTGTTATTGTTGATGTGAAGATGTGTTTTCCAATGTGCCTAGATCAACGAATAAGTCTCCACTCAGCTCTTCTTCTCTTTAAGAAGAATCATCATCATCTGGATGTGTGAGCAATCTATGTGACGAGGTCGGTACTGGATCTCCATTGTGTGGCAGGGAGTCAAAGGATGACTCATCACACACCACATCTTGACTCTCGTAGATTTTCTTCGTCTCAGGATCCATGAGACGATATGCCTTTGAGGTAGTACTATACCCCAAGAAAATACATGGCAGTGTCTTTGGATCGATCTTCTTCCTTTTCTTATCTGGAACATGCATATATGCAGTACAACCAAAAACTCTCAAATGATAGATAGAAGGTTTACGACCAATCCATACCTCTTCCAGTGTCTTGTTCTGCAAGATCTTCATGGGTGCCTGGTTGAGTAGATACACTACTGTCTAGACTGCTTCTTCCCAAAACTGATCCTCCAACTTGGCGGTCGAGAGCATACAACGAGCCATCTCCATGACAGTCCTGTTGTGGTGCTCGAAAATCCATTTCTGTTGGGGCATGTAGGGTGCAGTCAAATGTTGCTGAATGCCATGCTGCTTCAGGTATGCTAAGAACTTCTTTGACACAAATTCCCCCCCTCGATCTGAGCGGAGGAGAAGAAGAGGCTTCCCAGACTGCCTAGTGGCTTGCTGGTAGAAGGTTTGGAAATTTACAAATGCCTCACTCTTCTTCCGGAGGAAATATACCCACATTTTCCATGAGTAATCATCAATGATGAGCTGAAAGTACGCAAAACCTTAGAAGTTAGCTGGCAGGGGTCCACACAGATCGGTGTGAACGACCTGAAGATGCTCTGTAGAATGATAAGAGCTCTATTTGAATGGACCTCTATGTTTTTTTCCCGCAAGACATCCTGAGCAAACAGGTAAGGAATGGGAGAGTGGAGGAAGCCCTCTTACCATTTCCTTGGCACTGAGTTGATGCAGAGCCCCGGCAGAAAGATGACCATATCGAAAGTGCCATAGTGTAGTGGACTCCGCCGTTGAAGCAGAGAGAGAAATGCTAGATGAAGTGACTGCATCTAGTATAAATAGACGGCCCTTCGTAAATGCTCGAGCAATAACTAAATCTCCCTGGGAAATGATGTAGGACTTGACCCCTTTCTCAACAAAGAATTCAACCTACATTCTGATGGTTAAGAAGTTGACTCATAGACAAGAGATTTGAGGTCAAACCTGGAACATATAGCACCTTCGTGAGTGTACATCGTCGTGTTCCAAGAGGAATGATAACATCACCAATCCCCGCTGCAATATACTCATGATTGTCTGCGATGGTGATCTGATCTCCAGTGGGCTGGTCACTCAGAGTATGGAACAACTTCTTATTGCCAGTCATGTGTTTGTTGGCGCCTGAATCAATCAACCAGACACTTTCTGACGGCTGCGAAGTCTGTGAGACTAGAACAATGTCAGAATGAGTTGTGTCTGGAACCTCTTCATCGGAGGTGGCATCCTGCTGAGCAGTAATGTGACCCTTCTGCCTCTGATTATGAGCATGCCATTGGGATTTCTTGGAATATCCTTGGCCAGAAGTGCTCTCTTTGCCAGAGTTTCCATACTTGTGACCGTTGTAATAACAGTTCGCAGTCATGTGCGTATTCGTGGAGAAAATGTGGCACCATCGATCTGCCTTGTGATTATGCTGCTTCTGGGGTGGCCTCTGAGAAGGTTGCTGCTAAGGATGTTGCTTCTGATTTTGGGGGGCAGACTTCCCTTTCCGAGGCTTATGTTTTTGCCTCGTGATGAGAGCCTTGTCTTCGAAGGCTTCTTGAACATTTTGCATGGCTTCTTCCTGCTGGAGATAATTCACCAGGCTTGGCAAAACTCACCTCCTGTTGAGTGATGGTCAACGTGGTGATCAGTGTCTGAAACCGTGAAGGAAGAGCTCGCAAGGTGAGCGGGACTAGCAACTTGTTGTCCACCGGTTCACCGAGAGCAGAGAGTTCTGCACGTAACTCAGCCACACGCTGCAAGAAGGCTTCTACTGATTCACCATCATGCATACTCATCGTGTGAAGCTTTGTTTGAAGATGCAACTTTGTTGTTAGATTCTTGGCTTCATAGATGGTACACAACGCGGTTCCATGCCTGAGAGGAAGCAGTTGCTTCCCGAATGTATGGTTGCACCTCATCAGAAAGGCTCAGGTTGATGAGCATTAGCGCTTTCGCATCAGCCTTTTCATATTTTTCCAATAGATCGTCGTCTGTGGGAGGGGCGTCTTTGCCAGAGACAATCCCCCAAAGATCTTCGAATTGAAGAATCATCTGTATTTTGGTTTTCCATGCAGCAAAATTTGGCCCTTTTAAGAGTTGGGCATCGGATAGCAATATTTTTGGAGCAGACATTTTCAAAAACTCAAAAATTTATCTTATTTATTTATTTATTTTTCAAAAATGGCTACAATGCTTACTGAAGGAATCTATCCCAAAGATGGGCTCTATAGGCTCGTGCAGTGAGATGCCGATGCTCCTGTGGGAGTTCTATTTCACGTTCGTCATCTGCATCATAACCACGTTCAAGTTTTGCACGAATCCACCGTGCTTGACATCGAACGTCGAACCAAAATTATTCCAACAGTCCTCGGCGCACAATCTTGTCAAAGAGAATCTTACCAGTGTTGTGTAGCTCGTTGACCAAGGCAAAGAACAGCCCAGTGGTGTCTTCTTTGTCATTCAATGCCCAAATATTTGGTGCATTGCTTGCGGTGCTTTGTGCATTGGAAATTTGCGACATACACGCACACACTGTTTCGAAATTTGTAGGCTTTCTTCACTTGCACAATTTTAATGGAGCAAAGAAGAACAAAACAGTCACTGAGGGATCCTTGAGGGCTCCTACCAAGCACAGTTTTTCTCTTATTCTTGTCTTCCACTTAGCAAAGAACTCCATGCACAGGCAGAAGAACATGGACAAGCACTCTCCACGCACAGCAGAAACGGGACAGTCTTCCAGTCTCCTCTCCTCCTTCACGCACGCACAACAAAGAGGGACAGTCTTAGTCTCCATGCACACACAGCAAAGAAATGGCGGTCTCAGTCTCCACGCACGCATAGGTTCACACCAGCAAAGGACTCTCCACGGCGGGACAGGAACTCAAACTTTGCTCCCTTCACGCACCAGCCTCCTCCACGCACTGTTCGCACTAGCAAAGGACTCTCCACGGTGGGACAGGCACTCAAATGTTCTTCACGCGGGACAGGCACACTCCTCCTTCACGCGGGACAGGCAACCTCCTCCTTCACGCGGGACAGGCAACCTTGCTCAGATACCAATGATAGGCGCACACAGAAGATTGTATGTATTGCTATATAAAATGATACAAAGTGACGCCTTTAAATAGGCTGCGAGGGAGGAAACGTGTGAAAGAAACAATTATGAAACTGTTCGTTTAACTAAAATGTATTAATTAGCTAACAGTATTATATGTGTTTGTGTATTCCTTCCTAGAAACCTAGTTGAGAGCATTCATATAGTTGTGAAAGTGTGTAAGATTCCCAAGTGTGGGAAATAATATTGTTTTAAAGGCACACAAGACGACATGTTGAGCTTGAAATCTCATGGTTGTTTTTAGAGACTAAACAACATTAGAACTAGAATGTAGTGAACAATGGGTGGGACCACAAAGATAGTTGGGTTGTGCATTATTTCACTATTATGTTTTTAAATGTAAAGGAAAATTTGTAACTTTCCCTGATTTGGAAAAGTACCCTTGTGATGTCGATCTAATCATTTCAAGGGTAATGGAGATTACTTATAACATATATTAAATATGAATTATGAAGTGAAGTGGACATGATTTGATCCACGTGAGAATAAGTTAATAAGAAAACATAGTTTCCCATTTAATTGTAAAGGAAAATTTGTAAATTTCCCTCATTTGGAAAATTACCTTTGTGATGCCGTTCTATTCATTTCAAAGGTTATGGAGATTTCTTGTAACATATTAAATATTTCTTATGAGGCGAAGTGGACATGATTTGATCCACTCGAGAACAAGTTAATAAGAAAACATATTTTCCCATTTAAGAATCAAATATTAAATGTGAATATGATAGGATATTTGAAATTAACTATCGAGTGATTTATTTTATTGGTAGTCAAATAAATGAACCAAATCTAATAGAACCCTTTATAATATAAATGTTAAACAAATCTAAGAAAATATATTCTTGGAATACCTCAAGTGGCATAAATACCTTGCAAGACATGGAAATTTTATTTCTCTAATTTTATCTTATGGTAAGGTCTAGAAACCCTTGAGCACTAATAAATACAATTTATCGAGTGACGTCTCTTGATGTTATTAGACAAAGGGGATATGATGTACAATTATCAATGATTGTAAATATTGCTCTAGAAGGTTGTTGAACACATAAAATTTTATAGCTTTTGCATTTGAATCCCTTTTGTCCCTTTAGATAAATGTGTCCTTTAGTATGAAGTAGTGTATTGCCATGTGTTTCTCATATAGGGTGGTTTATTCATTATCCCTGAATATTGTTAAAGTTAGGAGGTCGCAAATCCTTTCTTAAGGTTTTTGGTGAAGGAAACACTAATTTTCATTCACACAATGATTTAAATTTCTCCATGGAATGCATTTGAGAAACATATATTGGTTAGGTTATCTTGTTATATGTCTTTAATTCTTGATGGTTTAAGAGCAATGAAATAAGTAGATAGGTGCAATGTCAAAACTCCTTATACTCATGAATTCCTAAGTATAAACAACGTATCATTTGGATTTTAATTGTTCAAAAAAATATTAATATTGAGACCAAACTACGTTGTAAGTGTAAAGAGTACAAGAGTTAACGATTTTTTTGGTTAGGAATAACGTCATGCTTGAAGTCCTTATAAGTACAGTACAAGACATTTTCATGTTGTAAAAAATTAATATGATTTTCCCTTGTTGAGATCAAAGTTTCGAGAAAACAAAATATATATATATATAACTCTAGATAAAATTTCTTTATCTGGAAATCTTGAATGGATTCTAACAAGTTACTAAAATATATCAACTGTAATAGGAAAAATTGGGTACTATGATGAAATAATGTTTATGGGAAGAGATATCTTGAATCTAAATATCGCTTTTATACTTTAACATATATCTCTTTACCTTATGATAGTTCCCCTTGTCTAGCAAAGGTAAAGTTTAAATATCAAATATATTTATTGAAAAGTAGAACCTTAACACCTTGTTAGTTCCTTTTTCATGACAAGGATAAAATTTAACGTAAATTAAACATATTTTTTGAAACAAACCTTTAATGTAAGATGTAATGTTAGGAGGCTCGTAGGTGTTTAAAATGAATTTCATTAACAAATGAGTTGTGAATAGTTAATCAAAATTGATAAAGGAATTAACATTGCATTCTCTGTTAAAGACTAATGCTATATAAAAATAAAATATTTGAAGTTTTAGAAAAAGGAAATTTTACCCTCTTGGGAATTTAATTCAGTGGAAACCTATAAGGTTATATAATGGAGAACTAAATGTAATAAATATGTAAACCATAAAAAATAAAGACCATGTTGTGGAGCATGCCTATCCTATGTGCCTTACCGTAGTTGGATCGTTGTCTTGGTTTACGCCATTTGAGTAAGAATCTGATGTGTACCCTAATTTATCAAGTTGTCTATGTGGGTCCACACGTTTGTAAGTGTCTTATGTGATTTTGACTTTTTCTATTTGAGCCCTTATGGTGTCCTGTCATGAGCATTTGTAGTCAAAAATAAATTATTCCGTTAATTTTGTTGTTGCATTTTATGTGTCAAATATGTTGGTGTTACAAAATTTCTGGTAGTCGAGCAATGTATGAGCATCATTAAGGAATTCCTGGTTATGTATACTTAAGGATTTATCAAAAGTCTGCGACAGGTGGGGACAACATTGTCTATCGTACATACGCTACAATTCATCATAAGTTTGGCTCCTCGAACTCCGAAGCGTCAAAGCAATGAAAAGATGGACCGCTTTAGCTCCACATAATTTTGAAATATTAAAGAAAGCTTTTGTTAGAAAATATTCATGGTTAATACAGCTGATAAAACAAGTGGTGATTGGTAACTATAGGTGAATTTATTTGGGCATTATGGATTTTTTTATGTATTTTTAATAGCAAATTCAACTCCTCGGGTATCATTCGTGGAAGAAATCAGTTTATTATGGAATTTACGGGGATTGTTATGACACTGCTATTGACTCTCCCACAAAGGCTACTCAGATCTCCTTATTGAGAGGTGTTACTGAGCTTTGGAAGAAGGTAAGAAAACATCTGAACTAATACATTAGCCACCGATTTATTTCATGGTTTTCACAGTATTTTATATGTCCTTGTTTCCTAGTTATCTCAGTTTGTATATTTTTCATCAATGAAATATCTTCTTTAGAAAAAAATCCTCGGCTACCTTATCCATTACAAGCATACAAATGTCAGGAATAGGCTTCACAAGCCACTAGAAAATTCTCACTGTATGATGTCAGTGTGATTTTATTACATGCTTTGCCATTCTTAAAAACCAGCTCAAGTGATTCAGAGTACTTTCCATATAATTAATAGAGGATTAGAAGAGCTGACAATTTGTTCTTGGGACTTTGGTCAGTGAGAACATTAGCATCTCTTTGTTGTTATAAAAAAAAATTGTTGTTTTGAAGTAGATTTCTATGATGTTGTATAACGCTTAACCCAACTAAATTATAGATTTATAAATGTTTGAAAATGGTGGATCATGAAAAATGTTATCGAGTATCTTCCTATGATGTGCAAAAACTGAATCTACACATTAAAATAGATTGAAAACTGTTTTAAAATGGTGTATCCTCAATGTTGTATTTTACATCGATAGTTCGTACCCTAAATGATCTGTATGGAAAAAATGTTTACTATCGTGTCCATTTTACCCATTTGGAGGAACGCCGAAAAAAACTATGAAGGAGGTGCATAGTTTTGGTAAAACCATGGTTTCTTTCTTCAAGATATGTTATACTACCAACTTGAGGGAAATGCTAATATACACCTTTGTAAGTAAATAACATTCACATTTCTAGTAAATGAGAGAACAACGAGGCTATGATATGGTAAATGTTGCTGAAGCAAACGTTTTTAATCTTTTCAATTATTTAGATTTAGCTGATGTTGAACATCAGGTTGCATGCATGGAAAAAAACTATTATAAGATATGAATCCGAAAATATATATAATGCATGGCTTTCAAATGATTTTTTTGATTAGATAACAAGGAGGTTACGAAAGACCCTTCAAATCTTGTAGAAACCAGCACAAGATAAGACAATAACAAGATAAGACAATAATATTAACTAGAGACAACACAAAGAGACGGGAACAAAAAGACTCTATCCAACATCCCTAGTGTAAAAGATAACACACTCAACAATACCTCGGACAACCCACGAAGACCATTCCACCTACCAAAATATCTTTAGAGCTCTAGAGTAGCAAATATACTGCTAATAGTCAGCATAAAGGTAACTGAGAAACCACAACAATCATTAAGTTTTCTCATGATGCGAGGTCGTCGGTTTTTTTTCCTTTTCACTTTCTTCCTGGCTACCATACAATCAATGTTAGCTCCATTTAAAGATAGTAGAATAACCATTTCAAACTCCCTAGAGGGAGGCGTTACCCAAAGAAGAATAAATATTGATCCACTTTATCCGCCGTAGCCACTTGGACCGGAGACTCGAAACCGTTTCCTAATACTTCTCTCCAAAAAACTGTTAACCTTTAAAATTTACCTCTATAGGAAGGTGCTTTCAAAAAATTGTCAAATTCATTGAACCTACAGTAAGTTTTCTTGCCCGAAGGTGTCTTCAAAATTTCAAAAATTTCAAAAACTCCGAAGTCTGAATTTTCGGACTTCAGAGGTCTTATTATTTCAGAATTTTTTGTCGATTAAAAAATAAAATTTTTGTTTACAGTTCCGAACTGCGAAAACCCGAAGTTCTGAAATTTCAGACTTTGGACTTTCGGGTTTCAGAGTTCTCCTTGGAATTTTTTGTTATTTTCGTTCACAAGCTCGGAACTCTGAAACTTCGAAGTTCTGAAATTTTGGAACTTCAGAATTTTGGGTTTTGGAGTCGCATGTTACATTCATGGATATTTTCGTTCCCGACGTTCTGAAGTCTGAAACCCCAAATTTTTTGAAATTTCGGAACTTTAGCCTTTCGGAGTTTCAGAGGTTGGTTTTTCGGAGTTTCAGAGGTCAGATTTTCGAATTTTCGGGGGTTTCGACTTCAGAGCTTCCACAAAGCATTTAATTTCTAGGTACCCCCACACGTGTCAGCTTCTGAGTATTAATTCCAAGGTTCCCTCTATAAACATAAAATTTTACCTGTCAATTTCATTTAGTTTTTTTATCGAACACCTTGATTTTACCGCACTATTTTGTACTTTAAAGACATCTCTTTCAAGGTAATTTTTTTAGGTTATTTCTTCTTTTTTGTTTATAATTATCAGGGATTTTTTATTTCTTTTTTTATCAATTCTTCTTTACTTTCTTGGCATGAAAGCTACTATCATCCACTTTTCATCTTTACCCATGTCATCTAATTATTTTCTCAACACTGCAAGTTTCAATTCATGTAGGCATAAAGTCTCATTTAATCCAAGGATTGTACAACAAGTTTCTTTCAGATCTCTAGAATATGTAACTTTCGCTCTCACGAAATTGTGTTTTTTAGCACTTTTCTGAGGTCTGCTTTTCGGAGTTTCAGAGGTTCACTTATCGGGGTTTCAAAACTGTGATGTCTTTGGAGTTTTGGAGGTCCACATTTCGAAGCTTTTTGGAGGTTCACTTTTTGGGGTTTTTGAATTGCAAGGGTTTCAAAGTTTCGAAGTTTTGAGTTTCGGAGGTCCGAGTTTCAGAGGTTAGAGTTAGCAGTGCTTTTGGAGCTCCACTTTTTGAAGGTCCACTTTTTAGAGGTTCACTTTTTGGGGTTTTGGAGCTATGAATTTTTCAAACTTTCAGAGGTTTGTAAGTTGGATTTGAAGCGTTTCAAAGTTTCTATTTTTAGACTTTCAGACTTCGGTATTTCAAAAGCTTTAAGGTTTCTTATAAAGTTTTCAAAGATAAATCAGATTCCGAATTCTGAAGTCATGTCAACTTCTTCATCAAAGGGAAAGGGAAAAATGAAGTACACAGTCTTAGGAGTTGTTCCTCACTCATGCCTATCTTCAGATTTGGGGAATATTGGAGATACTGATCTTGGACAAGTGGATATGCTAGACTTCTGGGAAAGATTAAAGGTCCCTAATAAGAAACCTTGGATGAAGGCCATATTCAATAGTGGAATTTCCCTCATTCTGGGTTCTCGTTCATTCATACATTTCCCTAAGTTTACCTTGGTTGCAGTAGCTCACTTTGATTAGGATTCTGAATCAGTAAATGATGAAGAAGGCAAGGTCTAAATTAGGCTAGACATTGTTTTTTTCAAATATTTATTTAAACTTCCAGATGTTGAAGGATATGCAACAATTTCACCATAAGCCACAATTGAACATTGGGATAAAGATATTAAACCATGTACAAAGCTCATGATGAAGAGTTACTTGACTAAGAATGTCACCAAGCTTCCTCAAACATTGTTCTTCTTAGACTTCATCCGGGAAGTAAATGATCTTATTGTATTGTTGAGTAGATTTGTAGGTCTTGCTTCAGTGAGGGAATTTCAGGAATGGATGTTCCTTTCTATTGCTACTATAAAAAATAATAAGGAGTTCATATGATTGGGGGAACATATCAACATTTCAATTTATTTCCAATTGAGTAATTTCTTGACTTCTAAAAACTTCTTCATGACTTCCTTTTTTATGTTGCAACTGCCATGGGATAATTCAATGGTTTTAATACTAAAGGTGTTAGAAATGTGTCATAGATTTATTAATTTTATCCTCAAATTATAATGGAATAAGGAAACCAACATTGTTGTAGGGTCAATGATGCCTTTTTTGCTATCCTCCTTTATCGTTTTAATAAAAAAAATGTATAATCGAAGAATTTCTAATGAAGCTTTTAAAGAGGTAAGGGAATGGGGAACCATCTATCTTCAATTCACAACATTCAAATACATCAGGATTCCAAGCTTTCTAGGTTCCCCTAGCAAATTACCAAGATGTTCTACTGATTAATGGGTCTTGCTAGAATTGATTCAAAAATTCTTTGATTACAATAAAATTCAAAATAAACGACATAAGGCGGGAGTTCAATTTCTTATTTCAATAGGAATGTATACCTATGTAATTATTTACAAGGAAAATAATGTGGATGGAGAAATATATAAAGTAACCTTGGGAACTTTCCATTTTAGAACTAACTTTGATTACTGGGGTAAGTTCATTGAAACAATATTCTCCAGTTATCACGTTCCTCAGTTGGAGGATATTTGAATTCACTTTTGAGATGAGATTATTATCATACAATGAGAATATGAGAGATGGACCTTGGATGAAGTTAAACAATTTTGTATTGTAGATATTCAGAAAGCAATGGAGGAGGATGATGAAGTATTGGATTAAATTTATAGGAACAATAATGTCACTAATCAACCTTTATCATGGATTGATTAGTACCGAGAAGGATATTGCAATACTAAGGAAAGTGCGGCACATTCTACAAATTACATATGATTCATATGATACTTTGAGAATTTCACCTGAAGGATTAGATCAATCTATAGGAGTAGAATCCCAACCAACACTGAGCCTCCTTACACCCATGTAAGGTAATATCTCTACCTAAAAGGCCAATATAACTCCATGAAAGATCTCATTTGTTGTTTGGAATTCCTATCTTTAAAAATTTCCAATTGCCAAGGTGGTGTCCTCTACATCACAAGTATTAAAAGTTGTTGAAGTTAGTAATTCTTTAGTTGTATCTAAATATTTACTACCCCTCCTTGAATACCATTGTAACCATCTTCATCTCCACTTTCCCCATTATCATCCGCTCATCTACTCATCTATGCTTTTCCATCCCCATCAATAGCCCAAGTATTTTCATCCCTTCATGTTCTCTCAGTAGGGGAAATGATTGGGTCTCCAATTTCCACTCTATTTTCTCAACAAATTTCATTTCCTTGAATTTCCACTTCCATTATTGTTGCATCCGCCCCCGAGGCTATTCTCACTTCCACCCCCGTCTATCATAACCACCTCCATTTTGTTATCAATTGATATTACCAGTCCCATTTTTTTTATCCAGTGCTCCAAGTGTCATACCTATAACGACCATAAAAATGACATTCTAGGAACACATTAAAACCTCAAACACTTAACCTGAAAGTTGTGACATTTTTTTTTTGTGTTTAAGCTAAGAGGTTATGAAAGTTTCAACCCTTATTGTGCATTAAATTAATTTTCACGAATAATATTTACTTTAGAAAGGATGGAACAGGTTTAGGTTAAATGGTTAGAAAATTTTAATTTATCTCTAAGGTCAAATAAATTCACTTCACTAGGAAGGTCATAATTTTTAAATTTAACTTGGTTAAATTTTCGTTTTTCTCCTACTAACTAAATTCACCCCCTATAAATTTATCTTATACTTAGTTACTTTTCATCCCTTATTTAAATAACTTAAAAATCCATGTTTTATTATTTTCTTAAACAACTAGGAACTTCATTAATGACTTTGCATCCCACAGGTATTTAAATGGACCCATTTCACCTATCTACACAAACAAACACACTTAAATTTATTTAAAACATCTTATCGATACTTCTACTAAAAATGTAGGGTTTTATCCTCAACCATGACATTCAATTTTAGGCAAACTAATCCTAGGGTTCAGAACTAACCCTAAAATCCCTTACAATTTATATTAAATCCTTTTTTCTTTCTCCTAGTGTCTCCTCATTTGGGTCACTTATTTTTTAGTTTATTTGGACGTGGGAGAAGGGAAGCCTGGAGAAAGGAGGAAAAATAATGAGGATCTACCAATCACTCTTAGTTTAGACTAATGTAGATTTTATAATTTTCATTTCTTTCATTCATGATTGAGGGTTTCCTTTCCAAACTGGTGTTATTACAAAATTGTTTTGTATTTTGGTTCTCTATTTGGGGTAAACCCGCCTCCTTAATATATATGAAGATTTAGCCTTTAAAATATTCCATTTGAAGTTATTACTTGCTGTTAAACAATGAATTTTTATTATCCTTTTCTTGTTAGAAGTTTCCTATGCAACTTTACAAGCTTAAAATTTAATTAGACAAAGTTAAAATTTAGACAGGCACATATCTATGTTTTTTCTTCTATAAGTGACAGAACCACCGCCCTACCTAGGGTGAATGATTCACAAAACTTCCACCTTACCAGAGTAGTAGATATAGAGACCGTTGTCGTGTTTGAGCATTGGTTATGAGACCGCCACTCTCTGCACTGGGGTGGCAATCCTATTCCTAAAAAACAGAAAATTCAAATATGAAATTAAAAAAAAAAAGGTTACTATGGTATTCTAAAGGTCTTCTGAACTTAATTTTTTGCACCCTAAGTTTCCATTTGTAATATTTAACTCATATATTCATTCCATAGTAAAATTACTCATTTTTATATAATTGTTCTATTTTAATATAACAAACAACAACTCAAGATTGTTTTTTTTGTTCAACAGATTTTTTGTTCAGTCCAAACTAAAGGAACTAAACGCGTCCAATATTGTTTCTTTTTTTCCTTTCTAGAAACAACATTTCAACATACAATACTCTTGACATTTTGTGCCTCTTTCTATTTTCCACTACAACTATTTGCCCAAATAACTACTAACAACTTTATTTCACATTCAATGTTTTCCAAGGCATCCTATTGCTCTTAAAAATTCTATATTTATTCTTTCTCTTTACAATACATACAACTCACAATAACATAACTTTATTTTTTCTGACCGAACTCATTTCTTTAATGTAGAGATTCTTTACTCACATACAACTAAAACTGTCTTTTAACTGATTTACAGTTGGTTCACTCCTTTTCATACTACTATTTTGAGAGGAATAATTTAAAAAAGACAACTCTCAATGAGCTTCCTCCAATAATATTACAACTTCATTCAACATTTCCTTCCTTTAAAAAAATACAATATTACAAGTCTTACCACTTAAGTGTAATATAGATGGTTTTCCTTACAAGGAAGATTTTCCTTTGATAACACCACTACAATTTCAAGTTCACATCACTAATAGAGTTCCCACAATCTTCACAAAAAGGGGAGAGGAAACACTCTCCCACCCACCAACACTCCAATTAGGATCAGTAGCCATCCCTACCATTAGCCCCCAAAGCCAACCATATTGAATAAAGATGAATCCAAATCATGGACAAAATCAAGATTCCGCATCACAATACAAATATTTTACACCATAACAAAAACATAAGCAACATCTCTAAATCACAAGAAGGCCACTAAAATATATATATAGGCTTCAATTCAACAGCCAAAGGGATAGATATATGGGGGAAGGTCACTTATGCCTCCCATGGAATATGTGCCCACCTATAACCCATGAAATATCTCTCATACCCCTACCAACTCTTAATCTCCTTAGACTCTTATTCCTACACTTCTCTTATGCCTCTCTACAATCTCTATGTCTCCCTCATAAAACAGTAAAATGCAAATAATTGTCTTGTCAAAGGTGGGGCACCCCACCAACTCCAATCCCAAACATTAAATAAAATTTTTAATGCCCCCCCTACATGGTAAGATCCCCATAGTCCCCCCTAAAACACACTTAATATACCCACGCACCACAACAAGCATACTAAAAAAACAACCAAAAACATACATCATTCACATTAACAGGAACATTTAACCAGAGGGTAAGCTCTTACCTTTTCCATGCTATACATTGATCTAAGAGTCACACAACCAAGCTTCGTCAGCCCAAGAATCACTTAAAAAATCTCTTAAAAGATCCACAGGAGTCTAAAATACTCCAACACCAAAAATGGAAGAAACAGAAATCAAGTACCCCCCAAACATAAAAGAACTTGAATGTATAGAAGGGAGAGAGGAGGTTGAGTGCCTCCATGTACGGTGTCACATCAACTCATCCTCAAACTTCACACTCACAAGTCAAACTCAACCCCATGCACAATAAATCGGTGGGTGGATAGGCAGGACAAAATTTACTTACACACACAATCCAAGCCACACCCTAAGGGAACAAACTTTAATTACATTAAATAAAGTATACTAAAATTTCACCTTTTTTTTCATCCCAAACATATAACGGTGGTCTATTTTTGACCCCCCAACCCATAGTAAGGTTGTATAGTAATTTAAGAGTGTGTGGGGATATGTTTGACTTGTCCCACAAGCCTTCAAATGGGCACCTTAGGCCAAATCCACCAAGTAAAAATAATTCTTCATCTCGAATGATGATCCATGACGTACCATCTAAGCATGTCCTCAAAGATGATACAATGCTCTTCTGTCAATCTATTAGGGGGATATGTTGTACTAAAATTGATCTTCATCCTGAGAGCCATATTGCCATCATAGTCGGAAGTGAGAGTCTACATAGCAGTCGGTCACAAATGATCTTCGGGAAATCTTTGTAACCTAATAATCCCATCAGATATACACGTGCCACACATTAGCTATGTAGGTGGTCTTGATCTGAGAAAATGAGCAAACTTCACAATTAGCACCATGAGCATGTGCCATTGTTGGTGGTATCTCGACATTGGTAACCCATTAATTAAGTCTATGGAAATGGTGTCCCATTTTATCGGTATAGTGTGGAGAGGAAAGGAAGAGAAATGCCCACTAGATGCTGATGCTCGGCCTTTACCATCTAACACTCTAAACAACATGAAAAAAATGAGCCACATCTCTATGAAAGCCTTTTGTCAAAATGTCTTGTCTCAAGCCCTTCATCTATAGGAACATACATCCAACCTATGTGCTTGAGAAGGCCATCTGTATCCAATGAAAATGAATTTAAAATTCCCCTCAAGGGGTCTCTGAGATCATTATCTACTCTGGCTACAAGCGTAGAAACTGTCATGGGGAAAGTTGCTGCAATATCCTGCCCTTCATAAATATATAACCATGAATTAGCTAGAGCACACATGGTCTCATCTCCCAAGGTGTTGGAAAACATGTTCTGTTCCTTTCACATGCTCTATCTCCTTATTGTACTCACAAAGAAACTCCATCCAACCTCGTTGATGAGCATGGAGATTGGGCTGCATGAAGAGGTGAGTGAAGACTCAAGTGATTAGTCATGAGTTTGAATCTATAGCCAGAATTGAAGGTGCTCCACCGCACCAAGGCATGAAAAACTACTGCCCAATATCAAGATCATGAGTGGATATTGAGCTCATAATATTTAGTTTGTTGAGACTCAAAGTTAACTACTCTTCCCTCCTGCATCAACAAACCTCCTATGTCCTACTCAAAGAAGCATATGTTAAATGAAGAACCCACCTTGCTGGTATGTGGCTCTGTCAGAATAGAACTTTTGTGAGGCATTCCTTTAATGTCCTGAAGGCATTCTCACATCTATTTAGCCATGATAAACTTCTTCCATTTCTTCTGAAGGGAATGACGGGTGGCGCAACCTAAGACAGTCTGTACAAAACAATCCTGTATATCCTTCCAACCCCATGAAGCGTACGCACCCGGTCACACTAGTGGGTGTTGGCCATCCATTAGAGCTCGAATCTTGGAAGGATCGACTGTGATACCTTCCCTAGAAATGAATGTGCCTAAATATTTCACTCTTTCTGAAAGAACAAACACTTCTCCAATTTCCATACATCTTTGCTGGGCTCACAAAGACACTGAAGAACCTAACGAAGTACCCCTCATGCTCCTCATGTGTACTTGACTAGATGATGACTGTTTTTCAGGATATGAGCATGAATGATCAAAAAATGTCCCTGAAGACCCGATCACATCAAGCTTATGACACTATGGGGGCATTGTCAGACAGAAGGTGCCACTGTGAACTCGTAAGTGGCCATATCTCATATGGAAGGTGGTCTTATGAATATCGTACGTCTGTGATCCTCACCTGATGATACCCTGACCTTCACATCTATCTTGGAGAAGACTTATGGCCCCCTTCCTCGGAATCAATAAATCATCAATGCACCGAAGGGGGGTACCATTATTGATCGTTCCTTTATTCATGATGTGGTATCAAATAACACAACAAAAGATCCATCTTCGTCTTTCCCAAATCACGGGGCACCCCAGGTGATACACGAGGATCATTAGCATTTCCCATAAGGATCTTCAAGTTAAAAATTAGCTCCTAGAGTGCAGGGTAGTCATGTCGATAAGGTGCTTGTGAGCTAGGCTCTGCGCTAGGAACCAAATCTATGTGGAAATATAATCTCCACATGGGGGGGGGTGGTAACCCGATAGATCTCTTGGAAAAACATCGCAACTCTCTCAAGATGTGGATGGGCATCGAGGGATTCTCCACTAGAATAATCCTTAGATCTATCACTCACCATAACAAACCTACATCTAAAACTTTGTTCGCGCAAACCGCTTAACACAGAGTGGATATGTTACAAATGGAAATAGGCCTCCTAACTCCAGTTATCATTGACCAACTCCCTAGATCATCTGTACATGAATAGTCCTTATGGTAATCCACTCTTTCTCTATGTACAGAACATAGTCCCATGCCAAGATGACTCCATTGAACCCAAGGGAAGGATTCAAAGATCGCGGTAGTGGTGAAGGGTGCCCAAATCCATTCACCTCCTTCACCTAAGGAGTTTATAGACAGTTTTTCGCTAGAATCCAGTTCATGTTCCCACCTAAGACCTTTGTCAAACTGCCACCACCAGCAACATTCTACTAATTAAATATGGTGTAATAATGAGTCAATATGAACTAGAATAAAGAAATATATAGGCGGAATTCCACAAATAACATGTAGTATCTATCAGTAATCGCGTGCTCAGCCCAGCGGTTCTCGACCCCTGCGTAGATCCAATGCTTTGTCCCATGTTCCAAGGTAGGCTTCTTAATCTGCACTTAACCCTTTCTATCTACTAGGTTATGTGGGCACGCTATCCAATGATTCCAATAACACACAACCCTAAAATTTCCTAGTCTCTCTAGTGGGATGCGCTCCAGCGTGTTAGTCTAGAGGTCCTACGCACCAAGCATGAAAACTACCTGGCAATATCAGATCAGGAGTTGGATATTTAGCTCATAATATTTTCGTTTGTGAATACTCAACTACCTACTCTTCCTCCCCCCTGCATCAACACCTCCAAGTCCCCTACCAAAGAAGCATATGTGAAAAATGATAACCCACCTTGAAGGATTTTGGCGCTGGCAAGAATAAGACTTTGTTGAGGCATTCCTTTATGTCCTGAAGGCATTCTCACATCTATTATCCATAATAAACTTCTTCCCATTTCTTCTGAAGAAGTGACTGGGTCGCACACCCTAGAAGTCTTGTACAAACATCCTGTATTATCCGTTCCAACCCCATGAAGCTACGCACCTCGGTCCACACCTAGTGTGTTGGCCAACCATTAGAGCTCGAATATTGGAGGAATCACGTGATACTTCCCTAGAAATGATTGGCCTAAATATTTCACCTCTTTCTGACAGAACAAACACTTCCAAATTCCATAAATTTGCCTGCTCACAAAGACACTGAAGGAACCTAACGAAGTTAACCCCCTCATGCTCCTCAATGTGTACGTGACTATATGATAATTTTTTTTCAAGAATAGTGAGCATTAATGATCAAAAAATGTCCTGAATACCCATTGCACAAGCTTATGACCACTATGGGGGCATTTGTCAGACAAGAAGTGCCACTCGTGAACTCGTAGTGGCCATTCTCATATGGAAGGTGGTCTTATGAATATCTACTCTGTGATCTCAACTTATGAATACATGACTTAACATCTATCATCTGGAGAAAACTTTGTCCCCCTTCATCCTGAGCAATAATCAATCAATCAGAAACCGAAGGGGTAAACAATTTATTGATCTTACTTTAATTCAGGAGTGTGTAATCAAGAACACAACAACAAAGATCCATCCTTCTTCTTTAAAAAATCACCTGGTGCCAACCCCCCAAGGGATACACTAGATGCTTAGGCATTTCTCCATAAGGAATCTCAAATTTAAAAATTGAGCTCATATAGCTAGGGGGTATATAATAGATAAGGTGCTGGTGAGATAGGCCTGCGCGATGAACCAAATCTATGTGGAAATCATATTCAACAGGGGGGGTGGTACCCGATAGATCTCTTGGAAAAACATCAAGCACACTCTCTCAAGATGTGATGGTCTCGAGGGATGCTCCACTAGATAAGCCGTAGATCTATCACAACCATACAACATAAACATCTGAAAACTTTTGTCGCGCAAAACCCTTTTAAGCTACATAGTGGAATTTCAATGGAAATAGGCCTCTACGCCGTTATCACATTACTCAACTCCTAGATTCTCTGTACATGAATAGTCTGATGGAACAATTCACTCTAATATCTATGTAGCAGAAAATAATCCATGCCCAAGCTGACTCCATCTGAACCCCAGGGAAGGATTCAAAGATCCTAGGTAGTGGTGAAGGGTGCCAATCCTTACAACTCCTTAACGAAGGAGTTTATGACATTTTTTCTCTAGAATCCATTTCAATGTCCCAACTACGACCTTGTCAACTTCCACCAACCAGCAACATTCTAACTAAATATGGTTAATAAATGAGTCAGATGACAGAATAAAACCTATAAGAAGGCAGGAATGCCACAATAACATGTAGTAGCTACACGGTAATCTAGTGCTCAGCCATCGGTTCTCGACCCCGTTGCGTAGATCCAATGGCTTTGTCCGCATGTTGCCAGAGGAGGCTTCTGAATCTGCACCGTAACCCTTTCTACTAGGGTTATGTGGGCACTCTATCCAATGATGTCCAATAACACCACAACCTAAAATTTTTCCTAGTCCTCTCTAGTGGGATGCAGCTCCAGCGGGTAGTCGATAGAGGTATAACGCTAGGGATCCTACAAGCTGGCTATGAACACTAAGGCCTCTACTAATGAGCTCTCGTAGACCCTGTGTATTAATGGGACCCCTAGGAAGAGGCCCCACATCTCTTCCCCCTCTATGCGTCGAATCTCTGAGAAGGTATAAATGGTAGCCATGAGTATTGTTGCTTTTGTTGAGGTGGGTTGTTATCATGGTCAAAATGAAGATTGTAATAAACACTGTCCACCATGAGGAGGAGGAGTTGACCCCTCATGACCTACTATCTTGCATCTGTTACATGTAGTCTGGACTCTATCCCTAGACCGCTGCATCTTCCCATGTGTGTCCTCGGTAATATAGGCCCTTTTCCATAGCCTTTGCTAGGGTCTGTGGGTAGTGAATCGTACTGTAACCACTCAGATGCAAATTCAGGCCCCTAATGAACCTATGAATTGAACCTCTCATCCTACATATAGTCACATACTGGAGTAGGTACAGAAATTGACTCTCATACTTAGCTACATTCATGATTCTTGATAGAGGTCGTAACCTCGTTATATTCCGCTGCTGAATAAACCTTCTTGATAAATACATGTTCCTGAACTGCTCCTTAAAGAGGTCCTAGGTAACTGTCTCTAAGTCAACATGGAGCTTCTGCTACTCAATTCTCCACAAGATACCTACTGCATCCCTCAGAAGATGGATCGTAACATGAGCTTTCATGTTGTTAGTACAAGGGCAGAGCTTGAAGCACCCGCTCCAACACATGATATAGGCCTCTTCCTGTAAACCACCTATATCTCCAGAATAGTGAGATGGTTGTAGCTTCAAGATCTCCATGATATGCTCTGCATTTGATGAATAACAACCCCTAGGTATCTCTACATGCTCCACCCTCTTCCTAGGGCTCCATGATATGTCTATATGTCCTAAAATACTTTCTCCATGTCCTCTCTGTGGTGACTATTCCCTAGCTTACTCCACGCGGAATTTCTCTGCCCTATGCTCCTTTCTATGTCGAGGATATACACGAGCCTCCACTGATGGCTCCATATCATTTCTATCAATTTTTCCTCCTAAGGACCCTCCGCGTATAACAACATTGACATCCTAAAGCGTCTGTAAAATATGAGGTAGAATGGCCATTACCGCCTGATCTAGAAGTGGCAAGTCTAGATCTATGTGTAAAGGACCACTTTTTTGTCTGCGCCTCCTACATAGACCAAGACAAGATTTAGTTCATCATTCTAGGTTTTATTCCAATTTTCTATGTTTCCTTTATTATACAATTATCAGACAATGTGGTTTTCTAAGTCTATATATATATATCCACTAGGTTAAATGTTCATTTCTTTTACTTTTTAGGTGTGCCTAAGGATCCAAGCTTTGAACCCATGGCTCTGATACTAAATATAATGCCCACAAAAATGACGTTTTAGGAACACATTAAAACCTCAAACACTTAACCTGAAAGTTGCGAAAAAAAATTTTGTTGTGTTTAAGCTATCAAGTTACAAGGGTGTCGACCCTTAGTGTGCATTAAATTAATTTCGCCAATAATATTTACTTTACAAAAGATGGAACAAGTCTAGGTTAAATGGTTAAAATTTCTTAATTTATCTCTAAGGTCAAATAATTAACATTCAAGTAGGGAGGTGTCATAATTTAATTTACTTGGTTAAATAATTTTTTCTCCTCCTTAACTAACATCCACATCCTATTATTTAATCGCATACTTGGTTACTTTAGCCCCATTATCTTAATAGCTTAAAATTCCATTTTATTTATTTTTTTAAAACATACTAGGAACCTAATAAAAGACTTTGCACACCAAGTTATTTAAATGGCCCCATTCACCTATCTACACATAGCTTTAAATTTATTTAAAACATCTATAATATACATTCCTACCAAAAAAATTTAGGGTTGATCCTCAACCCTTGGATCAATTCAATTATCACCCTAGATACTAGGGTTTAGAAATAACCCTTAAATCCTTATGAATTTATATTAAATCCTTTACCTTTACCCTAGTCTCCTCATTTGGTCACTTTTGTTTTCTTTAATTTTTAGGTGGGAGAAAGGGAAGCCATGGGAGCAAGGAAGGAAAAACTATGGAAGATTCTAGATAATCAAGCTTAGTTTAGACTAGATTGTAGATTTGTAATTGTAATTTCTTTCATTCAAGGATTCAAGGGGTTTCCTTTCCAAATCTGGTGTTAATACAAAATTGTTTGTATTTTGAGTTCAATATTTGGGGTAAACCCTACCTCCATTAATATATATGAGATTTAGCACTTTTAAATTTTCCATTAAAAATTTTTACTTGCTTTAAACAATGAATTTTAATCATTCTTTGCTTGCTCGAAGTTTCCTATACAACTTTACAACCTTAAAATTTAATTAGAACAAGTTAAAATTTACACAGGCACGGATCTGTGTTTTTCCCACGTAAGTGACCGAACCACCACAAAGAGTAGGACAAAGGTCCTGGGACCGCTGCCCTATCTGGGTGACAATTCAAAAATTGCCACCTTACTAGAGTGGTACTTCTGAGACCGCCGCCTTGCCTGAGCGGAGGTTACGAGACCACCACTCTGCATAGGGAGGCACTAATGTTCCTTAGAAACAAAACCTTCAAATCTAAGATTTTTAAAAAAATAAAAGTCACTAGGGTATTCTAAAGGTCATTCTAAACTTAATTTTATTCACCTAAAGTTTCCAATTGTAAGATTTAACTCATCTATTCATTGCATAGTAAAGTTACTCCTTTTTAATACATTTTCTATTTTAATAATAACAACAACAACTACAAGATCATTTTCATTTTGTTCAACACATTTTCTTTCAAGTCCAAAAGTAAAAAGGAAATAAAACTATTTCTAATATTGTTATTGTTTTTCCTTACTTTACTATAACTTATTTGTCTAAATAACTAATAACAACTTTATTCCACATTCAAGTTTTCCATGCATACACTATTAGTATCTTACAACTTCTATATTTTTTCTTTCTCGTTTACAATAATACAACCTCAACAATCAAAATAAACTTTTTCTTTCTTTAAGCATAGCTCATTTCTTTTAATGCAGAGAACTTCTTTTCTCATAATACAAACTAAAATTAATTTAAACATGATTTACATTTTGGTTCACTCCTTTTCATACTACTACTTGAGGAGGAAGAAATTTACAAAACTCTTCAATGAGCTTCCTTCAAATAATATTACAACTTACAATACAACATTTTCTTTAAAAAAAATACGATATTACAAGTCTTCCACCTTAAGTGGGAATAAGAAGAAGGTTTTTTCACAAGGAAAGATTTCCTTTGGACACCAAAAAAAGTTCCAAGTTTCACATCACCAACTAGAGCTCAACCATGCTTCATGTAACGCCAAGAAAGTAGCGACGCCATGCTCCCGACGACGCCGCCGCACCACAGCCAAGTAACCCGAAAATGTGACAATTTTTTTTTTCAAAAATTAAGCAAGGTAGTGGTCCTTGTTTGGTTTATTTTATCTGCAAGTTTTGTGACCTGGATAATTATAAAACTTCAATATTTTACTGTGTATTCCAAACGCAATACTAGAACTGCATGATTTTCACAATTCCACACACTCGAGATCTACTTCAATATTTTTCGTATTCGTCTCCTCCTTAGCGGATAATTTCGAGTTTCAAACATGGGGATACTAGATTGCATAAGGGTATTTGACAGCTGACCCTTTTTTCACTTTAAGAACCATTTTATAGGAGGATAAAGGTGACCAGGGTAGATGCATGTATTATAATTTTATTGATGTTTTTTTTTTTTGATATATTTTAATATATAATTATAGAGATATGTTACCAGGATAACACGTATATTGCTATTTCATTGACGCTTAGAAATCTTTTAATATAGGTTCTTAGATATCCCTTTAAAGGGATTAGATACTTTCAATTAAGTGGTATATATAGATATATTAACAAAATTTATACACAAATCCATCTGTATGCTTATACATACATTTGAAATTTGAAATTAAATGAACAAGAGTCAAATAGGGGGGAGAAGTATTTCAACCATGCTTAAATTTGTTAGGTTGGGGGCGGTGGGTATTCAATCCGACCATCTGTCCACCATTAAGACCTCCTCTCGTTGCGTGCAGACTACTCTCCTTGCTGGCCGCGTGCCTTGTCGTTGACCTGAGTTCTCCTTTAGGACATGATTTCAATTGCTCCAAAGTGATAAGAAAATGTACAGGTAAAACAAACTTCTTTTTTTTTCTTTTTAGAAATTTCTAGACGAATGGAATAATACTTTGAGCTTAAACATTTGTAAAATCCTTCTGACATTTCATTGTGAATCCCTTGTAAAACGTGTTCAAGATTACGCTGTAAATTATGGTCCAATATGCCAATTCTTATATAAAACGCCGCACTAGCCGCATAGTTCTTTATCACTGTAAAACCTGCTATCATCCTGCCCCGAGCCACATGGAAAAGATGGTGGTGAGAGGGGAAAACAATGGCCAGAGGGATAGGCATTTTCTACTATTTGCGTGCTTCAAACCAACAAGTTGTCCAACTATGTTGTTATCTGTTCAGAGTCGATTGCACCTTCGAAATTAGGTTATCTTTTTGATATATTCTTATCAAATGATTGAAGACAGAGGGGGTTTTTACAACAGTCCAGCTATATTGTTGTCTATTCAGTATTGAATGTTTCTTCAAATTTTGGGATTCTCCTTTGTGATATTTTATCAAAAACGATTGAGAGACAGTGAGAGTGTCTCAAAACCGATTGAAGGACAGTGAGGGTGTTACCCGGGACCAGATAATATGCACACCTCATTCATAAGAGGTATAAGGTAGTATCTCTTTTTTATTTTATAAAACATATCTAGCATTTTTCATTGGTAGAAGGTGGGAGGTCGCCGAATCTGCTTGTGGTGAGGTTGTGAGGAAAATATGGTATGCAAGGTAACAGAGAAACAAGAATAGCATGCATGGCCAACATGATGAGAGGAAGACGATCGTATTTGCAGTCTATGGAGATACCAGTTGTACAGTATTAGCTCGAGGAGGGGACCCTCAAATAGTTGGATCTGTTTAAACCAGAATATTTACGAAATGTAATTTGTTTTGCAAAAGACAAAGGGAAGTTCATGCGTAGATTTGTATATATATTTCATTGATATTATTTATTGACTATGGCTTATGATAATATACTTTATTAATATGAAGGAAATATTAATAGTATGTTGTTTTTAGTGAAATCCTATAATAGTAATCCGTTAATCTTCATATTACTTAAACATGGATAATAATTAAAATATTAGTTTCCTTTTTAAATAAAATGTGGTAATGAACTTATTAAGCTAGAAACTTTGCATTAGAATTTCTTTCTTCACCATTCAATAAACATAACAAGGGTTTTCAAAAGAATCGATTTCATTACCCTTTTTACGATTCACAAAGGATTCACAAGAAATTCTAAAATGAAGAGAGAACATGATAGAGTTAGGGTGTAATTTACTTTATTGGCATATTGGAAATTCAATAAAACTTAACTCTATCAATCCTTACTACAAGAAGAAGATATACACTAATATTCTCACTTTTCAATACTTTTTTTTTTTGCAACAAAATGAGATCTAGTATGTATATATATTTTTTTGTAAATATCCTAACATTCCACATAAAAGTCCAACAATATTTTCATTAAGTTTTAAACAAGATCTACCAACATTTCAACCATGTGAACTTTTGGGGCAAATACAGATTACAATGTCCTTTATTTTTGGAATGAAAACAAGATGATACAACTTTCTTTCACATGTAAATTTTACAACAAAATAATATATATAAAGGAAAAAGGAATAATTCTTCACAAGCTCCAAGGTGTTCTTCATCCATGCTCCAAGTCCCAAGTATTTCAAATCACAACCAAGATAGGGGGAGAGGAAACACTCTCCTCCCAACCAAAAACTCAATGGAGAAGAGAAGCAATCTTCTCCATTGACCCCTGAGCCTCAAACACAACACAATGAAGGGTGGTCTCCAACTCAAGGAAACAACACTTCCTTCCACAATACAATTTTCTTCACAACATTCAAGGTTAAAAGAAGAAACAAAAAGGAAACACAAATAGCACAATACTTTTCACAACAAGGCTTTCATCCAAGCCAACAAGAGAAGGAACTATGGGAAAGTTTTCCTTATGCCTCCCCATTGAGATGAGATGCCCATCCAAACCCTCAACAATAAAACTCAAGCCCCTATGACTCTTATGCCTCCCTCAAGTACCCCTTTTTCCTCCCATACTCTTATGCCTCCCTCCTCTTATGGCTCCCTCAAGGACAAGGTAAGAATGTGAACCTTCTTACCCAAGATGGGCATCCCTCTCAAACTCCCTCCACAATTTCCTATTCTACTCTTATGCCTCCCTCATGAGTTTTCCCATAGACCTCTCCTACACTACACATTAAGCATTCTATCCATTTTTCCACAATAAAAAAAAGTAAACATACATTCTCCATAAATTTAAGCATAGAAACAACAACAATAAGAAAGCAAAAAGGGAGAAGGTTTCCTACCTCTCCATTGGAGAAGCCTAAACAAAGAAACTTTGTCCAAGCTCCCTCCAAAACAATCCCAAGCATGCAAGTCCAAGCTCCTTCTTTTTTTCTCCTCCAAATTCTTTTCTCTCCCAAAATAAAAAAAAACTCTTCAACAAAGAAAAAAAAACTCCAACCCCCTCAACAAGAGAGGAAATTTCCATAAATAGACAAAAGGGAAGAGTGAGGGTGATGTGGCTCCTTGTAGGATGCCACATAAAACATCCTCAAGACCACCTCCCATAGTCAACTCAACTCCCAAAACACAATAAATGGGTGGTTGGGTTGACTGAAATCTCTAATCCACATCCATCCCTTCCCATGTGTCTTAAGGCACAATTAAATGCAAAAATGAAGACAAGTGCACTCCAAAGTCACATTTCCCTTCCCAAAACAATAAATTATCTCCTTTTTGGATTCCCAACCCATAGATATGGTTGATAAGGGGTTTTGGGAAGTGTGGGAAAAATTCAACATGTCCCACAAGTCCCCCAAAATTGCCCTAAATGTCAAATTCGAGATTCAAAGGATTTGGAGTGGTCAACACCCAAAACAAGCATTCAATACAAGAGGAAAACACAAGGCTCAAGGAGCCAACTATAAAAATTAATTACTCCCACTAGAATTCCCTCCAAAACTTAAACAATAATTAAAACAAGATGTTACATTAATCTGAACATACTTAGCAAAAGTAATTTAAAAAAAAAACATCACAAATGAAATCACCTACTAAAGTAAGTTAAAACAAGTAATTAATATTCTTACACCCTTGGTCACATTAGAAAATTTCCCCCTCATGGAAATTTTTCTTAACACATAAAAAAACAAAGGTAACACTAGTTGCCTTGGTGACCAAATGTTGTAACCACCCGACATCCTGTTTTGTTTGGTTCCCAATCCCCCTCATGGTTGTGATCATGTTGTGTTTCCTGCAAAATACAAAATACCTCCTTTGGCCTTGCGGCCATGTCAAAATGTCCAAAATAACCATATGCATGAAATTTATTAACATCTATACATAATTCAATTATCCATTATTTCAAGGTTTAAATCACAACTTAATTATGCATTCCATCATTATCCACAGTTATAGTAATGTAAATTCAACAACTACATTCTATTTTTCATGGTGAAGAAATCCAATGTTAGAACACATGCAATATATCCATATTAAAATAATATCAGTATCCAATAGTCTGTCCATGAGCCAGTGTAGATCATACAGAAAACAAAATCCAATCATAACCCAAATGCATCTACTCACAAAACATCATGCTAATCAACGTAAGTATAAGTCATGTCCATATCCAAAAGTCTACATAACTCAAAATGATAATCAACTAAGTGTCATAGGGAAGTGGGCATTACATCCCCCTCCCCTTAGACTAGACTTCCTCCTGGAAGTCACTGAAATAATTTTGGAAACTGAGCTCGCAATGATGTAGCATCCTCCCAAGTAGCAGCAGTCTCATCTTACCTGTCCCATTAGACCCGAACCTGATCAATCTCTCTGCCGTGAATGCCCAGGGTCCTATGATCTAAAATGTGCACGAGCTCCACCATCACCTGCCCCTGATCCTGCACCTGTAATGTAGTCCAATCTAGCACATGAGAAGTATCAGAAATATATCTCCTAAGCACAGAAACGTGATAAACATCATGGACGCGCGATAAGCTAGGTGGCAGTGCTAGACGATAGGCTAAGGGGCCGAGGTGCTCCAAGATCTCAAAGGGACCCACAAACCTAGGAGCAAGCTTAGAACCTTTTCCATAATGGATAGGGCTCTTATGCAGTCCGACATGAAGAAACACCTTCGTGCCTACCTCAAAATTGTGATTTGTCCTATGCTGGTCTGCATACTTCTTTTGTCTATCCTGCGCCTCCTGCAATCTCTGTCTGATCAAAGTAACCTACTGCTCCATGTCCTGTAATAATGCTGGTCCAAGAGAAACCCTGTCCTCAATCCTATCCTAGCTAAGAGGTGTCCTGCAATCTCTACCATATAATGCCTGAAAGGGAGCCATGCCTATAGAAATATGAAAACTATTATTGTAGGAAAACTCCACAAAATACAGATACTCCTCCCATCTCGACTGATGATCCATCATGTACATCCTGAGCATATCCTCCAAAATCTAAATCACCCTCTCTATCTATCCATCTGTCTCAGGGTGATAAGTTGTGCTGAAATTAATCCTCGTCCCAAGAGCATGTTGCATGGTGGTCCAGAAATGAGAAGTGTACAAAGGGTCGCGGTCGCATATGATCTTCCACGGAATCCCATGTAGTCTGACAATCTCATCAAGGTATACTCGTGCCATTGCACTTGCTGTATAGGTTGTCTTCACTGGGGAAAAATGAGCTACTTTCGTCAGTTTATCCACCGTGACCATGATGGCGTCGTGGTGGTATCTCGACGTCGGTAACCCAACAATGAAATCCATAGAAATGGTGTCCCACTTCCACTACGGTATGGCGTGAGGATAGAGAAGGCCAGCTGGATGCTGATGCTCGGCCTTCACCCTCTGTCACTCTAAACAGCAGGATACAAATGAGGCTACATCTCTCCGAATTCCTCTCCAAAAATAAAACTATCTCAGGGTGGTGTGCATCTTCTTCACCCCGGGATGGGCTGAATACGGTGCATGATGAGCCTCTGTCACAATATCATGTCTCAAGCCTCCATCTCTAGGAACATATATCTGACCTCTGTGTCTAAGAAGACCATCTACCTCTAAAGAAAATCCAACAAATCTCCCCTCAAGGGGTCTCTGAGACTCAATATTTGCTCTGGATGCAAGGTAGAAACTATCCCGAGGAAGCTGCCGTAAGATCCTACTCCGTAAATCTGTGCCCACTGAGGTGGCCATAGCCACATGTCTCCGCCTACTCAAGGAATCTACAACCACATTCTCCTTCCCTTTCACATGCTCTAGCTCCATGTCATACTCACAGAGTAACTCCATCCAACGCCGCTGATGAGCGTTGAGATTGGGCTGCGTGAAGAGGTGGCAAAGACTCAAGTGATCAGTCCTGAGTGTAAATCTTCGGCCGAGAAGAAAATGTCTCCACCGCACTAAGGCATGTACCACTGCTGCAAGCTCAAGGTCATGGGTCGGATAATTGAGCTCATAATCTTTGAGTTTGCGGGACTCAAAGGCAACTACTCTACCCTCCTGCATTAACACACCTCCAAGTCCTGCCAAGGAAGCATCTGTGCAAACGTAGAACTCACCCTGAGGATCTGGCACTGCAAGAATAGGTGCTCTTGTGAGGCACTCTTTCATTGTACTGAAAGCCTACTCACATCTATCTGACCATAGAAACTTCTTCCCTTTCCGCTGAAGAGAAGTGATAGGGTGCGCAATCCAAGAGAAGTCCTAAACAAACCTTTTGTAATACCCTGCTAGACCCATGAAGCTACGCACCTCGGTCACACTAGTGGGTGCTGGCCAATCCATGATGGCTCGAATCTTGGAAGGATCAACTGCGATACCTTCCATAGAAATGATGTGGCCCAAATACTACACCTCAGGCTGAAAGAACGCACACTTCTCCAAGTTCCCGTAAAGGCACTGCTCGCGAAGACATTGAAGAACCTGGCAAAGGTGCTCCTCGTGCTCCTCACGTGTGTGTGAGTAAATCAGAATTTCATCAAGGAAGATAAGAATGAAGTGGTCAAGGAAGGTCCTAAATACCCC
Organism: Taxus chinensis; assembly: GCA_019776745.2. Classification (NCBI taxonomy): domain Eukaryota; kingdom Viridiplantae; phylum Streptophyta; class Pinopsida; order Cupressales; family Taxaceae; genus Taxus; species Taxus chinensis. Next base: position 98,181,768 of record CM034153.1, read on the forward strand.
ATTCATCAAACTCATAAACACTGCGGGGGCATTCGTCAAACCGAAAGGTACCACTGTGAACTCGTAGTGGCCATATCTCATGCGGAAAGCTGTCTTGTGAATATCTATCTCTGCAATCCTAAGCTGATGGTACCCTAACTTAAGATCTATCTTCAAGAAAATGGTAGCCCCCTTCATCTGATCAAACAAATCATCAATGCGTGGAAGGGGGTAACGATTCTTGATCGTTACCTTATTCAGCTGACGGTAATCAATACACAACCGAAGAGATCCATCTTTCTTCTTCACGAAGATCACTGGTGCACCCCAAGGGGATACACTAAGGTGGATTAGGCCTTTCTCTAGAAGGCCCTCAAGCTGCAACTTGAGCTCACATAACTCAGGAGTAGTCATCCGATAGGGTGCTCGTGAGATAGGCTCTGCGCCTGGAACTAGATCTATATGGAAATCGATCTCACATGGGGGAGGTAATCCAAGTAACTCCCCTGGGAACACATCAGTAAACTCTGATAAGATGGGATGGTCATCAAGGGAAGGTCCTCTGGACTCATCCTCTGATCTGTCACTGACCGTAATAGCAAACATCTGACAACCCTGTCGCGCACATCGCTTAAGCTGCATAGCGGAGATGGTGCGAATGGATACAACCCTCCTAACTCCTGATATCACTGACTCTACTCCAAGATCATCTATGCAAGCAATAGTCTTATGGTAACAATCCGCTCTAGCTCTGTGAGTGGACAACCAATCCATGCCTAAAATGATGCCATAAGATCCTAATGGAAGGATCCAAAGATCAGAAGTAGTGGTGAAGGGTCCCAAATCCACTACACACTCCTTGACTAAGGAGTCTACATAAATCTTGGCTCCAGAAGCCATCTCAATGTCCTAACTACGGCCCTGCCTAACTGCCACCAGCCTACAACGCTCTACTAAGGATGGTGCAATAAAAGAATCAGAAGAACCAAAATCAAATAATATAGAGGCTGGAATACCACCAATACTACCTGTCGTCTCAATCACAGTACTCTGATGCTCAGCCTGGTGGTTCTCGACCGCTGCGTAGATCCGATGACTCTGTGCCATATCTCCAACAGTAGGTTCTGAGCTCTGTGTCTTACCCTTGATAGGGTTATGTGGGCAATCTCTTGAAAGATGTCCAACAACACCGCAACCATAATAGACACCTGGTCCTCTCCAGTGGGAAGCAGCTCTAGCTGGTACTCTAGATGACTGAGATACAGATCCTGACGATCTGGCTATGGACTCCTGAGGTCTCTGTTGACAAGCTCCTACTGACTGAGCTCTCGGTGCACCTTGTGTCCTGATGGGACCCCTAGGAGGAGGCCCCATACTACATCCTCTCTGTGCATCAAATCTCTGAGGAGGTTGGTAAGGTGGGCGGGTCTGCTGCTGCTACTGTTGCGGTGGTGGCCTGAATGAAGCTTTCCCTGAACTCTATCCACCCCATGGAGGAGGAACTGACCCCTTCGACCTACTATCTTGCATCTGCTGGATACGGCTCCGAACTCTTTCTCTAGCCTGCTGTGTCTTCCTCCGTGTCTCCTCTGCAATATAGGCCTTTTCCATGGCCTCTGCTAATGTCTGTGGGTAGTGAATGCGCACTGCGCCACCTACATCCATGTTTAGGCCCCGGATGAACCTGTGAATCCATACCTGCTCATCTTCCATATAGTCGACGTACTGGAGTATGTCCATAAATCGACTCTCATACTCATCTACTATCATCGATGCCTGACAGAGGTCATGAAACTCGTCTATCCGCTGCTGAATAAATCTCCTGGGTAAATACCTGCTCCTGAAACGCTCCTCAAATAGCTCCCAGGTAATCATCTCTGAGTCAACATGGAGCTTCTACTCCTCGGTCCTCCACCAAACTCCTACTCCATCCTTCAGAAGATGGATCGCAACACGAGCTTTCATGTTGCTACTACAAGGGTAGAGCTTGAAGCATCCGCTCAAGCTCACCAACTAGGCCTCTTCCTGAAAACCACCTGTATCACCCAAATAGTGAGATGGTCGTAACTTCAAGATCTCCCCGATATGGTCTGCAGCTGACGTATGATGAATCCTAGATCTCTCTGTATGCTCCTCCCTCTGTCTAGGGCTCCAAGACCTGTCCCTATGTCCTGAGATCCTATCCCCATGTCCTCTCTGTGGTGACTCTGCCCTAGCCGACTCCACACGGACGTTCTCTACCCTGTGCTCCTCGCTGTGACAAGGGGATGCCTGAGCATCTACTGATGGCTCCAAACTATGTCTAGCAAGTCATCCTCCCAAGGGCTCTCCGCGTATAGCGGCATTGACATCGTGGAGTGTCTGCAAGATCTAAGGCAGAAGGGCTGCTATGGCCTACTCTGGCGGTGGTATGTGTAGGTCTATATGAAGAGACCCCTCACCCAATCCACGCCTCCTGCAAAGATCAAGGTGAGAGTTAGTTCATTGTTCTAAGTCTTGAGCTAGTTTTCTAAATTTGATTTTTACTATAATTTTCAACATTATGGATTTATATTTTCAAAGTATCAGCTCTGTACTAAGTTGAATGTTCCTATTTTGCATTTTCCTGCATGTTCCCAAGGCTCCAAGCTTCAAACCCCTGGCTCTGATACCAAAATGTAACGCCGCGAAAGTAGCGACGCCACGCTCCCGACGACGACGCCGCGCCACAACCAAGTAACCCGAAAATGCGACAATTTCTTTTCTTGAAAAATTAAGCAAGGTAGTGGTCCTTGTTTGGTTTATTTTATCTACAAGTTTTTTGACCTGGATAATTATAAAACTTCAATCTTTTACTGTGTATTCCAAACACAATACTAGAACTGCATGATTTTCACAATTCCGCACACTCGAGATCTACTTCAATATTTGTCGTATTCGTCTCCACCTTAGCAGATAATTTCGAGTTTCAAACATGGCGATACTAGATTGCATAAGGGTATTTGATAGCTGACCCCATTTTCACTTTAAGAACCATTTTATAGGAGGATAAAGGTGACCAGGGTAGATGCATGTATTATAATTTTATTGATGTTTTTTTTTTTTGATATATTTTAATATATAATTGTAGAGATATGTTACTAGGATAACATGTATATTGCTATTTCGTTGACGCTTAGAAATATTTTAATATAGGTTGTTATATATCCCTTTAAAGGGATTAGATACTTTTAATTAAGTGGTATATATAGATATATTAACAAAATGTATACACAAATCCGTCTGTATGCTTATACATACATTTGAAATTTGAAATTAAATAAATAAGAGTCAAATTGGGGGGGGGGAAGTATTTCAACCATGCTTAAATTTGTTAGGTTGGGGGTGGTGGGTATTCAATCTGACCACTTGTAACGCCGCGAAAGTAGCGACGCCACGCTCCCGACGACGACGCCGCGCCACAACCAAGTAACCCGAAAATGCGACAAATTTTTTTTTTGAAAAATTAAGCAAGGTAGTGGTCCTTGTTTGGTTTATTTTATCTTCAAGTTTTGTGACCTAGATAATTATAAAACTTCAATCTTTTACTGTGTATTCCAAACGCAATACTAGAACTGCATGATTTTCACAATTCCGCACACTCGAGATCTACTTCAATATTTGTCGTATTCGTCTCCTCCTTAGCAGATAATTTCAAGTTTTAAACATGGCGATACTAGATTGCATAAGGGTATATGACAGCTAACCCCATTTTCACTTTAAGAACCATTTTATAGGAGGATAAAGGTGACCAGGGTAGATGCATGTCTTATAATTTTATTGATGTTTTTTTTATATATATATTTTAATATATAATTGTAGAGATATGTTACCAGGATATCACGTATATTGCTACTTCGTTGACGCTTAGAAATATTTTAATATAGGTTCTTAAATATCCCTTTAAAGGGATTAGATACTTTTAATTAAGTGGTATATATAGATATAATAACAAATATTATACACAAATCCGTCTATATGCTTATATATACATTTGAAATTTGAAATTAAATGAACAAGAGTCAAATCGGGGCGGGGGGAATTATTTCAACCATGCTTAAATTTGTTAGGTTGGGGGCAGTGGGTATTCAATCCGACCACCTGTCCACCATTAAGACCTCCTCTCCTTGCGTGCAGACTACTCTCCTTGTTGGCCGCGTGCCTTGTCGTTGACCTGAGTTCTCCTTTAGGACATGATTTCAATTGCTCGATAATGATAAGCAAATGTACAGGTAAAACAAACTTCTTTTTTTTTCTTTTTAGCAATTTTTAGACGAATGGAATAATAATGCGAGCTTAAACATTTGTAAAATCCTGCTGACATTACATTGTGAATCCCTTGTAAAACGTGTTCAACATTACGCTGTAAATTATGGTCTAATATGACAAGTCTTATCTAAAATGCCGCACTAGCCGCATAGTTCTTTATCACTATAAAAGTTGCTATCATCCTGCCCTGAGCCGCATGGAAAAGATGGTGGTGAGAGGGGAAAACAACGGCCAGAAGGACAGGTATTTTCTACTGTTTGTGTGCTTCAAACCAACAAGCTGTCCAACTATGTTGTTATCTGTTCAGAGTCGATTGCACCTTCGAAATCAAGTTCTGTCTTTTTGATATATTCTTATCAAATGATTGAAGACAGAGGGGGCATTTACAACAGTCCAGCTATATTGTTGTCTGTTCAGTATTGAATGTTTCTTCAAATTTTGGGATTCTCCTTTGTGATATTTTATCAAAAACGATTGAGAGACAGTGAGAGTGTCTCAAAACCGATTGAGGGACAGTGAGGGTGTTACCCGGGACCAGATAATATGCACACCTCATTCATAGGAGGTATAAGGTAGTCTCTCTTTTTTTTTATAAAACATATCTAGCATTTATCGTTGGTAGAAGGTGGGAGGTCTCCGAATCTGGTTGTGGTGAGGTTGTGAGGAAAATATGGTATGCAAGGTAACAGAGAAACAAGAATAGCATGTGTGGCCAACATGATGAGAGGAATACGATCCTATTTACAGTTTATGGAGATACCAGTGGTACAGTATTAGCTCGAGGAGGGGACCCTCAAATAGTTGGATCTGTTTAAACCAGAATATTTATGAAATGTAATTTTTTTTGCAAAAGAAAAAGGGAAGTTCATGCGTAGATTTGTATATATATTTCATTGATATTATTTATTGGCTATGGCTTATGATAATATACTTTATTAATATGAAGGAAATATTAATAGTATGTTGTTTTTAGTGAAATCCTATAATAGTAATCCGTTAATCTTCATATTACTTAAACATGGATAATAATTAAAATATTAGTTTCCTTTTTGAATGAAATGTGGTAATGAACTTATTAAGCTAGAAACTTTGCATTAGAATTTCTTTCTTCACCATTCAATAAACATAACAAGGGTTTTCAAAAGAATCAATTTCATTTCCCTCTTTACGATTCGCAAAGGATTCACAAGAAATTCTAAAATGAAGAGAGAACATGTTAGAGTTAGGGTGTAATTTACTTTATTGGCATATTGGAAATTCAATAAAACTTAACTCTATCCATCCATACTACAAGAAGAAGATATACACTAATATTCTCACTTTTCAATACTTTTTTTTTGCAACAAAATGAGATCTAGTATGTATATGTATTTTTTTGTAAATATCCTAACATTCCACATAAGAGTCCAACAATATTTTCATTAAGGTTTAAACAAGATATACCAACATTTAAACCATGTGAACTTTTGGGGCAAATACAGATTACAATGTCCTTTATTTTTGGAATGAAAACAAGATGATACAACTTTCTTTCACATGCAAATTTTACAACAAAATAATATATATAAAGGAAAAAGGAAGAAGTCTTCACAAGCTCCAAGGTGTTCTTCATCCATGCTCTAAGTTCCAAGTATTTCAAATCACAACCAAGATAGGGGGAGAGGCAACACTCTCCTCCCAACCAAAAACACAATGGAGAAGAGAAGCAATCTTCTCCATTGACCCCCGAGCCCCAAACACAACACCATGAACGGTGGTCTCCAACTCAAGGCAACAACACTTGCTTCCACAATACAATTTTCTTCACAACATTCAAGGTTAAAAGAAGAAACAAAAAGGAAACACAAATAGCACAATACTTTTCACAACAAGGCTTTCATCCAAGCCAACAAGAGAACGAACTATAGGAAAGTGTTCCTTATGCCTCCCCATTGAGATGAGATGCCCATCCAAACCCTCCACAATAAAACTCAAGCCCCTATGACTCTTATGCCTCCCTCAAGTACCCCTTTTTCCTCCCATACTCTTATGCCTCCCTCCTCGTATGGTTCCCTCAAGGACAAGGTAAGAATGTGAACCTTCTTACCCAAGATGGGCATCCCTCTCAAACTCCCTCCACAATTTCCTATTCTACTCTTATGCCTCCCTCATGAGTTTTCCCATAGACCTCTCCTACACTACACATTAAGAATTCTATCAATTTTTCCACAATACACAAAAGTAAACATACATTCTCCACAAATTTAAGCATAGAAACAACAACAATAAGAAATCAAAAAGGGAGAAGGTTTCCTACCTCTCCATTGGAGAAGCCTAAACCAAGAAACTTTGTCCAAACTCCCTCCAAAACAATCCCAAGCATGCAAGTCCAAGCTCCTTCTTTTTTTCTCCTCCCAATTCTTTTCTCTCCCAAAATTAAAAAAAAACTCTTTAACAAAGAAAAAAAACTCCAACCCCCTCAACAAGAGAGGAAATTTCCATAAATAGACAAAAGCGAAGAGTGAGGGTGATGTGGCTGTTTGTAGGATGCCACATCACACATCCTCAAGACCACCTCCCATAGTAAACTCAACTCCAAAAACACAATAAATGGGTGGTTGGGTTGAATGACTTCTCTCATCCACATCCATCCCTTCCCATGTGTCTTAATGCACAATTAAATGCAAAAATGAAGACAAGTGCACTCCAAAGTCACATTTCCCTTCTCAAAACAATAAATAATCTCCTTTTTGGATTCCCAACCCATAGATATGGTCGGTAAGGGGTTTTGGGAAGTGTGGGAAAAATTCAACTTGTCCCACAAGTCCCCCAAAATTTCCCTAAATCTCAAATTCGAGATTCAAAGGATTTGGAGTGGTCAACACTCAAAACAAGCATTCAATACAAGAGGAAAATACAAGGCTCAAGGAGCCAACCATCAAAATTAATTACTCCCACTAAACTTCCCTCCAAAACTTAAAAAAAAATTAAAACAAGATGTTACATTAATCTAAACATACTTAGAAAAAGTAATTTAGAAAAAAAACATCACAAATGAAATCACCTACTAAAGTAAGTTAAAAAAAGTAATTAAAATTCTTACCTGCTTGGTCACATCAGAAAATTTCCCCCTCATGGAAATTTTTCTTAACACATAAAAGAACAAAGGTAACACAATACAATTCACTAGTTGCCTTGACAACCAAATGTTGTAACCACCCGACATCCTGTTGTGTTTGGTTCCCAATCCCCCTCATGGTTGTGATCATGTTGTGTTTCCTACAAAATACAAAATACCTCCTTCAGCCTTGTGGCCATGTCAAAATGTCCAAAATAACCATATGCATAAAATTTATTAACATCTATACGTAATTCAATTATCCATTATTTCAAGGTTTAAATCACAACTTAATTACGCATTCCAACATTATCCACAGTTATAGTAATGTAAATTCAACAACTACATTCTATTTATCATGGCGAAGAAATCCAATGTTAGAACACATGCAATATATCCATATTAAAATAATATCAGTATCCAATAGTCTGTCCATGAGCCAGTGTAGATCATACAGAAAACAAAATCCAATCATAACCCAAATGCATCTACTCACAAAACATCATGCTAATCAATGTAAGTATAATTCATGTCCATATCCAAAATTCTGCATAACTCAAAATGATAATCAACTAAGTGTCATAGGGAAGTGGGCATTACACTTCACAAAAATAAGGGGGGAGAGACAACACTCTCCACCCAACCAATAATCCAACGAGGAGAAGAAGCCATCCTCCTCATTGGCCCTCAAGCCCCAACTATATCGCAATGAAAGATGAATCCAACTCATGGCAATAATATAGGCTTCGAAATCACAATACAAATATTTTACAACCATACCAAAGAAAATTAAAGACTACTACAATCACAAGAAGTCAACTAGCAAAATTTATACAGAGCTTCAAAATGTAAAAGCCAAAGGAGAAAGATATATGGGGAGGTCACTTAGGCCTCCCAAGGGGAAATAGGTTCACACCTTAAAACCCTCCAATATAAATCTCAAAACCCTACACACTCTTATGCCTCGCTCAAGAACCTGTTATGCCTACCACATTCTCTTATGCCTCCCTCATAAAAACAAATTAAGAAATGCAACCATTTTCTTGTCAAAGGTGGGGCACCCAACCCAACTCCATCCAAAACATGAAATAAACTATTATGCCACCCTACATGTAAGATCCCCATAGTCCCCTCCTACACTACACTTAGGCAATCTACCCAAGCACCCAACAAGCATACCAAAACACATCAAAAAACATACACATATACACAATATAAAAGTAAACATTTACAAGAGTGTAGCTCCTATCATTCCATGGTAGAGCTTTATCTAAGAGTCACACACCAATATTCTTCAAGCCCAAGCAATCACCAAACAATCTCCAAAAATATCCACAAGCACTTTAAAATCCTCCAACCCCAAAATGCAAGAGCACAAAATAAATCAAGTAACCCCCAAACAATGAAAAGAACTTGAATAAATAGAAAAGGGAGAGAGGAGGGTGAGGTGGCTCCATGTCAGATGCCATATCACTCATTCTCAACTCCACCTCCCAAGTCAAACCTCAACCCCAATGCACAATAAATTTTTGGGTGAGAGGAATGAAAAATTACTTACATACACAATACAAGCCCACACCCCTTAAAGACAAACTTTAATTACATGAAAGAAACTACAATAAAATTTTACCTTTTTGTAGATTCCCAAAACACATAATGGGGTCTATTTTTGACCTCCAAACTCATTGAGAGGGTTGGTATAGTAATTTAAGAGGTGTGGGAAAATTTTGAATGTTGCACAAGCCTCCAAAATTGGCCATTAATGCCAAATTCGAATTTCCATGAAGGGGTAGAGTGTACAACACTCAAGATCACAAGAACTCAACTTAAAAAACATAATGCAAGAGACATCTAATCTAATAAATGAATTCTTTTGACCCATCCAATATTTAGTTTAGTAAAAATATTAATTTACTAATCTAGACACAAATCAAGTAATTAATAAAATCAGATTCATATGTCACTATAAAATCACATAAAAAATTAAATAAATGAAACTAAATAAAAGGAGTAACACACAAACCCCTTGGTCACAATTTAAGGTGATCCACCCCATGGGAACCCCCTAACAACATTTCAAAAACAAACACACAAAAAAATACATATTGCCATTGTGACCCTTGTTGAACTCATCTAGCATTCCAATGTGGTTGGTCCCCAATCCCCTCATTGTCTATTGTGATAAGTTTACATGTAAAATACATAATACCTCCTTCAGCCTCATGGCCACATCAAAACATATAAAATAAAATATACAATATAAATCAAAAATAATCTATATATGAATCAAATTATCATCTAGGAAAGTAACAATATCATTTACAATTTCTAATAACTTCTCAATCTTACATTTCATCAATATCAATAGGATCACAAGATTTGTTCAATTGTTAACATCTACTCAAAATGATGAAAATATCACATGTCATAATATATAAAAACTAGGTCAACATCATATCATAATCAATATAAAATGTCTCTAATAATCCACACACAACATATTATGAATCAAAACCAACAATAGACCGAGTATATCTATCATCTAACATCCTGCTAAGTCAAAATGATACAATAATATCCATAAGTATAGTCAATAGTATCAAAATCAAAACTAAAAATTGTCGAAGGAAAGTGGACACTACAGTACCGACCATGCCACTTTCATCTACATCTACTATACCTAAATGGCCATATCATCAAACCCTAAAGCATAACAAAAATGTTCCCCTTGTAAATGTGATAGATCTGAGTGTGCTGAAACCTACTCAAAAGATAATGACCAAACAGTGAAGGATCATCTCTAACTTATCAATAAACCAATCAGGAGAAATATTCATGGAGGTAGCTACTCCCGTTGAAGGAAAAAGTAAAGAAACCATTACAACAATAAATTATCAAATCTATAGGTTTTAACTAAGAAATTCAACACATGAAGGTGCCAAACATGATGTTCAAGTGGCCCTTGGAATTTTTTTTGAGAAGTATGAAAAAGATAAATCTTCCAAAGAATAATTAAAGTTAAAGGTTGAACAACTTACTACTCTTTTAAGGAAAGTAATACAACCCACTCTAACTATTGATCTTTCAACTATAACTGCTTTGAAAATTTCCTTAGTTTTGGATGATATTTCATGTCATGAAATTGAGAAGATAGGTCTAAAGGGAAGATCAATAGATGGAAGGATATAATGCATGCTTCAGGAAGCTGATCCTTTGATCAAAATAGTTGTTGAATTCTATAATGATTTACAAACATAAAGAACTTCTATTCGTAGGATAGATGAAGTACTGTCTGAGGAAAATAATAATTTTAGTTTTAATTTGACTACATGGGGAGAGATTAAAGATGTGGACCTAGATTTACTCCTCCAAGATGGAGTAATTAATTATATTTCTAAATTGTTTGAGTTTCAAAAGGAAATGGAATTTAGATCCCAGGTATTCCAAGATTTGATCAAGAAATTGGACGATAAACGTGAGGAAATAATGGATGGTCTAAATGATATTTCAAGAGAATTTGATAGTATCAAATGAAATTTTTTTAATGATAATATTGATGCTTTTCCGGTTGACCAAATTAAATCAAATTTTAAAGATTTGGTGAAGAAATATGATGAAGTGACTAAAACTTTCAATATCAATTCAATTTACATGTTAGTGTCATGCCAATATTTCATAAGTCAGCTGAAGAAAGTAGTAAATAACTTGAAAATGTTTCTAGCCAAATTTGAAAGGGAGATTGATACAATAGAAATGGTAAATCATTATGCATGCAGACTATAGGAGAAGGAATTACAGGGAATCATCAAATGTTTCATTGATTACAAGCACCAAATGGATATATGGGAAGAAGATTAGGGGAACACAAAACAAGAGAGAGATGTTGTAGGTATAAGCTAAGCTAGATAGCCATGATTGGGCTAGTTTCAAGCTTTGAATTAGTCAAAGTTGCATTATTGACTTATTCAAACCTTTACAACAAATTTACTTATTTTATGGGAGCATGTTCCCTTGAACTTATTATACTCTATTTTTAATAACTTGTTATTTAAGGTTCAGATGTAATAGCTCAACCTATGAAAATTATAAATAGTTAGATGTATTAATTTTATGGATACTTTTTAGATGATTTTAAAATTTACTTTTTAAGCTTGGAATAGTGATTCATATACTTTCAGCCTTTCACTTATATTAAGAAAAATATTTTTTTTGTGAAAAGTATGATATATTGTGCTAATAAATGATCAATTTATAGCTTTTTGATGTTCAATTCCTTGATGTGATTGGTTAATCTTCCTTTATCCTAGTTATCTTATTTCAATCTATGTGAAAAGTGATATAGTTACTTTGAATATCAATTGTGGAAAAGCTATTTCCTTTATGTCACAAAGTTGCATTGTTATTTATAGTCATGGATGGAGGAATTTCACAAGTCATGTGCATATCATATATTTTTGAGAGGGTTTGATTGTTCATTTAAGTGGGTAAACTTCAATATATTTGGTGCATCACCTTATTTTTCTTTAGTTTATCTCTGACTTAAATCCCATAAGTTGAGTAGATTAGATTTATTTTCAAATGTTTTAGCCTTACATATTGATCTTAAATCAAGTGCTCCAAGTATCAAAGGAAGTCGACCTTATCCAAAGGTTCATCCCAAGGAGATAAGGCCCCACATATTTCGGATGTTCAAAAGTTTCACAAGATCACTCCGAGATTCAACACATGCATGATCCGTGTGACAACAGAAACCATAGTTGCACCAGATGAAACCATAACCCAAACCCTAACCATTTATTTTAGAGACTCCTTCATTCATTATGTTTTACACAAATATTAGTACTGTTAGTAGAAGGTTGTTTATCTTATTCTTCATTTTTCAAAACACCCAATTCAAATCAAGAATTTGATTAACGGTCTATATTATTGTTCACCACCAAATGAAAAGGGAGGACATCCTTCAACTGTGATACCCTTATATTAAGCTTACATTTCATAATCTAATATTCTTAACCCATATTCCACAAATCAAAGCATCACCTACATCTTAAGGGAAACCCTTTGAAATACAAGGAATGAACCCAAGTTCTTTCCTAAACCATGAGCTCAATTGAATTCAAAAGATCCCTTGACATATCCATGTACTCAAATATGTGGGTATATTCCATTGTTTTAGGAACAAAGGACATAAATATTCCTAAATCATTCCCAATGGACCCCAGTTAATTATGGCCTAAAAAATTGTAGTAGGAAGTGGGGAAGCCTCATCTAGATGGGATCGATAGAGAAAATTCTGTTAAGTGGATTGAAATATGGGAACCAAGATTTTACCATAAAATGTTGAGATTGATAAGCCCAATCTTTTTGATAGGATTATCCAATAAACTATACAATGCATATGCTATACTATAGTAAAATTTTCTCAGATATATTCATAATTAAATAAGAAAATCATCTAGGAAATGAAGAATTATGTAGTCTATAGTGTCCATGAGAGGACCTTTGTTACTTCAATGCAAATTCAATACATCTACATCGATCCATTCATTCCATAAAGACTGTGTCATTAAATATGTATCAATACTCCATGTTTTACATATATTGTTCAAACCTCCTAGAAAATTTTAAACCCACCTACCTCAAACACAAAAAGGTCCAACACTTAGAGGCACAATCAAAAACCAAGTAAAAGATTAGACCTCTCTAATTGAGTTTTTTTAAATGTAATTAAAGGTGTTAAATAGAACAAATACATTGTATATGCACTAAGTATCATTCAAATGCAAAGCATTAATTGAAGTATTGATTCTTATTTTATGGTATGAATCCATAGATTATTAAGAAATAGTGATTATTAAGTCAAAATATTGAAATTGGACAACTCTTGTGTCGAATAAAATTTTTATTATTTGATTCTACATACAAACACATATTTAAAAATACACTTTTATTGGTTAGGGGATCATCCTCAATAAAATCCATAACCCTTTAAAGTTAAGTAAAAAAATTGATACAATTGGATTGTAACAAAATTATAAATGCATAATGTAAATAATTGAAAATAATTCTTATAGAAATTGATGTAAGGATACATTTAAAGTTTTATAAGTTAGTTCGGTGTTTGAAATCTAAAAAATAAAAACAAATGTTATCAAACACATTAGAATAATTATTTAAGAAAAAAAATTACACTTTTAACTAAAAGCATCATAAAAATGAACCTAGACTACAATAATATAAATATGACATGGTAGAAGATCGAAGAAAAAAAAATTGTTATTGTTTTATATAGTGTTTGCTACCATAGTTCTTTTAAGGAAAAACATAGTTATGAGGGTTGCACTACTAGTGTCTCTCTTTTAATCGAGATTGAAGAAGAGGAGAGTCATGAGTATGAAATTTATACTAGTGGTTGTTCCTAAAAGGAAAAATTCTACGCTGACAGGGTGTGGCAGAAGTGTTGTTTGATTAACTTTCAATTTTTTTAAAATATAATGTGTAAAGTATGTTCAGTTTTTTTCCACGGGTTAAGACATTGTAGGGAAAAATATAGGGAAAATCAAAATTTGTAAGTATTCTAAGTAATTTCTTTTTCATGGTGGTTTTTTTCTAGAGCTAATGGAAAACTGGGAGAATGTGGCAATTCAATTGGAAGTAAAAGATCAAAATATTATACACTAAATATGGAATTTTATTTTTTTTACTATATAATATTTATTATTATTTATAATTTGCATTCGTATGCTTTGGTGAACCCCAAATGTCCAAATCTACATCAGAGGTGTTTCATGCCCTAGAAAACTTATCCAATTACCTAGGGTGCCAAATAAGGAGGGCCGTTAAATTTTGGAAAAAAAAAACTAATTTCAGCAGGTTGGCAGCATTTACCTCAGGTCGGCTTTACATTTTGCCAATGGAAGTTTGACTTTGAACTAGTGTGGATACATGTAACATCATACAAGATCCTGATATATTATATAAACCACAAAATCTACTTGAAACTTCCACCAAAATCCACGGATAAGGCCCTGTCACCTAGATAGTGAGACTGAGGAATCTAAGAATCTTCAATTGATAATCGCTATTTAATTAATTTACAATAGATTATTGTAATTTTATTTGCCTTTACATATTTTCCAGGCTTAGCAGTGAATCTTCTAGCGAGGAGTGAGGGCCTATGCACCTAACAGCAACTAAGCAAAGTTTCACGCGGACGCCTGTACAAAAACAACTATATAAAGTCATTTGATTTTACTAAATTTGATGTTTTTTTTCTTTTTTTTATCCTTGGAGAATCGATTTGACCAAGAATGAGACAAGCCTTGCCGTCCACCATATGGATTCATGGAAAAACCGCTAAATTTTGTCTGAATGCAAAGATTTATCTTCTTTTATTATTGCCGATCAGTAAACTTATACTTTGGAACTCTATGAATCACACAACTATGTTGTTCTACTTTCAAATTTGGAAAATGACATATTTGCTTGAAAATTAGAGCTTCATGACTGATTATCTAGTGCTATAGAAAGGAAAATTGTAGAGAAGGAAATAATTCAAACTTTAACACCAACAATTTTATCCTCGAAACCTCCAAGGAGGAAAACCACTCGGGAAGGGAAAATTCTCTTTCTTCCCATTTTATTTGTATAACATAGACAATTACAGATTACAATAAGTATGAAAAGAAGAAACAGTGTAAACCTTCCCTCTAATTACTTGCTTTCTCTGTTTCTACACCTTGCTCCTATAATTTCTTTCCAACACTGAAGATCTTTCTCATTGCTCTCACTAAACTCTTCTTCTCGATCTCTCTCGATCTTCGAATGTCTGATTCATCTTTGAATCTCTACTCTCTTGCTCCTTCCATGTATTTATAGGCCTTCCCATGTCCTCTCATGCACTGGAGGATGTGAAGGGGCATGGAAGTGAAGAGACACAATTAGGTGCTTCAAATTCATGTCCATTTGTGCCATGTTCTTCTTTTCTATTCAAAAGTGCCAAGACCACCGCCTTGAGAAGACTGGTGGTCACAGGACTGCTACCCTTCATGGCAGTGGTTCTGAAATCACCGCTCTACACAAAGCAGCGGTTCCTTCCAGAACCTCTATATTCCTCAATTTATTTATTTTTCCTTCTTCTTCTTCTTGGTGCTGATGAAACTGATGAAGTGGTGTGTTTTTCTGGATCCCTATGGATCATATCTCCCCTACTTAGGAGGATTTTTTACCCCACAAAAGCTTAGTGCTGGAGTAGTAGAGGAATCAAGTTCCTCTCATGCTCATTCGAGTACCATTGGGTCTGCATTGGTGTCTTCTCTTGTCTAACTTGCCACGACTCCTGTGGATCTCTTGTTTCTAGTGCTACATCCTCCTCTGAGATGCCTCTAGTACAATCCTCTTTGGAAGGTAACTTCTCTATCTTTCCTTATTTGTCATGCATAGATAGCATTAGTGGATGTGAGCTCTTGCAACTCACCATCGCGTGCATCTGCATGAGGTATGGCCCAAATTTTTCTTCTCTAACCTGCTCAAGTATGGTGAAGGTCCCATACTATAGTGGTTTAGTCGTTTCTTGTCTC
The DNA here is from genome assembly GCA_019776745.2 of Taxus chinensis. Classification (NCBI taxonomy): domain Eukaryota; kingdom Viridiplantae; phylum Streptophyta; class Pinopsida; order Cupressales; family Taxaceae; genus Taxus; species Taxus chinensis. Next base: position 98,197,710 of record CM034153.1, read on the forward strand.
TACCTCTTGAGATGGATTGGCTGAATCCTCTCTAAGTACACTACTGTTATAGTCACCACCATTCCTTGTATCTTCTCTTCTTCTTGCTACCCCATAGTTAGGTCTAGTGAATCCATAGGTAGATATGGTGACTACATAGCGGAAGTTTGTTTTTCTCCTTGAGTCAACAGTTCCTATGGTGTCTTCTTCTATAAAAACTGACAAGTGCTATCCAAATTCTCCATCACTTGGTAAGAAATATCCACTCTCACATCCATTTTGTTTTTCTTCCAATGAAAGCAACAAAACTGATGATTTTCTTTAATAAGTCTTGCTGCTTGGTTGGCACTTACCATAGCCTTCTTTGATTTTCTTGTGTTCCTAGATGTTAAAACTGAATCCATCCTTTACCCATCCAAACAAGTTCTCCCTCCTTGTGAACACAACATCCCTGATATATAATTAAGGACATCCGAAGACAACGTCAAATTCATCAAGTGGAATAATATCAGCCTCTAATACATCTATGTATTCGGTGTTTATCCCAAACTAAAACTTATACTTTCTTGTAATTTTTATTTCTACACCCTTCTTCACCCATCCTGGTGGGTATGGATGGGGATGTTCATAATTCTCTAGAGCAAGTTGTTTTACAACCGCATCAGAAATAAGATTTGATTGAGAACCAGAATCTACTAAAGGATTTACCTTAGTCTTCTTGATTTAGAGTTGGATTTGAAATAGCTTACTCATCTCTTCTTCTTCTACTTCCCTGTACATATTAGTGGCCATGCATCCCAGCCTTTCGTTTACATGTGAATCATCCTCAATCTCCGCCTATGTTTCTGTCTTCACAGTGGCCATGGATTTCTCGGAGTCCTTGGTTCGGTGCTTTGGGTGTAATTTTGGATGTAACTTCTAACATGTGGCGTCAGTATCTCCATTTACATCACATTTTTTATAGAAATTCTTAGGATCTTTACAATTATGTAAAGCAGTAGTGGTATGTTTACCTTTCCATTTACCTCTACTACTTGTCTTCCCCTTTTTTTGTCCTATTGTAGTATTGACTGATCTCCCTTTAGGTCTATTTCTCCTTCCTTCTTCTCATCATCAATGTAGTATGCATGTACACAAGCTTCAATGAGATCCTTGGGCTTCATGGAGATTACCTTCCTCTAAAGGTGAGTGTGGAGTCCTCCCAAATACTTGGTCAGAATGTCGTCATCCTCCAAGTCCATATTAAGCAACATGGCTTGTCTCCAAAACTCCATAGTGTAGTCTTGCACGCTTTGACCACTGCACTGTCTAAAGTAGTGCCACTTAATCATCATGTTAGTCTTATGGCCAATAGGATAGACGTTATCTCTAATCAATTCTTTAAAACCCTTCCAAGTACTGAAAATAGGACATTTCTTCTTCTCACAAGTTTCTAGATGGGTTTCCAACCAAAAGAGAGCATGACCTTCCATTTTGAGACATGCAAAGGTGACCCTTTATGCCTCAATGACATTATGCACACTAAAATAGACTTGAAACTATTTTAGCCATTTATCCAATAATTCTGCATTTACTTGTCCTTCAAAATTCTTTATTTCCACTTTTGTTTCAATTTTAAAAGGTGTATGTGCAAATTTTACCTTTTTGCTTACAATTGTCGTCTCTTCATGCTCTTCCCATTCTTCCTCTTCGTGGCTTTTTCCAATACCAAATTTTTTGGCTAGGGCTCAAACCACTAAGTCCATGGAATATTTCTTAACCAAAGCTTTCTTTTGCAGATATGAGAGCTCTTCTTTTTTTCTATACATTTTATCCATCATGGTCTCTAGCATTTCGACTCTACGGACCAAGTTCTCTTCCTCCATTTGAGATCGAATTCTCTATTTCCACTTCTTCATAGAAATATCTGGCTCGCAACATAAAAATTATTCACCTTTGGACCTTGTCACTATCATACAAAATGACAAGAAAGATTGGAATACCATAGTCTCGGATATATAATCAGCTTTGATACCAAAATGATCCGTAAACTTCTACTTTGGAACTCTATGAATCACACAACTATGTTGTTCTACTTTCAACTTTGGAAAATGACAGATTTGATTGAAAATTAGTGCTTCGTGACTTACTATCTAGTGCTATAGAAAGAAAAATTGTAGAGAAGGAAATAATTCAAACTTCAACACCAACAATTTTATCCTAGAAACCTCCAAGGAGGAAAACCAGTCTGGAAGGGAAACTACTCTTTCTTCCCACTTTTACTGGTCTAACATAGACAATTACCGATCACAATAAGTATGAAAAGAAATAATAGTGTAAAGCTTCCCTCCAATTACTTTCTTTTTCTGTTTCTACACCTTGCTCCTACAGTTCCTTTCCAGCATTGAAGATCTTCCTCATTACTCTCACTAAACTCTGCTTCTCAATCTCTTTGGATCTTTGAATGTCTGATTCATCTTCGAATCTCTACTCTCTTGCTCCTTTCATGTATTTATAGGCCTTACCATGTCCTATCGTGTACTAGAGGATGTGAAGGGGCATGGAAGTGAAGAGACATGGCTAGGAACTTCTAATTCACGTCTATTTGTGCTTTGTTCTTCTTTTCTGTTCAAAAGTTTTAGGACCGCTGCCTTGAGTAGCCCGGCGGTCATAGGACTTCCGCCCTGGTTGGGAACTAGTTTTAGGACCTCCACCCTTCAGGGTGGTGGTTCTAAAATCACCACTCCACACAGAGTGGTAGTTCCTTCCAAAATCTCCATATTCCTCCATTTACTTATTTTTCCTACTTCTTCTTCTTAGCCAGGGATAATTTTAGCGGCGAATATTCGTAATATGGCGAAAATTTCATTTTAGGAAAATTTGAAAAGGCGAATTATTCGGAGTGGGTCGGTGTCCTGTTCGCCTAAAATATATAGTATATTTTTTTGGGGGGGGTCGGCTTCGCCTTCATTTGAAAACATCTCCTATAAAAACCTATGTGATTCGCCGGGTAGTATACCTCAAGTAGCTTACCAAATTACCAATACTGTGAAATTTGAACTCGCATACCCTTGAGCACCAGAGATTCATATTACTGTTATCCTGTGATTGTTGACGCGTGACAAATGCAGTATTGACGTGCGACAAGAGTTGTACTGACGCGCGACTTGGGATAAGAAGTGACGCGCAACAGAGGAAGGCTTGACGCGTGACAGAGGAAGTGTTGACGCGCGACCTGGGTAGTGTTGACGCGCGACATCTGACAGTTCACGCGTGACAAGACCTCAGAGACTGTACAGAGTCGCTACTTGGTTCTTTTGCTGACGCAGGACTCTTTTCAGAATAATGGAAGGTGTCAGCTCAAAGAATACGAATAACCTAAAAGTAAGTAAGAAATCTCAGAAATCACTCTTCAAGTATTTTGGAAACTCTGCGGATACAGATATTGTAAATACCAATCATATAGATGCCACCACAAAGAATCAGAATACTGACTGTGTGAAAGGCATTATTGAGGTGGACATGCATTCTGCACAGTATCAAAGTCAAACAAATGAAACCTACGATAATATGCCAGATCTTGAAGATATTGTTCCTGTTGGGGTGCAACCAGAAGTGCAGCTAGATATCACAGATATAAACACTCAGCAAAATGGAAGACAGAAATCAAAATCAAACTCCGGTCCAAGAAAGAGGAAACCAGGTGATTGTGATATTGCTCAAAATTCTACTCAAAAAAGTAAAGCATTGAAAACGAACAAGAATATGTGGACCATTGGCAGGACATACAAGTTTGATTGGGCAGCTAAATTTCTGTTTATTGAACCTGTACAATCATCTAATTCTGAAGAAATCCCATGTGAATGTACATGTACAATATGTACGTGGAAATTGGGAAAGCAACAAAAAATGCAACTGAAGCTGGACACAATAGAAAAACATTGTGGAAAACAATATTTAAATGTAACAGGGGTGGATGGCCAAAAAATCAAAACACATAGGTGGAAAACTGAAAAGGAGTGCATGCATGTCAGATACGCAGCGGAATATGAGGCAGAGCAGAAAAAACACAAACATCTGTTGGAAAAGGGAGGAACAATCACATCGCATATTGGTAAGATGAAAGAAACAAATCTACATGCAAAATTCATACAATTCTCTACTCTTTTTCAAATACTTAAAAAAGGAAGGGCGATGTCAGATTTCCTTGATTTCAAAGTTTTGTATCAATTTAACGGAATGCTGAATTTACCTCACTCTCATTGGTCTGAGAGTAGTGGATGGGAAATGGCAAAATGCCTCTCGATGATAGAGAAGGAAGATTTGAAAGAGAATGTAAAAAAAGCAAACTTTATCTCTGTTTCAATTGATGAAGTGACAGCAGTCGACAACACCGCATGGGTATGTATCCACATCTATACATTAGAAAATCATATAAGGACACCTCATCTGTTGGGTGTTATGAAAATGGTTGAAAACTGCAATGCTGAAAACCTATACAAAATAGTTGTTTCTCATTTGAAAGATGTTGCTGGTATGACTGATTATGAAATTGCTATGAAGTTGGTATGCGTTGGAGCAGATGGTGCATCTGTCATGCAGGGTCACCGAACAGGGCTCTGTGTTAGATTACAAACAACAGTGGCCCCATATATGCTACCAATTCACTGCATGGCTCACAGAATGAATTTAGCGTATAAAATGGTAAGCAACCATGAAAATGTTGCTAAATTAGAAGACCTAATAAGAGAAATCCATGCCTATATGTCAAACAGCCCAAAGCGTTTTCTGGAGTTCCAAAAATTTGCAATTGGAATTACAAACGGCAAAAAAACTTCTGAAGGATGTGGAGACTAGATGGATCTCTTTGTATGAACCAGCATGCAGAGTTCGTGAGGAGTATCCTTCATTGGTTGGTTTCATGCACAAATACCGTCATGAAGTTGATAGGGCAAGGGACCTGTTGTTCTGCTTAACTGATTTGGAGACTTTGCTTACATTGGTTGGTATTCTTCCAATGTTAAAGGAGATCAATACACTGATGAAGCATGCACAGGGCAGATTGATCTATATTGTGGATTTTATACGAATGAGGAAAATGGTATGTCAAAGTCTTGATATATTGTATTGTTCCCAGGATAGTTTTGATGCACCTGTTTTTGAAAATTGGAGAGATTTATTAGATCTTAAAAATCCTAACACCTATTTGAGATTTAATATCCACGATCACCTATGCATCTCTGTTAATGGGAAGGAAATACCTATGCACATTTTGCAAAGATGTCAACATATTACAGGATCGGAACGAGAAGATGTTCCTGTGACACGTAATTTGTTTGAGTCTGTGATAGTTGAAACCAGAATAAAGCTTAAAATTTTTTCAGAAACCTTGTCATCAGAAATTCGGGAACGTTTCTGTAAAGATAAAATTCTGGAAGCCATGGGTGTGATGAATCCGAATTTTTGGAATACAGAAGGTGGCCGTGCAGACTTTGTCAGTAAGCATTTCCATAAATCAATGGGTACAATAATGGAACAATTTACTAAGACGTCAGAGCTCAAGGGTACGGAAATCAAAGGTATACTGAATGCCGATTTATTAAAGTTTCAGTCAACAAATTTTGCAACAACAATGAGGAACCAATATAACAATTTAGATCAACCTTCTGAAAGTGGTGCTATTACAAGGTTGTGGAGAGGAATCTATCAAAGTTCTATCTTACAAGAAGATATCAGTGAGAATTTCAGACTATATGAATTATGCCAGACAATGATTTTGGGGTTTGTGGAGGATGAAAGAGTTTTCAGTGCATTGTCATTTATAAAATCAAAAACTGAGAAACAGGTTGGATAAAAATCTGGAAAGTTGCATGAGGTGTTACGTTTCACGATACTCCCTCGAAACCTTTCCGTTTGACAGAGCAATTGCGCACTGGAATTCCCTTTGCGAAAGAAGAGGTGTAAATAATACAGCTACAAGTACAAATATTCCCAACCTTGAGAGTGTAATTGGCTCTTCGTCACATTCTACAGAAGACAACATCGACTTTGATGAAGCTATTGATAATGGATTGTTTCAACTTTAAGTAGGTATCTTCTTTATCTATCTTTTATCTTTATCATTAAAGATGTTACAGGTCTATATACTAAAAATATCAGGCGATTCACCCATCTATCTACTAATCCACTTCTCGTGTTGGATTTTTTTAAAACACAAATCTAGCTCATTACCAATGGCAGTGATGATTTCAACTTTAAGCAGGTATCTTTTTCCCCTTAATCTTATTGTTTGTTACTATTCATTTTTTTTGCTCACTAGAAGCGAAAAAAGAGATGTAAATAATACAGTTACAAAGTAAAAATATTCACCTTAGTGTAATTGGCTCTTCGTCACATTGTTCGACTTTGATGAAGCTACTGATAAGATCTGTTTCAACTTTAATGTATCTTTATCATTAAAGATACAGTTACAAGTACAATCTTATTTATTTTTGAAAACGTGAGGTTGTAATCCGTCTTCGAGGCAATTCTACCCATGTAAATAATACAGCTACAACATCGACTTTGATGAAGCTACTGATAATGGATTGTTTCAACTTTAAGTAGGTATCTTCTTTATCTATCTTTTATCTTGATCATTAAAGATGTTACAGGTCTATATACTAAAAATGTCAGGCAATTCACCCATCTATCTACTAATCCATTTCTCGTGTTGGATTTTTTTAAAACACAGATCTAGCTCATTACCAGTGCCAGTGATGATTTCAACTTTAAGCAGGTATCTTTTTCCTCTTAATCTTATTATTTGTTACTATTCACTTTTCGACAGAGCAATTGCTCACTGGAATTCCCTTTGTGAAAAAAGAGATGTAAATAATACAGCTACAAGTACAAATATTCCCAACCTTGAGAATGTAATTGGCTCTTCGTCACATTCTACAGAAGACATCATCGACTTTGATGAAGCTATTGATAATGGATTGTTTCAACTTTAAGTAGGTATCTTCTTTATCTATCTTTTATCTTTATCATTAAAGATGTTGCAGGTCTATATACTAAAAATGTCAAGCAATTCACCCATCTATCTACTAATCCATTTCTCGTGTTGGATTTTTTTTAAAACAAAGATCTATATCAGTACCAGTGGCAGTGATGATTTCAACTTTAAGCAGGTATCTTTTTCCCCTTAATCTTATTGTTTGTTACTATTCATTTTTTCAGCTCTGGTTATAAATTAAAGATGTTACAGGTGTATGTATTTACATTTAGTTAAATACAAAAATTTTATTTTTTGAAAACGTGGGTTGACATCCGTCCGAGGAAGCTTTTACTTCTCGGGACTGACAACGTCAGGCAACTCACCCATCTATCTACTAATCAATTTTTTGTGTTAAATTTTTTAAGACAAAGATCTCACACATTACCAGTGATGATTTCAATTTTAAATAGGTATCTTCTTCAACATAATATTTATATTTACTTGACCTTTAAAGATATTGTTGGTCTATATATTTAAAGATGTTGCTGGCACTTCTCAAGACTGACAATGTCAAGCAACTCACCCTTCCATCTACAATGTCATGTGAAACAAAGATCTAGCACGGTACCCTTGATGATTTCACAGCAATCTAATACGCAAGAGGTAAGCTAAACCCTAGCATATTTGCAATTATGTTTAATTTCTTACCAGTGATGATTCTTTCTTGATTTCTTAGAATTATATTAATTTATTTTTAATATATTTTATCTTCCTGTAGACCAAAGGATTTTTTTTCTATTTACTATCTCTTTATTCTCCATTTGTTGGTGAGTGGTAGCTTCCCAAAAAATAGATATTCCTGCCACCTGATAGGATAAAGATAACTAAAATAACAAAAAATTAAATTGGAAAGTGATGTCGAAACATGTCACAATATTACCAAATTCAATATTCACATTTCCCTGATTCAAACCACAAGAGACTTGGCTGAGTCACCCTCCGTTAATATTAAAGTACATTGATCAGAATTCTTCCCTCTTGCTTGATTTGCATCGAGTTTGGGAACATCAATTAATTTCCCCTTCTTGGTTCCATCAGTTTTCTTAAGATCTTTTTTTTGTTTAAACTTTTCCACTGCACTCCTCAGGTCAAACAAAGTTACAAAGCTCATCTTAGATACCTGACCATACACCATGAATCTTCTTATACTGGAAGAGACTGTTTCCAATTACCTTACACATATCACATCATCTTTCACACTTTCATTAACTCACAACCTTTATAGGCAATAACCTTGTGATGCAAAGATAGATGAGCATTTGAATCAACGCATTCCTGGAGCCACTATCAAACCTTGCATTGACCTCTAAGAATCCTTTAAGAAACAATGTGTTATACTCTTCCTTACTATGCACAAATCTTATGACAAGGTAACATCAATATGAGATTTCTCAACTTTATAACATTTGTAGATACTCATTTTTCCCTACTTTGAGCATGAATCAGAAGTTAACCTCTAATACACAATACATCTTCTTGTAGTAGCAATACATTCTTGTCTCAACACCATGATAGACCACATAATGACATATAGAAACAATGTGTTATACTCTTCCTTACTATGCAGAAATCTTATGACAAGGTAACATCAATATGAGATTTCTCAACTTTATAACATTTGTAGATACTCATTTTTCCTAACTTTGAGCATGAATCAGAAGTATAACCTCTATTACACAATACATCTTCTTGTAGTAGCAATACATTCTTGTCTCAGCACCATGATAGACCACATAATGACATATAGCATGACATTTGGGTCTTGACAGACCTTGAACTTTTCTCAAAGATGTGAAAACATTTCTTAAGGCATAAAACAAGGTCCTCTTAATATGTCACCTTTTAGAACTACAAGACATTGATGAATCAACACCTTGACATGGTCTTATACCACTTTTAGAGAATTATAAATCTCCTTGATGAAATTCTTTCACTTTGTACATCATGAAGCACTGATAATTTTCATCACCAACTAGGAATGAGTTAGCTTGAAGCACTGACAGAGTAACTTGCACTTGACACTCCAATATTCAATTCATGAATTCCTTAACAAGGATGAGCTTTACCAACTAGATAACAGGACAGATTGCTAGACCTTAGCATCATTGACTTGGATATCTTTATTTTAGACTGATAAAGGTCATTCATAAAATCCAAACACACTTTGAAGTCCTCAACACGTTCAAAAATCATAGTACAACACAGATTCTTAACCTATCAACCTTAAGTCTACTTTCATAGACAGTATAAACCCCACAGATACAATTAAAGTCCCACGACATAATTTTCAAGATAATTAAAGTCCCACAAGATATTCAGGCAATAAATTTTACATTATACACATTAAATCGATCATCGTCTTTCATCATCATCTATCATTGATTATCAATTGTCATCATTCATCATCTACGTCCACATACTATTCATGACAATGCAAGTAAACAAGAAACATACATATAATTCATGATAATCACCATCTAATCACCATATAATTAAATTCAAATAGCATAGTACAAACTCAATAGTTGAAGTTTTCAAATTCAATATTAAAAGTTTAGTCAATAATAAAAGTTTCTAATTTTCACAACCATCTAATGCAATCAAAATTAAAGATTGTATATAATTAAATTCAAATACCATACTCAATATTAGAAGTTTTCAAACTCAATATATATAGTTTCCCCAATAATAAAAGTTTCTAGTTTTCAACCCTCTTTTTCTTTATCCAATTGTACTCCTCTGCTCCCTTCCCCAACGGCTTCTTCCACTATGGTTGTAACCCTTTCCCCAACAGCAGAAATAACCCCTGAACTTATAAGATCTTCTGCAGCACTGTCCAGATTTTTTATAATTCTTTCTTCTTGATTTGTTGCATCTCCATGCGACAGCAAATTTGGATCAGCAACTGCTTTGGCTTTGAACAAGATGTCAGGGTCGAGACCATGCTCTTTAATGATCCGCTTTAGTGTATTGTTTTGTTTGTTAACCAAAACAATATTTTACTTCAAATTTTTTGCTACGGATAAGCTGTTCTTTGCTGTTTCCAAGTGAACTTGCAAAACCTTCACCTGACTCTTCAAATTTTCATATTTCAACTGCACAAAAAGAGTAACGTCAATTCAAAGTATTAATGTAAATTCAAAATTTCAAATTAACAAAAATGATTGTTAGAATGTAATAGTACTTACAACCGCTCTATCTCTTTCGGCATTTGCGATTGATACCAAATCCTTGTCCTTTGACCATTTGTTAAAATATGCCTGGGCCTCGGCACTAATATTTTCCAATTTGTTTAGTGCCTTATCTAGAATGCCATCTTTATAGTCGTTTTTAAACGTGACAGTCCCACATTTTACTTGGGTAAGTAAGGAATCCATCTTTGCAGGTTGATTCTGGACTGCAGCGTATAAACTATCCCTTTGCCAATAATTGTCATAACGACTAATAATCTCATTGATAAGAATTTTAGCCCTTTTCTCCCATTCTATAAGCTGTTGGATTTGAGGAATTATAAACTCACTGACATGGGATTGACAATCATTACCAATTAAGTTCTCCAAAGGAAAAGGTGGAAACTCTTCACTATCTGAATCTGAGGCAGAAGATCTTGCTGGAGAAGTGTGGGGGCTTTCACCATGACCAAGATCAACTGCTCCTTATTTCTGTCTTTGGGTGGGCTGATCCTGTTGTTGAAAAAATAAATCAAGATTTAGATAAATAAATTTGAAGACTGAAGATTTAGATTTAGATAAATCAGAATGTAATTAAAAATTGTAAAGAATATTAAAATTGAAATTTGAAGACTGAAGTATACCTGCTGGCCTTGAATCATCTCACGGGTATTGAAAAAACCAGTTGGGTCATTGCTATCAATGCCCAAATAATCTTCATCTAAATTTATATTGTTCAAAATAGATATGCCCGTTGCACTAGGCAAGCCACCAAGTGAGAGAGTTGGAATTCGAAATGAGGAGTCAAGGTTTAGTGTCCCGCTAGGGGCCGGAGCAAAAGACATGCGTTTACCAATGGTCTTTTTCACTGTTCCTCTGGTTGGCATTTTAAAAATTAATGGTTGAGTGGGTGTCAGTGCCGTGGCTTGATCATGACTGACATGTGCTGAAAAGTACAAGAAAAAATTAAAAATATTAAAACAATTCATAAAGTCAAAACTACGAAATTAAACGTTCTATAGAAAAGTTGTACCTTGTTGTCGAGGGGTTGTTTTTTTCAGTGCTACGGGTGGCCTTGTAGGAGTTGTACTCAGTGGCTATTCTGAAGATATCAATGCATGTGACTGTATTGAGTGAGTTGGGGAAGAAGGTTCCATAGTCCCTGCTATTCATCAATATTAGATGTTGTCAATTTTTTTTGATAAAATTTAAATTGAAAACTAAATCTGCAACTTTGGAATTTGTAATTAATATATGAGAATGTATTACTTCTCTGGCATTTAACGAGTTCAAATTGTTGAGGGTCTGGAGAGGAGTGAGCTTCCATTTCAGAATGGGAGTCCCCCGAAGCCTCCGCGTGTAGTTGGCCTCTTCCTCTCGACATCTTTTTTTTTTTGGGAATGGCTTCAAGATATCTTCTCTGCAAAACATTAAAATTTAATATTTAATAACTTCGCACTGTAATGAAGAAAATTGTAATACAATTACAAACTAAATAGTTTATACCTGTTGTTCTGCAAATGGAATTGAGAATTTCTTCAAAGCCTCATCAGAGCAAGTAGGAATTTCTTTAGCTTTTAAATTTAAAAGTGCCTCATAGTAGAAGCCGAGGAGATAGTTTGTTGAATAAACGAAAGGTTTTTCTGACATTTTTGAATTTGATATGTCAGCTCTTATTTTTTTGGATAGAAATGTGCACCAATCGAATTTTTGTTTTGAGATAGTGGCACAAATGTATACAATGGCCCAATTTGGTATATTTGTTTGGCGACCCTGCATAACAATTCTGGCTTGAAAAAATGTAATAAGTGCAGCAAGAAAGTGGTGTACAATTGATTGTGTATCTACACCATGCCTGGATTTATTGACATGGGCTGCAAATGCGAAACAGTGAAAATTACTATCAATTTATAACAGCAAATTGTATCAGAACAAAAAACAGAATAAAATTTTTGAATTAAAACGAATTATACTTACAATCAACATGGAAACCATACTTTGATTCGAGAAATTTCTTGTTTTCTTCCACGAGTGTTGCCTTGGTTGTAACAGTTGGTAAATTTCTGATAGGAAGGCCGGTAAACCGATGTATGTCATTCGGTTCAATAGTGAATTGGAACATTTGGCCATCGTTCAGAGTCACATAAAATATACCGTCTTTTGAATTGTAGCATGACAGAAGGTAATTCAAAATATCCGGATCTGTTTCGAAATGCGGCATATTAACGAGCCCTGTAAATCCACACTCTTCAATTATACCTTGATATTCTGGAGACATCCTTAAAGCCGTATGGATATGAGGGCATAAGGGATTCCTGTAGGTTATCTTGGAAATCGATTGACTTGGATTCTCTTCATTTTCTTGCTGAACTTGCAATTGGGAGGCATGTGAAGTCTACATTGTAGCTGTAATTGCGTCTTTGTCAAAGATTTAAACCTGCAAAAATTCAAGAACGGGAAAACGTAAACGAGAAAATGAGTGGAATAAGGGTATTTATAACCTAAATATGGGCGTCACTGTCCCCTATTGACGTGCGTCATTTGCTTCAAATGACGCGCGTCAATAGGAAGCAGTGTCGTGCGTCAATAGAAGGTTGTGTCGCGCATCATTTGTTTATAGTGTCACACGTCATTTGATTACAGTGTCGCTCGTCAATAGAAGGCTGTGTCGTGCATCATTTGTCTATAGTGTCGCACGTCATTTGTCTGTAGTGTCATGCGTCATTTTATTACAGTGTCGCGCGTCATTTGTTTACAATGTCGCGCGTCAATAGAGGACAATGTCGTGCGTCAATAGAGGACAATGTCGCACGTCAATAGATGACAATGTCGCGCGTCAATTCAGGATAATGTCACACGTCAATGGAGGACAATGTCATGCGTTAATAGAGGGCAATGTCACGCATCAATTGAGGACAATGTCACGCATCAATAGACTGTAATGGCACGCGTCAATTAGTGACTGTGTCGCGTGTCAATAGAGAACAGTGTCACGCGTCAATAGAATCAACTGACGCGCGTCATTACGATCTAGTGTCGTTCCAGTGTCGCACGTCATTAGGAGCTATTGTCGCACCAGTGACGTGCGTCATTAAGGATTCCTATTGTCGCACGTCACTGATTTAGCCTTGAAAAACCAGGTGAAAATTTTGTTTTTGAATACTATCAAATTTTCCTTTCGCTGAAAGTGGTTACGGGGATATTCGCCAGGTATTTTCCACCTTCAATTTTATAGGGGTGTCTTAAAATGAACCCTGTTCTTAGCGCTGATGAAATTGATGAAGTGGTGTGTTTTTCTGGATCCCTATGAATCAATTGTAGCTCCATCTACCTGTAAAATATTAACAACTGTTCTAGATGATGCATAAATTAAAAATTACAATTCATAGAATCATTAACTGAATGAGAATCTTTAGTCAGTAACCGTATCACTGATAACCGATTCACTGAATCACTGATTCACCAAAGTTCCAAACCGTAAAGGAATTCCGAATAAAAATTTAGAAGGGATGAATCATGAGGCATGTCAGTGACTGGAGCTCATGACATCACCGCATCAGATCTTTCTCCAAATCCTGAAGCTAAGTAATCAAACCCTAACCTCATCTACTCTTACATTTGATGTTGTAGTAATTTTATTCTATATTGAATCAATTATATATTGTATTTTGATTTAATTATTCAAATTGACAAAACTAAACAATTAAGTGGTGCTCAATTTCGAAAAAGAGATAAACAAAAAATTGAGGAGGAAAAAAACCTTTTGAAAAAGATACCTAAAATAAATATATTTTTAAGCGCATCAAATGAAAATTTAATGTTAAATGTAGTTTTTAATGAAAATGAGAATTATTCTTTGATAAATGAGGTTAGTGACCAAAATAAAAAATTAGAGACACATTCAATGGGAGATGAGAACACACAAGAAGAGGAGAAAACACAAGAAGAGGAGAACAATGAAAATACTATTGTTAAACCCATTATTAATAAACATTTCATTGTAGAACCCAATCCTGTAAAATGGGTAATAGACAATGATACAATAGAGTATATAGTTGTTAATACACCAAAATAAGATATGACCGTTGATTTTTCAAATTCAAAATGCCAATACTCATATTGTTCTAGATATCTTTATAAATATTTGTTTCAATGGAAAATTTTAAACAATGAATGAAAATTAAGAGAATGACTGCTTTACTCAGAGTCAAAATGAGTTGTTTATTGCATTCCTTGTCACATTTTTCAAACAAAATCAACTACATTTTGCAAAATTGGATTTAATGATTGGAAAAATGAATCGTCTAGTTTGAGAGAGCATGATGATTCCCAGAGTCCGCAAAGGACTTAAATTTTTTGAGATTTTTCCTCCATGCCCGTAAAAGCAAAGGAAAAACAATCCACATGCCATCCAAGCTATCATTTCAAGTTTTGATTTTCAGAAAACCCGAATTATAATGTATGTTTCAAATAATCAAAAGATGTCCAATCTTTGGTGAAGTGCAAAGTGGTCCCCATAGTGGGTGTTTTGTGGGTATTATGATTATTTCTTTTACCCACAAATAGAGAGTTAAATTTTTGTATGCTCCACAAGAAGATAGATAAAACAAGAAGACAAAGTGGCATGTTTAAAATAGGAAAGACTTTCCTTGCAAGAAATATTATTTACTCTTTCTTTCTTAAAAATAGATCAGTCAACTTCAGTTGACCAATTTTAATCAAGGATAGTAAATGCCTATTTGTAATTGCATGCTCTATTTTTATTCAAGGATAAAAATAAGATGCATGGCTGAGTACAAGCCTTGAACTATTTTTAGTAAGAGGGGGAAATTGTTTTGCTACATATTGTGTGCTCTGGAAAAGCAAAATGGGGAACTTCTGGAGGAATTTTTAGTTAAAGGAGTACTGACACAAATTTTTTCCAGTTTTACCTTCTGAGTGTGAAGAATTTATGCCTTACCAATTATTTGCAGTCTTTCATATTTTTCTATTATTCTTGTGAATGCAAATTCCCTGATTAATCATCTTACCTTGTTGCAAAATTTAGTAGTCTCTACATGATATTCATGTGCATGTTTAGCTTAGTAGTATTGTTGTGATAATCTCCCTTAGTACATCCAAGTTTTTTGCCCTTAATATTCTGTAAAAGAACTGTTGGTTCGTGCACCAAAAAAATCCTTCACATATCAATTGTGCATATACTCAGTCAAATCCCACATACAAATTTGGTGTATCACCTTATCTATAATTATTTTGCTGTCATCTTTTACCCCTAAACCCCAGAAGCAATTTAGGATACATCAATAAGAAACCAGACTTGATATCGGAGACTCACCTCAAAATAGGTATACCCACAGCCCTTAGGTGTTTCCATTGTATCTATGAAAGAGAAAGATCAAATTTTGCAAGCTTAGAAAACCTGCAGCCATCTCTCTACAGGGTGCACTTTTGAGAGATAACAAATTCTACACTTGCAAGTCAGTACCAAAATGAAGTAGAGTATTTGAAAAATGTTCTAAAGAAGATTGTTACAACAGTGAAATTCCTTTCTACTAGAGGTATTTCCTTTCGTGGTGGTGATAATTTATTAGGATCTTCTAGAAATAAATTTTTTTAAGGGTGTTTAGAACTTATTGCATATTTTGACCGATTTTTGGCAAATCACATTTCACAATATGCAAATGCAGGAAGAGGAGTTCCATCTTATTTATCTATGATAACATGCAATGAATTTATTGACCTTATGGCACAAAAACTTATTAAAAAAATAGTTGAAGAACTCCACAATGTAAAATATTTTTCAATTATTGGTGACCCAACACTTGATGTATCGTCACACTGACCAGTTAGAATTTGTGGTAAGGTATGTTTCTCAAGATGGAATTCCAGTTGAATGATTTTTAAAACACATTCCTCCAGTCGGACAAAAATCATGTGATTTAGAAGCTTCTTGTACTAATAACACTAGATGCACTATGACATTATTATCAAATATTGTTGAGGAGAAAGCATATGATAATGTAAGTAACATGTTTGGAAAACACACAAGTCTACAAAATAGGATTAAAAATCACAATTGTATGGCTCAGTTTGTACCTTGTTCAAGGAATTCCTTAAATATTGTTTGGATCTTTCGCTGCAAAATGTTGTACAATAAATATATTTATTTTTTTGCTACTTCAACTTATTTATACTTTCCTAAGTGCCTCAACTTATCGGTGAGAAATTTTAATTAAATTTTTTGGATGGAAGTTGTCCCATGTTGTAAAATCCATTTTTGAAACAAGATGGTCTAATCTAGAGATGATGCAGTTAAATCAATTTTCTTGGGCATATAGTAAAATTTGAGATGTTTTCCTAAATATATTACAAGACAAAAATCAAACAACTACCACGTGACATGAAGGAAAGTGTATACATGAAAAACTATACAAGTTAGAAACTTGTCTAATGAGTTGTATTTGGCATAATATTCTTGAAAGAATGGACACAACTAGTAAATATCTACAAAAGGGTAAGACATTGATTTAACCAGTGGTTGTGACTCAATATAATTCATTGATAGATTATATGCAAAATATTAGAGAGAATTTCAATACATATGAACAACATGCTAAAATCATCAGTGGAAAAGAAGAGTATGAAATTGATGATAAAAGAAAAGAAAAAGAAAAGTTCACTTTGATGAAAGGAGAGATGTCGTAATTCCACAAATAGGAAGGGATGGTATGAGGGTGGAGGTATTCTATGTTATTATAGATAACTTAATAACGGAATTATCAAGAAGAAATGAAGCATATAGTGTTGTTAAATGATAGGTTTGGATTTATGGAACAATCTAAAAGATATTGATAATGAGACAATATTGAAATGATCTAATTCTTTAGTAAAAATATATAACACAGACTTGGAAACCTCCCTTGACATTAAATGCATCCATTTCTAGTCATTAGTAAGATGTGAAAACTTGACAAGTATATCATCAATGTCAAAATATTTAAGAAAAAGTGGACTAGACACCACGTTTCAAAATTTGGATGTCTGCAATAAGAATGTTTCTTTGCATTCCTATTGGAAATTGCAATTCTGAGAGAGTATTTTCCACTCTAACAAGAGTAAAAACCAATTTAAGGTCAACAATGGGTGAAACTAGATTAAATATCCTTTCTATGTTGACAATTGAATGCGACATCACTACAACAATAAATTATGATGATCGTCATTGATAGTTTTGCTATGGCAAAGGAAAGAAAAAAACCTTCATAGATTTAATAAAATGTGTTAAGAGTTTTATTATAATTATTTTAAAAAACATACACATGTGAGGTGAGTGCTTGGTCGCTAGAGGGTGGGTGGGAGGCGGGGGGCAAACGCTTCTGAGTACTTCCTAGAGCGAACTTTAAAACCTTAATTCTGACCCTGATATGCATATATATGCTATATAGTATATATATAATATGTATGTATGTATGTATGTAAATGTATGTAATGATTATACATGTATAACATCTTATCTCACTCAAATATATAGTATATTTATGTAATATGTATTATAAATGTAGTTGTAGGAAAACATAAGTACCCCCGTGGGATAGAATTGATAAACATTAGTAATGATCTTCTTTATAAGGTGACAGTAAATCCCTTTTCAATTTCTCAAGGAGAAACTTCTATTCTGAAAGGTTCTTTGGTTGAGGGGATGTTGCAGTATACGTCATATCTAACAACCTCATTATTAGTTATGTAAATATTACAAAGTAGCATTTAAGTAATGGTTATAGAAACAATAACATGCTAGTTCATAAATACTTTGATATGTGTCCCTCATAGTTACAAGTGATTTGAAAAGGAAATGGCCATTAGATATGTTTATGAAATTTTAGGATTGAAGATTACACCTAGGAAAATGTTAATATTTCATATTTTAATTGTGAAAATTTCATTGATTTTGAGAATGCACATCTATCTATAACATCTACTGACACATACAAAGTTAATGTCACAGTAAATTGATATCCTTTGGAATATTATTTTGTATATTTGAACTGATTTTTCACCATACCATGTGTAAATATTTTTTGGTGTTCAAGGAAAAGACAATGGTATGATGGAATGTACACTAAATTTTAATTTCTAAGTTAATTGGTTACGTGGAAGTGGTTAAAGAGATAAACAATATCTACCTGATTAGATCAATATCTAGTTGGAGAAGATACCAAAACGTTAGATCACAGATTGATAAAATTATTATTCATAATAAATGTAGCCGAGATTGGAATACAAATTATTTATATAGATTGGCGATAGGACCAACCTACTATTGAAAAAATCCAATATCACCACCATTATCGCCATAAATAAATATTATGGGAGAATGTGACATGTTATTGAATCATTATAGCAGTTTTCATTACTTACCAATAATTTTATGTTTAGGTTCATGTCGATTCCATAAACATTTGTACTAAGAAGCCACACTCAATCCTACGTGTATTTTCATGTGCAGTGTTAACGTTGTATTTTTTCCTTTCATTACGATTTAACTCCTAGGTGGACTATATGCTATTAAATATAACACCAAAATTTGGTATCGCTACCCTTTTTTCCATGTTCGCTTCTTTCACCATGGCTCCTATCAACAATCCTATATCTTCCTTTATTTTAATTCATTTTCATATTTTAATTCTCATCTTT
The DNA here is from genome assembly GCA_019776745.2 of Taxus chinensis. Lineage (NCBI taxonomy): Eukaryota > Viridiplantae > Streptophyta > Pinopsida > Cupressales > Taxaceae > Taxus > Taxus chinensis. The sequence goes on from CM034153.1 coordinate 98,216,571, forward strand.
CCTATATAAAGAAGCCTATCGAATTTGAATTAATCTTCATTTAATAGATTTTGTAATCCTCCTCTCATTAGCTAATTACCTCTAATTAGCTTTCATTTCTCTTCCCTAAGTTGCTTTATTATCCCTAACTACCTAGTTCCATATACCTATGAGTTTTTATAGCTTTTATTTAATCCATCTTTATCCAGAGGTAATTCCACCCCTCAAGGTTTTTTTGATAACATGCATCAAATATCTTGTATCCCAAGAAAAAGCTCTGATTTAAGGACAAAAAATCATATGCATAGAAGTGTTGATATGAGTTTGCATAATTTTTTACTTTAACTGTTCCTGTCCATATTTTAGTGAAACCCAACAAGTTGGCATTAAAAATGTGAAAAAAAATTTCAGCCAAGCTTTCTAAAAAAATGAAGTTAATCAGCTATAGTCCTAGTCTGTGCACCGTAATTTGAGGAAGAATTATGAGTATTGATCATTAGCCTTGAAGACACTAGCCGCCACGATCCGCACAGATGTGACAGTTGGAACATCATGCGAAGAATGGTTACATAGAGACCGCAGAAGTAGAAACATATCAACAAGTTTTGTTATCACGTGGTTTGGGACATCTAGATAATGCGGAGGATGCGAATCGTCACCAAGTTTTGTTATCACGTGGTTTGGGACATGTAAGCCAAATAAAATGGGAGGATTTCCGATTCTTCATTCAGGGGACTTTCATCCATGACAGTTGGGACAAAAGTACGTGTGGGACGCGGAAACCCTAAAGACCGCCAATTGAATGGAAAATCTCCACGTGTTACATATCAAGGTAAAGAGGAGCAAGTAAAAACTGCAATCAGCCGAAGCAAGAGATACTTCGTTTGGGAAATCCGATTTGAAAGGTAAGTGCACGCGAAAAGATTCATAAACGGCTGATAGCAAATCATTCTTTAATTTTTTCTTTGTTTAACCCGTGAAACTTCAAACGGCCTAACTTTTGAACTATTGAGGACAGAAATTTTCATTAAAATTAGACTTTCTTGATCACGACGTTCCAGTAGTTAATATCATTGATCCTCAAATGGTAGAAAATAGACCCAAATTAGGATCTAAGCAATTTTCAATTGATGGCCATAACTTTTGCATCACTAATACGAAATTGCACAAAATTTGTACTGTTCAATCATGATTACGAGCCCGATATTGTGGATCAAGAAATTTTAGATTCACGGGTATCAAGAAATTATGGAAGAGGAATTTTAAATTTCGTGCCCTGGGTTCAGTAAGAGTGAATAATTTCATTGGTGGTTGAGAGAATAACTCAAGGAAACCATAATCATTCTTTCTCTGTTAGCAGCACATGGGAAGTATGGTGCAAGCACTTTTGCAAGTGATATCGACACTATATTTGAATTTGAAAACTCCATTTAATGCATCAAAACAAGTGAGTTCAAGGAATTATGTTAGGATATTTACGCAATGCTCCATGTCTCTATTGCATGTCTCAATATTTCTAAAATGGCCTGTTGAGGCTAATTGTCCCAAAACTGTCCTAGTGATGTCTGGTATTTTTATTCAGATAGCAAATCACATGTCAAGGTAACTTAGATTTATCAAGCCAATGTTGGATGAATTGTAAAGATAGAAGCTTACCATGGTGATCCATATCATAATAAATTGAACTGTAAAAGCATATCATGAAGCAATAAAGATATCTAATTTGGGGATATATATTCCCCTGCTATGTTTATAATCTTGCAATTCTTCTTTCACCATCTTAATCTTGGTCTAATTGAATAATTGTGATAAACATTATGTTCTTGCAGGGATCCATTATCATTGTGTATGCTTGGAATATCATTGTGAATGCATTTTGCTAGATTATGGAGAACTTTCATCACCTCTTCTAGTGTGCACTTTGCCTATGTATTTCACACATTTGGAGACTACTCGCACACCCTCCTTTTCTGGTGTATCACCACTTTAGTGTAAGCTTTCATATTATGCATTATCTCTCCCTGGTCCCTTGGAAATTTAGATTAGAATATGCTAGTTTCCCCTGAGATATTAGAGTAGATTGTGGCAAGTAGTTTAGGAGCATTTAACCAGCTTTCTCTAGAGGCCTATCTCAAGTAGCAAGTTCGACAACTTGGAGATTAGTACCCATGTTATCCAATCACAGCGTGATTTCAAGTATATCCACTTGTATAAACATAAGGGTGCTATGATTCAAGCTCTATATTTAACACCAGCTTTATCTCGCACCTACCGATGACACTTCCCTAGGAGATCCTAACGCACCTATATGCTTTAAAAAATGCATCCTAATCCATGAAACCCACATATCTCGAATAAATCACCCATCAACCATCCAAAGAGATGATGGTTTCCAGCACTTGGTAGTGACCCGCCTGGGCTACCATTGACCCTATAAAGTTGGTTTCACCCCCCTTCAAAACAAGACATAATTAGAGTTGTCTTATGTTGTGTGAATTTATCTTCGATCTTGAGCATCATTTCAGATGTGTCAACCTTCTTGGAGTCCATTTGAGCTATTCTTCCATCTCTTGTGGAGATGTTGGGAAGTTTATTCTTTCTTTGTGTTGGTGAACGCTATCATTTCTTATTAATTCTATTATATTTTAGGTACTAACAGAATTTCACCTTCAGTCTCTCCTTATAATAATTTTGTTTACAGGTCCCGTCCATTCAACTCATCCATCCTCATACATTGTCTTGTGCTTCCCAGGTAATTTTCACTCCACCTACATCACCATCAACCCAACCCCGTGTGATCACTCATTTTATCTTCCAAATCTTCATCATTTTATTTCTTTGTTCCATTATCATACCCAATTCTCATAGCTCTCATCCTACCTCTCTATCAATGAAAAACTATTACGTTTATCTCCAGTCACTCCTAAATCAACCCAATTTTCATCGACATGAGGCCTATTTCCATCCAATCCATACAAATCTTTATTTTCTTACATCCTTTATCTTCCCTTTTTCCTGATCTTCCTCTACAGGTTCCTGTCAGTATTCTCAAGCCTCTGTGATCATATTATTGACATTCAAATCTTGATAGATCTGCATTTCCAGGTTGATGTCAAGAATCATATTCTCAAGTCATCGTCAACTTTCATTCTATATCCTGCATCACCATCAACCTGGCCTGGTATATTTTAATATATATAAATCTACATCAGATTTTTGTGTCTTACATTCTCACTTTCATTTGCCTTAGCCTCAACATATTATCTTGTTCATTAGTATTGCTTTTATCATCTCTTATCAGACATGTGGGTTGACATCTACTAAGGCATTTAATGGTTCTTAGAATTCATGAACATTACAGTGGACCTTATACAAATGTTATACAATAATCTCTTAAAGGAGACTAAAAATTTAGATGGAAATGAATAGGAGAAATATAATTTTTTCCTTAGAATCTATTGGGGCTAGTGGGCCCTATCAATATATATAGGGGACATGACATGACGATCACATCCATTATGGACTTATGGCATTGAGCCCACTATCATGTCATGGATCTAGTTTAGTGCTAATATAATTGGCTTTCAAGGAGTGCAGAGTACAGTAAAGGTTATAAATAACTAATTGCCTCCTTCATGGCTTCTGCATGTGATATTGGATCCTGCTACGCTGTATATTGGTAATATTTTTATTATTATTTTGATCATGGTCTCCACCATGGTGACACCAATGTCTCTTATGGCTGCCACTCTCTCTACCATATCACCCATCTTCAATTGAGGGGTTCTGTGTTCAAGTCCGACAAAGTTTAACAATACTCACCTGCAAAAGAGTATTCTATTTGAATATTTTATAATATTTGTATGAATCATTATATTATTTTTTTAATCCATATTGACTTTAAAAATTGAGATTCAAAGAAAGTGTGGATTCTCCATGTTTATGTGGTGACAGGTGATGTAGGAGGTTGGCTATGTAGTAGCTTTTGCAGAGTATGCCATCTAGTCTTAGCACCACTTAGGGTGAAGAATAATGTTTGTAAGCCTTCAAGAGTGACCATATCTAAATTTCCATTTTCACAGTGTGCGGAATCAAAGCAGGTACCTCTTTGTTTGGTAGGTAGGCATATGAGTTGATTTACTATTTCCTCATTTGGAAGTTCCAATAAGGTCCGTAGGGCCTTCAAAATTGTAGGTGAGTTGTCTTCAATGTTGTTCTTAGAAAACATAGATGAAAAATCATGAATTGTATGTCGTAGCATAAGGTTTAGTAGGAAATAACAGAGCCATGACAAGTTGGAATTTACTTTCTACAAAATTACAAGTTTGTGTTAAATGAGTGATTTCTATTATTTTTCTCAATAATAATTTTGTAAATTGTAATTTGAAATTTTGTTTTAATATTCTTATAAACTTTAATGATGTTTATGAATCTTGAAATTAATTCAACTAATACTATTTTTAATGAAATAATTAATATGTGAAAACACAGTCCAATCTATTATTTGGAATTAAACAAAGGTCACACAAGTATGAGAATGCTACATATAGTAAACATGTGTAGCTCTTTACGAGGTACTCAACAAACAACTAATGGCTGAATATTGTGGGCCAACTTCAAGATATACAAGCAATGTTATCATGACACGAGTGTCCTGTAATCAGGGTTTCAATTCGACAGCCATCCATGCCAGTTAGAAGAGATTATGAAATCTCCGTCTCTGTCGATTCATTCATCGTCTATGTTTGAACCTTTACTGTTAAAAGAGGTACTGAAACATCCGCAGTTGCATCCATATTTCCCTACTATCCCGCCATATGGGAATTACATGAACTGTAAAGAGGCCATTTTCCTGATACTGTAGGTGTAGTTAACCACAACATCAATGGAAGGCTTACAACCGTTTGATGACGTCAATGAAAAATGTATTATCCAGGCTTTAGATCTATGATTCCCTTCAACCGCCTTGTTTTATTTGACGGACATCAATTTTTGTGGGAAAATCACACCACCGTTCTCTATTTCCCTGAGCTTTGAGTTATCATTGTAATTCCATGAAGCCAATCGCTTAAGAATTGATTCTTCCACTCCATTTTTGTCGAGCTTCCTGTGTTTGAGAGGTAAATATTCGAGCTTCATTGGAGGAGGTTTTACTAACCCCAGGGTGAACAATTGTTGCCAATTCAAAGACATTTTAGTGCCCGAGGGTGGAAGCTTTGAAGGCATACGATTTGGTTTGGATTTAAATCTACTAAAGGGAGGGGCGGATTCACTAGAGCTATAAATTTTTCTCTGTGAACCTTCAGAATTACCCCTGCTGCAGTAAATCGACTGCAAGTGCTAGTCCAGCAATTCAGTTCTCCACGCCTTCATCTTCTCTTTCAACAGATGTCGATTTTCACAACAGAAATTTGATAGACAGTAAGAATTTTGTCCGTTGGGTTCACTCCGACATCTTTTGAGATCGAAAGGAAGGAGCCAGCCCCATCGGAACAGATCATCGGTTAGGAACGCCAGGAATGCCATTGAGCTGGTGCACCTCAGGTCAAAGTTAAAATACTCCTCGGGATCTGAACAGCTAGTGTTCAAACCCTGTAACTTATTCTCCCGTTTTGCGTTGTCGTTGTGAATGGGCCGGTCAAAAAAGGATAGAGAAGGATAAGGGAAAATAAAATTGGTGGATCGAGTTATTGCCATGTCCGCCATGGATGATTGTTACAAAGCTGCGTCCGCAATACTGTTAAGTATTGCATTCGAGGGGAGGTGTTAGGGTGGAAAAGTAGTACGCTAGTAGTCTCTCAAGGGTAAAATGAAGCAGGTCAAATAGAAGCAACTCAAACATCGTAGGGACGTGGTAAAACCTGTTCAATCTGCACACCATTGTTGTAGAGATGTATCCGGAGGGTAGCCATGCCTCCCATTTAATTAGTTGATTGAATTTTCTTTTAAGCTTAATTTATGTAAGTTTTAGCTTGATAACAATTACCTAGTGGTCCCATGGGGTTGCCACTCCTAAAATAATTCCACTACTATTGTAGAGATATTTTAGGGATATTTTAGCATATTTATGGTCCCATGAAACTTTTAATTTTTTTGAATAGTAGTTGTTGAGTTGCCTTTCCCTCCATTAAAAACTCTCCCTCCAAAATTCTTCCCGCCAATGAATTTTTTATGGCATGGAAATATCCATTTGGAGAAAAAACATTTAAGCAGGTTAGGGAAAGCTCTAGCCCCCCCTTTTTTCCACCCACTTCCTAAAAATCAGGGGCTCCGATTTTCCAAGGGCAGATTCCTTTTTATCCTGCAGCAGAGTTTGTAAATTCTCATGGGACTTGCTACAAAGCGAATTTTTGAGTAGTAGCCCCCTCTATGGGATCCCTCCCTTAGATAATATTGGTAGTTTAGTTTAACATATTTATTTCTAAATAAGAATCAAAATTTAAGTATTTGACATCTATAACTTTAATATCAACATCATTTTTAAAAATGATATCACCTTCAACAGGCATGTGTATTCTTTTAATAGTCGCTTATATCCTTCTCTTCCATTTAGATGGGAAAACAAATTATTATGTACTTTTTATCAAAATATTATAATGATTAAAGAAGAATTTTATTTTATTTGATAATAATGTGAATCCAACTGTAAGAGGTTGAAATACCTCCAAAACACACATAAAATAATTTATAAATAAAAACCAGAAGTTTAAAAATAGCTTTCTTCTCATTTTGGAATCCACACTAATCTTTTAAATCATGACAATCCACCTTTTATTTTACGTATACTCTAAAAAACTAAAATGCTGAAAAACCCTAAAATGCCAAAAATTACCTACCAGCAAAACTACTCAAATGGTCCTCAAAATTTGTGTGCCAAATATTTAGTCATAAATTAAGGCTTGAACAAAATTTTGACTTATTCTAACAAGCACAAAAAAGGTTTGTAAATTTATAAGACCTAGTCAAAAATGGAAAACATGTTTGGAGCCTATTTTAGGCCACCAGATGAAGGAATTTGGGACAAAAAAATGTGTCCAAAAGGTAAGAACCTTGCAAGAAAATTTTACCCTAGCATAGTACTAGTGTATATATACCATCTTGAAAAATGTCAAGACCATCTGATGGTCTGATCAAAAGTTATGGTCTCCGCAAGTTATGGTCCTGCATAATTCTCCCCTTGTTGAAAAGAATTCAACTCCTATGAATTCCGTTTACGGAATTCATCTAATTTTGAACTTTCAATCTTCTTCAACTCCCACCGAAGAATCCAAGTTTTTTTTTTTTTGTTGTAAACCTTCCTATTGTACAAAATATATGTTTTAGCTCCCATGTCTAGTAGTGATTATCTTTTGGTCGAAGACACACATCACCCCTTCCTTTTTCTTCTTCAACATTTGTTGCTCCAAGTTTATTTCTTCCTCCTCCAAAACATTTTCATCATGACTTAGAAACTTATATAAGTCATAAACGTTTAAAAATTGGTGAGATAGAAAAATTGTCAGGTAGCTCCACCTTGTAGGCATTATCACTCAGTTTCTTAATAATCCTACATGACCCAATCTTCTTATACATGAGTTTATTATGTGCCTTTTGGAAACCTCTCCTTTCTAAGATTAACCTTAACCATATCTCCTTCTTATAATATAGTTACTCTCCTACTAGCATCTCTATCTGCTTCATATTTTACATTACTCACTTTAAGCTTTTCCCTCACTTCATCTTGCAGCTGTAGAATGTGTTCTACAAATACTTCTACATTATCACAAGTTTTAACTTAACTGGGTAGCACAATCAGATCTAGGACCCCCCTTGGGATTCCTACTATATACAATCTGGAAAGGAAACCTCCCTATTGACTTGTTTACCGAGATATTACAGGAAAACTCAACTTGTGGTAAAACTAAGTCCAATTTTTTTTGGCTTTTCTCTAGCTATGCAACGTAGGAGATTTCCCAAGCTTATGTTCACTACTTTGGCCTTCCTATCAGTGCAGGGGTGATATGAACTACTAAAATATAGTTTTGTCCCCAGTTTCCTCCATAGAGTCTTAAAAAAGTGACTCAAAAAATTCATTTCCCGATCTGAAATGATCTTTATTAGAACTCCATGTAATCTAACCACTTCTAAAAAAATAAATCTGCAACTCTGGAAGCATCATTAGTTGTTTTACAAGAAATGAAGTATTCCATCTTAGATATTCTATTGACTAAAAAAATATAGAATACTTTCGTCTCTGTGTGTTAGGAAGTCATAACATGAAATCCATACTCAAATCAACCCATGCCCTTGTAGGGATAGGTACTGGCATATAAAACCAAGTATTTTATGAATGGCCCTTATCTTTTTTGCACACACTACATCTTGATACAATAATACTTGTGTCCCTCTTTACCTATGGCGAATAATAATTTTCTCGAACAAGAAATTTTTTATTACTTATACGAAAGTGTCCAGCCAACCCCCCATTATGCAATTCTCTTATTATGTTTCCTCTCATTGAACCAAAAAGGATGCAAAATTGTTTCCCCTGAACAAATAACCATCTTGCATCAAATAATCATAAGAACCACTACCTAATGTATGGTCCTTAAGTTTTCTCACAACATCACCAAAATCTGGATCACCTTCAAACAATTCCTTAACTACCTCAAACCCTAATACTTCATTTTTCATTGTTGTCAAAAGTGCTACATGCCTACTCAAGGTATCAATAACTTGATTCTTCTTACACAAGTTATTATTTAAGACAAAAGTATATTCTTGTAAAAACTAAACCCATTTTGCATGCCTACTATTTATTTTCTTTTGTGTGTTTACATACCTCAAGGCTTCATGGTCATTGAAGATTACAAATTCCTTTAATACCAAGTAATGCCTCAAGTGCCTTAATGCCTAAACAATAGCATAAAATTCCACATCATAAGTACAATATTTCCTCTTGACTTCATTTATCTTTTCTCTCAAGAATACAATTTGTTATCCTTCTTGACTCATTACTTATCTAATCCCAACATGTGAGGCATCAAGTCAACCTCGAATACCTTGCTAAAATATTGCAATACAAAAATAGATGCTTCTGACACTTACTTATTTAACAATTCAAAACTATATGTTACTTCCTTGGTCTATACAAATTCCCTCCCTTTTGTACAATTTTTTATGGGTGCAACAATGCTATTAAAAATCATGATGAACTTCCTATAAAAAGTTTCCAATCCATGAAAAGTATGAACCTCTATCACAATCCTTGGAATAGGCCATTCCAAAATCACCTTTAATTTTTCCTCATCCATCCTCACTCCATCCTTTTATAGAATAAACCCCCAAAAAAACAAGACTCTTCTGAAGAAATATACACTTCTTTAAGTTTGCATATAGACTCTCTTTATGTAACAAGTCTAACACCAATTTCATATGTAACAAGATTTCTTCCATTGTCTTACTGAATATCAAAATATTATCAAAATAGACGACAACAAACTTACAATTGTGTTCTAGGAGTTCTCTGTTCATCATGCTCATTAATCTACTAGGTGCATTAGATAACCCAAATGACATCACCATCCACTCATACAATCCTTCTTTTGGTTTGAAATTTGTTTTCAATTAATTCCCTTCACGGATCTAGATCTGGTAGTACCCATACCGCAGGTCAATCTTGTTAAAATATCAAACTCCTACTAGCACATCCATCATTTCATCCACTATTGGAATTGAGAACCAATACATAATTTTGATCTTATTTATGGCCCTGTTATCTACACACATTCTCCAGTATCCATATTTTTTGGGAGTGAATAGCGTTGGATTTTTACATGGACTCATGCTTTCTCTCGCTAATCCTTTCTATATTATATTTCTCACTTGTATGTTCAAATCTTCACTCTATGTATGACTCATTTGATAGGATCCTAGTTTGGAAAGACTTATGTTGGGATCAAACCAATATGATGTTGAATATCTCACTTTTGAGGTAACCCATCTAGTAGCTCATATGGTATGAAATATTTGTATTGTTTTAGTACCTTTTCCACAACAACAGGTATATTAAAGTACTCCATTTCCATATTCTTTGACATCAATGCATAACACTAGCCAACTTCTTCTATTTCTATAACCAACTCTTTTGTAGCCTTTAAGCCCTCACTCTTCTCTTCTGCCTTGAAGGTTAACAAGACCACCTTTACACTATCCTTCGAAAAGGTATATGCATTTTTCCCTCCATCGTGTATAACTTTTCTATCATCTTTCCAAGGCATCCCTAGTAATATATGGCATACATCTATTGGGATAACATCACACCACACCTCATCCTTGTAGGTATTCCAAATCGATAACTTTATAAGACATATTTTATTTATGGTTACCTCATTCCCTTTCTTCAACCATGATATACGATAGGGATATCTGTGCTTCTCACATTTAAGATTGATTTTATCAACCATCATAGTTGAAACCATATTTTCACAACTACCACCATCAATAATAAGTTGGCATACCTTTCCTCTAGAGGTGCATCTTGTTCAAAATATATATTTTCATAACAGCGAATCACCACCAACAGTATTTTGTTCATTCTCCTTCCTTGGGGTGATCATTTTCCTCTAGATCATGAGGGTTTCACCCAATTCTGAAACAACCTCCATTTCTTCATCCTTTTCATCTTCAATTAGATTTACTTGTGGTTTTTCTCCTTTCCATCTATCTTGTGTTGGATAGTGTGTTGGTGCTCGTTTTGATCTCGCACCATTTACCCTGATTTTCCTCTGATCTGTGTGTTGTGAAACATTTTGTCTCTCGATGTGGATGTTCTAAAGATTTGACCTCCATTTGAATGTCTCTGATTTGTCCCTGTTTTTTCCCTAATTTCTTTAAAATCCATGGGCTCTGCCATTTTTCCTCTTTTACCCCAACCATGGAAGCTAGAGAATGATCAATTTATATTTTTATGGCTTTGAAAATCCAAATCCATGGTCGATAGATTCTCAGAACCATGTTTCACTTAGTTTTTTTTTTTTAAAAAATCGTCTTTAGCAAAAAAATATGGTTCTAGGCATGAATGGTGAATTTCTGTGTTTTTTACGGTCAAGCACGTGTGTTTTTCCTATCAAATTTATTCCTCAGCATTCTGCAGTCATGTGGCTTCTTTTGGTTGGTCAGGGGATGGCTAAAAAATGCTTTTACTTATCACTTTCTGGTTTTTTGGCAAAAAAGAAAATTTGGTCTCGTAGTTCCGCTCATTTCTAATTGGTTCTTTTGGTACTTATGTGGCTTCTTTTAATTGGATGGGGCATGGCGGGTTTGTTTTTGAGCTTTTTATTTTTGTATACTTTGACAAAAGATTTGAACCTACCCCATGGCCCCACCAGACTTTGATTAAAGTGAATTTTAAATGGCAGGGAAAAAGTCTTACTTTGACCTCGTAGGAGGACACATGGAAAAGTTAAAGGTGGAGATGTGGGCCTTCGGAGGAAAGTTGGATGTTTTCCCCTTTTGGCCAAATTGAGTAAAATTCTAAAATGGAAGCGTACCCTTGCCGAATAATTTTGATGCCTTAGAGTTTTTGAAGTTGCGCCATAATGACACGTGGAGGTCTCCGCTGGGTCTTCTTTTCTTAGAATTTTTAGAAACTTCTTAAAGTGCTTGAGACACATGGTGATCCTATGCTCATTCAAGGTCTAAACTGTTCTGGACCATCTCAAGATGCACCATTGTGACACGTGGAAGTTTGAAAAGTCAAAGGGGTGGGGAAGTGGACCATTGGAGGTAATTTGTATTTTTGGCCTCTTGTCATCAAATGGATTAAAATATCAAAATGGCATGCAAGCCTGATAATAAGGAGGTCAAGTTTGGATTTGAAAATGTTAAGAGGCGAGAAGGCGGGACATCAGGCGCAACTCAATTTTTTTTCTGCTTGATATGCAAAAGACTGAAATCATCAAAATGACCCGTGGGCCCGATAGAGAAAAGTCAAAACTTGCTCTAGTTAACAACGATGGTGTGGAATTTTGGAGGAAAATTGGAAAAATTTACTTTTGTGAGAAAAAGAGTTAAAAATGCAAAAGGAAGTGTGGTTCCTCTGGGACCCACATTGGGACACGTGGCAGGCTGATTTTTCAAGAGTGGAAGTGCAGAGAAAAATGTGAAAATTTAACATTTTTCCAAAAGTTGTAAAAATAAAAAGGAAATCAATGAAAACTATGCATCTATATCTGGATTTTCTGCCATTTTCACTCCAGAGCTCCTGGAGATGTGAGTCTTCATGATTTGTTGATATTTCTTACACACCAAACAGGAAAGGGGAGTAAATATGATATATAATTTTAGTGAGGAAGATCTAGGGATGTCTTTTTCCATTAAGATGAGATCTGACCTCTAGGCTCGATTTGATCTTCCATTTTTTTTTCTCGAGCATGTAAAGAACCATATTTAATAGATTAGGGGTGGAAGTGGTTAGCAAGTAGAGGGAAAAGTGATCTTCCAGAAGGAGTTGAATGTGGGAGATATTCAAAGACATCCACCCCTTGAGCACCTGGCACTTTTTTACAGATCTGATTCTGGGAATCACGATCAGAATCATGGCAAGCATTAGTGCATTCAATGTTTGGATTTTTTAGGGGGAAAAGTTTTTGTTGTAAAATTTTATAAATAGGAAATATTTTTTCATGAAAAGGGGTTAGAGGTCGTAGGTTCGAATGTTGGAGTGTTAGAGATCGGGAATGATTTTTCCAAGAGAGAAACTTGATATAACCCGTCCTTCTGAGAAATCATCTAAAGAAACCTGTTTATCTCCTTTGTGTTAAATTTGATCATGTCAAGGTGGTTGCGAGTGTACAACCATTGACAAGATCTGAGATTATTTGAGAAACTTTCCCCTACTGATAAATTTAATCAAACTTGAGTTAACCTGTGTTATTTTTGGGCAAAATTTATGTTTTCTTCATTCTTGAATGTCTGCAAGTAGTTTTCTTGTTCTTTTCACAATCTTACATTGAAATCTCTATGAATCACACAAGATATTATCTTTGTGATAGTTTTGTGGCATTTGCAATTTCATTTATCAGAAGAGATTTCATTTGATAATGAAATAAAAAAAATTTAAAATCAATGTGACTCTTGGCATGACTATAAGATTGTTTGTTAGCCTTTGAGGGTATCTTAGGCATGATGAAACAAAGGTTGATAATATTTAGTTAAGTTTTCCAATTTGAGCCTTCATTTTGGATCCTTGAATTTTGTGTGAAAGTGCGTATCTGGGCCTCCATTGAAGCACATATCCTGGTTAAAAGAACATCCTAGCTATCCTAAAGCATCTTGTTGTTTCAAAGTTCTCCATTTTTGTAAAATTTCTCAAGGATCTGGTATAATCAACTTTATCCTACTTCAACTCCCACCAAAAATTCATTTAAAACAACCAATCATACCCATACTACCATTGTTTGTCATGTGTGTATACAAATGCATAATTTTTACTATCAAAACATGTAGAAACAATCAGGTTTTCATGGTCTTTAGTGGCCTAAACCTTGCTTAGAAAATATCTCCATTATCTAGAGTGACAACTCGTGAGAGTTAGGTTTTATTGCATTGATCATATTTTCTTCAAGGTCTTAATAAAAATTTCATAAGGAAGGATATTTCCATCTCCTCCATAAAAAATATGCTACAAAAATGGTCCTCTCACCCTATTTGAAAGGCACAACCATAAAGTAGTGAGGATAGGTCAAATTGGGAGAATCAATTTGGGTACCAACATAGTGCAGACACTCAAAATCTTTGTTCCCCTCTTCACCGCATCCGTAACATGTATATTTCCTCTAGGGGATATTCAAGACCCGTCCTCCATTATAACCTCTTCCCCTCTGAAACCCCCTACCTCTTTGGTAGTTTGCATGGATTTAACTAGAATCTTCATGCCCTTCTATGTTAGAGGATTCACCTTTTGTAGGTTCAAATCTACCCCTGCCTCTCATTGGAGATGACGATTTCCCTCTCTTCACACCTCTTATAAAATTATTCCTCTTTTTCTTCTCTTCTTCCTTTAATCTGATTTGATAAGCATAATCTAGGATATGGATCGAGAGAATAATCATCTCATCTTGTATTGTGTAACTCAACCCATTTATATACCATGTACCCTTTTATTCTTCAGACTCTCTCTGTTCCACCTTGAATGAAAACTTGTAAAATTCATTGGTATACTCCTCAGTGATGAGATCCTTCTATATTAGGATTTGGAACCTTCGAAAGAGTTTCTTACTATAATCTATAGGAAGAAAATTTTCTTTCAGCTTCTTTATCATTTTATTTCAGTTTCGGATCTTTCCCTTTCCATTCATTTTTCTTTCATTTTGTAGGTGATCCCACCAGATCAATGCATGTCTGATGAACTTATTACATGAAAACTTAACCTTCTTCTCCTCTGAAAGGGTTTTCCACTTAAATCATTTTTCCATGAGATTCAACCAATCAATCAACTCCTTTGGTCATAACCCTCCACCATATTCGGGAACAATAATCTTGATGTCACCATTCTTTCCCTCTAAATCCTAGATCAATCTCTCCTCAAATGTTCTATCATTCAAGATTTATTCATATCTCTAATTTTCTTCTTCATCTCCTCCTTCATTCATTAATGGAGGAAATTCTTTAGTATCACTATCTGGGTCTTCATCCCCATTTACATGTCTCCTTCTAAGGTGGGTAAGTTCTCCTGTGAGCTAAGAAGCTCTTCTTTGTAGCTCCTGCATATGCCTATTCATCTTTGCATAACCTCCCCTCCTACGTATAGCTATGAATATATAAAATAGATGCAAAATTTACACAGATAAATGTAATATGTTACCTTTACTATTTCCTTAAGATCAAAATTTGGCTATGATACCAATTGATGTGAACCCAGCTGCAAGAGGTTGAAATACCTCCAAAACACACATACAAAGTTTTGAAAATAAAAACTAAAAGTTTAAAAATACATTTCTTCTCATTATGGAATCCAGACTAATATTTTACATCATTGCAATCCTCCTTTTATTTCATGTCTACTCTAAAAACCCTAAAATGCTAAAAAATCCTAAAATGCAAAAAAAACCCTAAAAAGCCAAAAATTACCTACTAGAAAAACAACTCTGATGGGACCTAAAATTTGTTTGCTAAATATTCCTTCATAAATTAAGGCTCATTCGAAATTTTGACTTATTCTAACAAGCACAACAAAAGTTATTAAAGGTATAAGACCTAGTCAAAAGTAAAAAACACATTCGGAGCAAATTTTACACCACTAGATTAAGGAATATAGGACCGAACTTGTGCCAAAATGGAAAAAACCTTGTATGCTAAGCTGACCCTAGCATAGTACTAATGTATATCTACAACCTTGTAATCTTTCAAGATGATCCAATAGTCACATTCAAATTTATGGTCTCTGTAAGTTATGCTCCCCAATCAGATAATTTATTATACATATGTCATTAAGAATATTTTTAATGCATGATGATAGTTTAATGATATTTTAACACTCGATTTATTAGTATCATAATTTAATTATGTATTTTTAAATATTAAAATAATACATCATGAATACTAGTTGGCTTGACCATAATACGAAATGTTCATTTCTATTTCTTAACATTAGAAATGTGGGAACATGAATTTATAGATATTTATGATAAAACCAAGGACCATGGGTAGAGAAAAATCATAGATTTTTCCTTTGTAATGCAAAAATTAGTGTATTTTGAAAGATTTTGGATTGCAGGAACATGTTTTTCTTATCTTTCTCAATGGATTTATATAATTTAGGTTTGGATGCAAGTAAAGAATATTAAAACAACTTTTTTCGCATAACAATTACATTGGATTTTTCATTTCAAAGAAACGTATTGAAGAAATCTATATTTTCATCAATAATTATTTTTAACCTATCTCAGATCTATTCATTTAGAAAAATTAACATCTTAATCAAAATATTAAATACATATTATTTAAGGCATTTTAATTATTTAATTACTTATATAATTTTGATAATATAAGTATGAAAACAAATTATTTTCAACAATATTAACTTTTCTCTTTTTCACTTTTTTCCATTTTTATTAAAACTATTAAAAAAACTTTGAAAAAAAAAGATTGACATAATCCACTAAATAAAAACTTACTCAAATGAAATATAGAAATTATTTATAATATTTCACATTTCTCATATTTTCAACAATGGTTTCGAGAAATGTTATCTGCAATATTGTTAATTTTAAATTTTAAATGAGTGTTGAGAAAATAGGACAAGCAATAAGACCTGCTAAAAAATATATGGTGTTAACCTAGGTTTGCTTCCTGATCTATGATTTGAATGTTTACGTAGAATGGAAAAATAATTACCACAAAGTTCCATATCATGCACTAAAATGGTAAAGTTAATGTCAACGCATGGAACTAAATTTTGTTTGGTGGGCAACATTATTTATTTTATAAAGACACAATTCCATCTTTACTGAAAACAAATTGTGAAACAAAGGGAGAATCATTTCTTTAAAGTCTTTTAGGCGATATAGCAACATTTTACTATCATGTGAAAAATGTTTTCGAAAAATCATTTATTACATATTTTGGGAATATTTATAACATTTAGCTTTGTGTAAACATGTGTACTTTTGAAAAGTTTGGGATTTCCAATCCCATTTGCTACTTATGAAACCATGGTTCCCATTATTCAACCAAGATTCTAATACTTTCAAAGTTAAGTGGATTTGGATTCGAATCCCGTATCTACACCTCCAATATTCACATGAAAGTTTCTTAACCTCCATAGGTAACACCTTAGGAAAATGTTTTGCTATTGATCCAATGACAGAGGATTTTGAGAACACTAATTTTTCCTAAGTTTTTTTTGATATGGACATACCTGTATATTTTTCAGCCACTATTAAACTCAGGGTGGAAGATATAATTTAGACACAAATCTTAGACAATGAAGGATTTCCATTTAATGTCGTACATGTTTATGTCTTTGTCATCTTTCTTTGGATTTTCATAGGGAGAGTAAACATGTTAGGTAGAATTTCTTAGTTGAATAACTTTAATCCTAGCCACATAGTTGTTAAGAAGGTGACATATAGTGATTAATATGTTGAGCTGGACTCGGATAAGGAAGAAGAGCTTCTTCCTAGATAGAATGAATCAATGCAACAATATCCTTAGTGTTTTATGGTTGTGGATGTTATGGAAAAGGGAACACATTTCCAACCCATTGATTTATTAGAGAACCTAAATCCCAAAGATAATATCGAAGTGATGATTCCAATCTATTGTGAAAATGTTAATCCCAATTTGGAAAAGTATTGGAAGGTTGTGACTCAAAAAAAGAAAGGGAATAACACTCACCTTAATATGCACTTAAGTTCCACTAGATCCACTTTGAGGAAGGCACCAACATGAGTTTTTCTTTATGCTTTTATCTTTTTGTGCTATTGGTTTTGTATGTGTTGCTAGTATGAATGGGATGTTGTTTCTTTGTTTGTTTTTCTATGCTACTAGTAGATGGTACCTCATTTTTTCTTCAAAGTTTCATCTTTCTCTCTAATCTATGTATGGGTTAGGGTCCCCTTAACCTTATCTTATCCAAAATTTAATCTAAGGTGAATTCAATTACTTTCTTAATTTCTTTATAGTTGGAGAGGAAGAAATGGTGAAAACAAGAAAATTGGACTCTGAAGGCACCCCTTTTCTTTTCTCTAACCTCCATATTCATGAAAAATTAAGGAGTTAGTGAAAATTTGTTAAAATTTTGGGAAAATGGGGAGAGGGGCCTATTTTTTATGTTTTGCATATTTTGGGGCTGAAGGTTGAACAATTGTGGAAGGGGGCAGGGTTCTTCATACCTGACTTTGTTCTAAAATTCTAAGAAAACAATTATTTATGGTTAAATTGGGTTTCAGCGACCCATGTGATCCAAGTTCCATTGCGCCATGAGTTCCCCAAAATCTCGATTTTCCCAATTTGCAAAGGATTTGGGACAGGTCCATTGTATTGTGGATAAGGTAGAGTTGGATGGCAAAAATATCCTAGATGAGTTAAGATGTGGGTGTGCGGAAAGGCTGAAATGGCCGTAAGCCTATGTGTTCTGGATAAGGCGGAAGTTCAGGGCCCATGTGGTCCAAGTACAATAGGGACATGAGTACACCGCAAACGTGAGATCACTGAAGTTCAAATAGGAAATGACATGCAGGTATGGCGAGGTTCAACGACCCACCTTGCCCAGTCAACAGTGGACACGCAAGGACAGAAGATCCCGAGTCAAACAACTCAGAGAAAGGAGGCCCGCATGGTCTAAATACCACAGTGACATGAGTTCCCTGCAAAGGTGAAATTACAGCAAAAAGTGTATCACAGATAAGTCGGGTCCCGGTGGCCTAGGTGACACTTTTTTCCTTGTGCCATAAGCTATCGAAAAACCCACAATACCTGCATATAATAGAAAAAAGGATTAAAAATCAAGTGTATTATGGATTGTGAGAGCCGTGTGGAACATCCACCCCTCGAAGTTCAAACAGGCATAACGTTTGACTCAGAACTTTGATTTTCACAAAATTGGACTTTTTTGAAATGGCTCGACATCCTCCACACCTCCAGATCCATGAAATTAAATTCCCATTCCTGTAAAATGTTAACTGCTCACACTTAGAGACCATTAATTTTTCAATTCTAAACAGATTTTCACAAAATTGGTCTCATTAGAATCATGAATCTGAGCCCAATGCACAACAATAAAGAAATCCTTAAATTTCTGAATACATGATGGTGATTTTTAGAAAAAAATAGTTCATTTCTATTTGGTGGTTGGAAAATGGTTGGAAGAGAATTCAATAATCATGGGAAATCACTCTTTCATTGCTCCAAGTTATGGGGTAACTTGAGATTTCTTTTGCAGGTACAAAATCACCAACCGTACTCCTTTTTCATGACCTGTAATTAGTGAGAAATTTTATTTTGGGATTTTCACCCTCTCTTTCTTTCTCCTATCAAAATTCTATAAATTAGAGTGTTGGATCCATTGTAAAAAAGATAGATTTTTTAGTAGCAAAACTATGTTATTTTGGTTTTGTGAAGCCAATGTGTTATAGGCCCTTGTAGTAGACTCCTTTCCTAGTGATCCAGGCCTTTATTTTTTAATAGATTGAATTGTTCATATCAATTTAGCAATAGATTCAAGTTATGCATGTATCTTCCCTATTTGTGTTCGTTTGCGTTCTCCTTTCGTCTTCAACCTCATTGCAAATATATTGTGTCTATTTTATTCTCTTGCAATGAATCATTGTCATTATTTGTGTATGAAATATTGTTGTGAATGTAGTTTCTAGACTATGGAGAATTGTTATCACCCTCTCTAGTATGTATTGTTCTTCAATTTTTCACACATTGGAAATTTATTCTCATTCCCTTCTTTCATTGGATCACCTCTATAGTTTAGTTTTCCTTCATTTGCATGTTATCCTTCTCTCCCAAGTCCCTTGGAAATTTTAGGATAGAGATAGTTAGTAGCTTCATTTTAGTAGATTTAGTTTGCACTAGGATTAGGAAGAATATTCATCTTTCTCTGGAGGTCTATCTCAAGTCGCAAGTCCCACAACTTGGAGATAGTAACCATGTTACCTACTCACACCATGAGCTTGAACACACACACATTCGTGAAAATCGAAGGGTGTTGTGATTCGGTGAAAACATCTTCCTTTACACATAATCTAAAATAAAAACATCAAACATTTATATATGAGAAATAATGACGGATAAACCTTAATTTGTATTTTGAATTTTTCGTGAGTTCATTATCAAACATTATATATGAAAGTAAAGAATGAGATTCATTCTAAAGTTTTATATATCCCTTACTCATGAGTATCTATAAAATTGTATTATAAATATGATATAATTATATTGAAAGGTATATCTAGACATATCTAAGCTATATATTTCATCGCTTCTTATAAATATAATCATTCTTCCCATGTTTTAGCAAAAGGCTTCAAAAAGTTAGTAGTGATTGTTTTCTAAAAGAGAAAGTGATATATGATAGTAGAGTCAACATTGTGAATGATAATTTCTATATTGGATGTTTGTAATAAGTGATAACAACATTTGTATAAGAGATAATAGTAGAAATTTCTTGATAACTTGACATAAATAACACTCATGTACTTGAAAAATATAGTGTTGTGTAAAATTTTAGTAGTGAAAAACACAATACGAGATTTTGTGTTTGTATTAAGGCTCAATAATTTGTAATTTTTATCTTATTCTTTTTTTGGGTAATTGTTTCCCATAGATCCTACATCCTTTCAACGGATTTTCAATTCTCTACTAAGTTTTTAACTATTGGTTTAGAGGGAGACATCGGATGGAAATCCGTTATCATTTTCGTATCTGAATGTAGTAAAAAATAAGTGCTTGGCATGTTCATATATGTAAATAAAGTTTACGTAGTTAATCCATCATCAACTGAATTTTGAAATGTTTGTATAAGGTGTTGCAAGAATTCCACTTCTTTATAGACCCTCTTTTAAGGCGAAGAAAAACATATTCCTTTTTTATCATTGGAACAAAAACACGCTAAGGTGTCTTTTGTTTTAATATAATTGAAAAACCATAAAATTCAACCTATTTATGTATTTTGAGTTTGCTTGTATTAGGAAGAACATAATCAGTAATCTTGACCATATGTGCAAGTTTTGTGGGGAAAAGTTCCAGCCATGTGGAAGTCATTGGGAAGGTTATGATAGCTGGCGGGGATAATTTTAAATATATTTACCTGTGCTTTCCTCTAGTTGGGTATGCTATCCCACCTTTTTGTGGGGAGGAGTGTCATGTTGAGCTGGGCTCTCCACCTAGTGGAAGGTCAATGGACTATTTGATTGGAACTTTGCAGGTGATACTCGACTCTAGAGATAATGATTTGAAAGGATCGTTGGCCTCTGTGAATGATGATGTTGGTTGGACTCAAGTATAGCATAAGAAACATAATATTATAGTGAATATTCATATTACACGGAGTTTTTTCTTAGCGGATTCAGATGGAAATTCCTAATGTAAGATTTACGTTTTTTTGGTTCAAGTCTCCTTGATTGGTTCTGGAGTTAGTTTCCATTATCTTGGGTTTTCCTTCTTCAACCACTGGTTGAGGTCATTTCTTCTACTCCTCACTGCTTTATATTTTTATCCTTTATGTCTCTAACGATGTATTCGATATTGTAAAGCCTCTGGGATCCACAATCCCTGTCTTATTTTCTAATATAATAAAAAAAACCAGTAATCTAACATGTGTGAAGACAAGAATGATATTAGACATGCTTAAGGGTAATGATGCGCCAGAATTAGTAGGAACTTGAGAAGGTCATAACTTGAGCTCCGGGTGTCCGTTTGAGTCTGTTTGTTTTTCAAACCACATGTTTCGATGAGACGAACACAGTGGAAACCATTCCTAGCCACTGGGGCAAGTTTTTGACATGTTTTCGGGCCCTAAATCTGCCATCTTGAGTCCAAAAATTAGGATTTAAGTTATAAATTGGTTTTTTCCTATTTTTGGGTATTAGTTAATTTTAGTCTATTAGTTACATTATGAGTTAGAAAGCTCGAAATTCATCTAATTTAGGGATGTAGAAGATGCATGGAAATTTTTGTGCCCATAGGAATAAGCATGCGAACTTACTAAGAATAGCAAGTTCTAGTAAACTGCTAAAAATAGTAATTTCCACCGCCTAGAGTATATTTATAAGAGTTAGCTAGAGTTTACTTGGCAACTCAAGTTGGGAGTTGTTTTCCTATTTAGGAAATATTGTAATTCATTATTCAATTACAAAGAAGGAGATCTATTTTCCTTTGGAGTTCATATTATTTGTAGTATATTTGGTTTGTTCATAATTTGGCTACATTATCTGGTATCAGAGATGGTTCGAAGTATTTTTTAAAAAAATAGCAGGAAGAGGAAGAGGAAGAGGAGGTGGTATTGCCTAGATGAATAGAAATATGCAAGATCTGTAGAGACAAGTTGCTACACTTGCTACAATGATAACCCATAGAGGAAATCCAGGTGGAGATGACACAGATGAAGAAGAAGTTTGTGAAGGGGAGGAAATGCAAGCACCACCATTAGCTTTTGAAGAAAGGATGCTTCGAGCATTAGAAGGAAAGAATGATGGGATAAGAGTTGATGTTTCAGATTACGGTGGTAGTCTAAATCTAGAGGAGCTGATAGACTGGTTGACTAGCATGGGAAATTTTTTTGAGTGGAAGGCTATGTTAAAAGAAAAGAAGGTAAAATTTGCATGCACAAAATTGAACAGTCATGCTATGTTATGGTGGGATCACCTATAGAAAGAGTGGTCAAGAAAGGGGAAAGAAATAATTAGGACGTGGAGTAAGATGGATAAAAAGCTGAAAGATAAATTTCTCCCTATGGATTATGCACAAACCCTTTACAGAAGGTTTTAGAATCTCAGACAAAACTTACAAATAGTGCAAGAATACACAAATGAGTTCTACAAGTTGTCCATTCATGTAGAGCATGAAGAAACTGAGGAAAAAATGGCTTCAGGATATGTTGATGGATTAAAATTTTCCATTCAAGATGAGATAAGTATGCATAGGATTAAAAGCATGGAGGATTCCTATTAATTAGCCTTAAAGGCTGAGGAAAAAAAAAATCATCAAAGTTTTAGGAGATCACCTCAAATGAATAGGGAGGCCTCATATTCCTTTTGGGGATGAGTTGGTTTCATCCAAGGTAGGGGAGAATCATCTCGTGGATTAGAAAAGCAAGAGCATACGAGACAAGATTTCCAGAATCAAGAAAGAGGCAGAGGATTTTCTAGGGGTAGAGGATATGCTAGTGATAGAGGATGGGAGGTTCCACGAGGACCATTTTTTTGTTACAGATGTGGTGAAGAAGGGCATTGGGATTTTGAATGCCCACATACTTATACACATGAAAAAAGGAAAGGAGATGCTCCAAGAGTAAATCTTGTTGAAGCTAAACAAGTAGAAGATGAACAAGACTTGGAAATACCACCAAATGTTGGAGAAACTCTGATGATCAAGAGGATGATGATTTCTCCAAAGAAAGGAGGTCAAGGGGGATGCCTGACTGTGTACAAATATTTTCAGAACAAGATGCACCTCAGGAGGAAAGGTATGTAATGTTATTATTGATGGTGGTAGTTGTGAGAACATGGTTTCAAATGAGATGGTTGATAAATTGGGTCTACATTGTGAGAAGACACCTAACCCTTATCGTATTGCATGGTTTAAGAAGGGTAATGAAGTTATTTTTTATAAGAAAATTTTAATAATCTTTTCTATTGGGAATAATTATAAGGATGAGATTTGGTGTGATGTTATTTCTATGGATGCATGTCATATGCTGCTAGGAAGACCATGAAAATTTGATAGAAAATTTATTCATGATGGGGGAAAGAATACTTATACTTTCTGGAAGGATGGAAAAAAAATATTTTTGCTACCTCTTAAAGAAGAGGGGAAGGCTGAAAACATGCTTTCTACAAAGGAATTTGTTAAGGAGGCAAAGGCAACCCGTTTTTGTTATGCACTAGTTACAAATAAAAATGAACCTGTAAGTGCTCAAATACCAATAGAAACAACATAATTAATAGAAGAATTTTAAAATGTTATTCTTGATGAGCTACAAGATGGATTACCACCCAAAAGAGATATTCAACACCATATTGATTTGATTCCAGGGTCTTCATTCCCAAATCAAGCGGCTTATATGATGAGCCCAACATTGCATGCAGAGTTGAATAGGAAAGTGGTAGAGCTCATGTGAAAGGGGGTCAAAAGGGAGAGAATGTGTTCATGTGCAACACTAGATTTATTAGCACCAAAGAAGGATGGAACGTGGAGAATTAGCATGGATAGCAGAGAAATCAATAAAATTACAATCAAGTATTGGTTCCCAATACCTCACCTTGATGATATGATGGATGTGATTCCTGGATCTAAGTATTTCACCAAGATTGATCTTCGAAGTGGTTATCATCAAATTCGGATCAGAGAAGGAGATGAGTGGAAAATAGGATTCAAGACAGGAACTGGATTATATGAGTGGTTGCTGATGCCATTCGGGTTACCCAATGCACCTAGTACATTTATGAGATTGATGAACACCGTGCTACGAGAGTATAATGGTAAGTTTTTTGTGGTTTATTTTGAGGATATCTTGATCTTTAGTAAAAATAAAGAAGAACATTTGAGCCATGTAAGGTTGGCATTTGAAGTGTTAAGGAAAGAGAAACTCTATGTAAATATGAAGAAGTGCACATTCATGCAAAAGAGTTTGGTATTCTTGGGTTTTATTATTTCAGCAGATGGGGTTCAAATGGACTCAGAAAAGATAAAGGTAATTATTAAATGGACTACTCCATGGAGTATAATAGAGGTAAGAAGCTTTCATGGTCTAGCAACATTTTACAGAAAAATTATTAAAAATTTCAATAGTATTGTAGCACCTATAACAGATTGCACAAAAGGAAGGGAGTTTTTGTGGACAAAGGCAACTAAGGATAGTTTTCAATTCTTGAAGAAGAAGGTGATAGAGGCACCCATTTTGGCACTACCAAATTTTGATAAAGTGTTTGAGTTTGACTATGATGCCTCACATGTGGGTATTGGAGCTATTCTAAGTCAAGGAGGAAAGCTAGTAGCTTTCTTTAGTGCGAAACTAAATGATGTAAGAAAGAACTACTCTACTTATGATGTGGAATTTTATGCAATTGTACAAGCATTAAGGCATTGGAGGTATTACTTAGTGCCTAAGGAGTTTGTGTTATTTACAGACCACATAGCCCTGAAGTATGTGAATACCCAAAAGAATTTGAATAGTAGGCATGCAAAGTGGGTATCATTTTTGCAGGGTATACTTTTTCTCTAAAACATAAATCCAGAAAATAGAATCAAGTTGCAAATGCATTGAGTAGGCGTATGACTTTGTTTACCACTATGGAAAATGAGGTGGTGGGTTTTGAAGAAATAAAGGGTTTGTATTCTTCTGATTTTGATTTCAAGGATATTGTTGAAAGACTAATTAGTCCATTGTTAAACAATGTAGGAGATTTCCTGGATGAGTATATTTTACAAGATGGCTACCTATTCAAGTGACACCAACTATGTATTCCAGTTGGGTCTATGAGAGAGAATATAGTGAAAGAGTTGCATAGCGGAGGGTTGGCTAGGAATTTTGGTAAAGATAAGATGATAGCCTTGGTAGCAGACAAATACTATTGGCCAAAGCTAAAAAGAGATGTGGTAAGATATGTGGAGAGATGTCAAATTTTCCAAGTCTTGAAAGGCCATGCACAAAATATAGGGTTGTATCTGCCATTTCCTATTCCTAAAGGGTCGTGGACAGATCTAAGTATGAACTTTGTTTTGGGATTACCAAAAACACATCAAGGTAATGAATCAATTTTTTTGGTTGTTGATAGGTTTTCTAAGATGGTTCATTTTATTGTCTACAAGAAAACAAGTGATGCAACAGGCATAGCATATTTGTTTTTCAGAGAAGTTGTTTTTTTGCATGGCATTCCAAAAATCATTCCTATAGATAGGGACACAAGATTCTTAAGTCACTTCTGGTGGACTTTATGGAAGAAATTTGGAAATTAACTACAGTTCAGTAGTGCCTATCATCCGTAGAATGATAGGCAAACAGAGGTGGTAAATCAAAGTTTGGGAAACCTGTTAAGGTGCATCGTTGGGGAAAAGCCAAAACAATGGTACTTAGCATTACCACAAGCTGAGTTTGCATATAACAGTTCCATAAACAGATCCATCAGAAATTCTCCATTTCCAATTGTGTATAGGAGTAAACCAAATGGGGTGTTATATTTGGTATAGCTACCAGTTGATGGAAGAGTCAGTGATGATGTAGAAGCATTTGCCGAACATATGCAACAATTGCAGGAAGAAGTGCGGAAGAAGCTGCATAATAGTAATGCTAAGTATAAGGAAATAGTAGATGTGCACAGATGGAGAAAGGTATTTATAGTTGGTGAGTTGGGTATGGTATATCTGTGGAAGGAAAGGTTTCCAAGAGGAACCTATAACAAGATGAAGTACAAGAAGATTGGTCCCTGCAAAATCGTGAAAAAAATAAACGATAATGCTTATGAGGTAGAATTCCCAGGGTTTTTTGATATTTCTCTAGTGTTTAATGTTTCAGATTTGTATTCTTTTCATGGAGATGGTGCTGAAGGGGATGTTCTTGATATATTAGTAGATTGTAGGTAGTGGGTTCTGATGAAGAAGAAAGAAGAAGTGGGTCAGATTCTAGATAAGAAAACAATGGACACACAACATGGGAAATACAACAAATATTTGGTACATTGGAAAGGACTGGAACAAGAGGAAAATAATTGGGTCACAGAGTGGGATATTAAGAAGTTGGATGTAGATAAATGGAAGCATTTTGAAGAAGACATCTTACAGGAGCTGCATTTTTTTCAATCAGGGGAGATCGATGCGCCATAACTAGCAGGAACTTGACAAGGTCATAACTTGAGATCCGGGTGTCCATTTGATTCTGTTTTTTTTAAACCATGTGTTTCGATGATTCAAACACATAGGAAACCATCCCTAGCCATTGGGGCAAGTTTTTGACACGTTTTTTTGGCCCTAAATCTGCCATCTTGAGTCCAAAATTTAGGATTTAAGTTAGATTTTGGTTTTTTCCTATTTTCGGGCATTAGTTAATTTTAGTCTATTAGTTACATTATGAGTTATAAATTTGGAAATTCATCTAATTTAGGTATGTAGAAGATACGTGGAAATTTCTGTGCC
The DNA here is from genome assembly GCA_019776745.2 of Taxus chinensis. NCBI lineage: Eukaryota > Viridiplantae > Streptophyta > Pinopsida > Cupressales > Taxaceae > Taxus > Taxus chinensis. The sequence continues at coordinate 98,243,391 of CM034153.1, forward strand.
CATAGGAATAAGCAGGCAAACTTACTAAGAATAGCAAGTTCTAGTAAACTGCTAAAAATAGTAATTTCCGCCACCTAGAGTAGATTTATCAGAGTTAGCTAGAGTTTACTTGGAAACTCAAGTTGGGAGTTGTTTTCCTATTTAGGAAAAATTTTAATTCATTATTCAATAACATATAACGAGATATTTTTTCCTTTGGAGTTCATATTATTTGTAGTATATTTGGTTTGTTCATAATTTGGCTACATTAGGTGACACAATGTTGAGAACTTATAAATTTAGAAATAAAATTTTCCTTCTCATATTGCTATCTCCCTTTAGCATAAGAGTATGGATATGTAAAATGGATTAGACACTACATTTTTCAAAAATCATGGAGAATGTGGTAGGCATGGAAGAGTTTTGTAAATTTATTTAGTACATACTAGTATACCTATCTTATAGAAATCTATATAAAATATGTCGAGTTATTGTGAAATATTAGATACTATATTAAATATATTGCAATTTATTAGACTTTGTAATATTATCGTTTATATATTTATTTTTTGTTATGTAATAAATTACATTTGTGTTTGCTTTTTCTTCAATGTAATTATTTAAGTGCAATAAGTAAAATTACATTTGTATTTGTCTGTATTTAAAAATATTAAGTGTGCCCCAGTTTTTATTTCACGGGTTAAAAATAAAGTTAATTTAACATGCACAACATCAGACTCTTCCACTCTATATATACGTATGTAGATGCCTCTCCGCATAATCAAGTATTACGTTTGATGATTTTCAACTGTTTATGCTCTCTAGTAGAATTATTGAACAATTAAATGTGAAAATCATATATTCTGATTCCTTAGAATCGACCATATTCATTCTACACACACACATAAACTTTAAAAATTAAAAAAACGAAAAAGTTTTTAACTCACTATTTTTGGTCCTACATAAATGTGTGGGCACCAATAATGAATTCGTGGTCATGTATACACATGGATTTAACAAAAGTCTCCAACAGATGGAGACCAATGAAGATATTGCACTCAGTACAATGTAGAAGCAAATCTATGTATATTATATGTTTAAAAACATGGACATACCCATGGTGATGTATATCATGGAGCACTTCAACTCTACTTTAATATTGAAATATTCTGACCAATCAGTATACAAACATATTCACTACTAATTGCCAAGCAATGATAGTTGATAAAAGAAGAGTTGAGTGGTGACTTTATGTATTTAAACTATAGTTTGGATGATATTATGTGGAGAAGAGGAGAATATTAAGATCATGTGCTTGACATTTTGAAGGAAGTAAGAAAGCACCTAAAGTCGCATTATCAAACAAGTATAATTTTACATTTTCTTATCTTAATATTATCATAAAGTCACATCATATTACATTATTATCTCTTTAGATACCACTTATGGAAAGTAAACTAAAGATTTACCTTATGCCAAATGTTTATTCATTATTATTTTCATTCTTATTGAGTTAATTTTTTTTAGTGATCCACTATGGGCATGTGACCGATAATACCCACTGATCAAACCATGGGACCCATCCTTCAATCCCTTAGCTGAAATTGTTAGTATTAGTACCACTTTGTTAAAACTCCCACACCCACCTCTCAATTTCTAGTTGGATATGTGCTACTATCGAGAATAACCAAGATCATTCCTAGGAATAATTATATTGATCATGAAATTAAGAGGACAATGCAACCACCAAGATGTAATATTATACATATTGTAAACCAATAACAATATAACAAAAATTGTTGTGTTGGTTCAACAAACTAAAAAACAACTAAAATAATAGATTATAGGAGTACTATTCCCACCAATAATAATAAAAATGCATGATATATTTTAAAAATATAACAAATCACAAATTAACCTACATGAATAATCAAAAGTAGATTACTATGTTGAATAACAAACTCAGTAAGGTTTTCACCCAACTTTCCCCCTTAATCCTGCATGGTCTCAAGTGAATAGGAGATAAATTCTCTATATTATTTAGAGTTTTCATGTAAAAGTTACTTCGGGAAGATATCTACGCATTGCTTATTTATTGGGAAAACCAAAAGCTAAATGTTGTGTTGTATAACATGTTCGTGAATGAAATGAACGTGTACCTCGATGTCTATTATCCTATCATGAAACACTCTATTAAAAATAAGTTTTGGATAACTTTCGTTTTCATAACACAAGATGGTAGGTAGATTTTTTGATACTCCATGTCCTTAAAGTATAAGATGTAACAATATCACTTCGTAGAAAGATCCTCTTATAGTGTGATATTCAACTTCTGCAAAAGATCAAGAAACAAAGATTTGTTTCTTACTTTTCCACTATATTCTACTAGATCCAAAAATGAATGCATATCCACAATATGATTTTCTATCATCAATTTTACCAGCATGATTTGAGTATGAATATCCTTTCATGAACAGATCATTCTTCATGTAATCTACGAAAAAATTCCTAGTTCCTCTTATATTCCTAAAAATCTGTTTTCTATTTTCCAATAACATATCCTTGGTTCTTGAATGAACCTTAAAAAATAGCTAACAACATAAAATGTATTTGACCTACTAGAAGTCAAGTAAATGAGACTACCAATAAATTATAGATAGAGATTTACATTTACCTTTTGTGATGGATCTATATGAGAAAATTGAATTCTTGTCTCCAATATAGATGTGGCAATCAAATTACAGTCCATTATCTAAAAATTCCTGAACATAGTGTTGGCATTTTGTAGAATTAGATGATAAAAAGGGGAATCTAGTTCTACCAGACTTTCAAGAAAAGAGATTAGTCCATCAGCTCCAAAGTTGTTTTGTTGAATGATTGAATAAGATCTTTTCTCATTTCATCATTCATATTCACTAAACTACTAGTAATGACTAAATCATCCACATAAACAAAAACAATCAAAAATTTCTTATTTTCTTTTTGATGTAGAGATTGGGGTCATAAACATTCCTCTATAATCCATGATGAATGAAATTCTCATAAATCTTGATGTACCAAGCCCAGGGATCCTATTTAATACCATAGAAATATTTCATTTCTCTACATACCTTTTGTTCTTTCCCACTTGTATGAAAAGACATTTTAGTTGATTCATGTATACCTCTTCTTACAAAACTATTGAGAAGGGAAATTTTCATGTCCATTTGGTGGATTCACTAGCCAAATTGTGTAATTAGAGTAACAATAGTTTTGATAGTTTTTATCTTATTTGTGGGAGGAACAAATTTTTCATAATCAATGCATTAATTCTGAGCATACCTCTTCATTACTAATATCACATTGTACTTATAAATAGTGCCATATGCTTTGCACATTGTTTTTAAAATCCTTATGCATCTAATGGGCTTATTTCCTTGTAGATGTTCTAGAAGATGTAATGTCTTATTTTCATCACAAACTGAGACTAAGATCCATGACATCTTTCCATGGTTTTTATTATAGGGATTTTTTTACCATAAAGGGTCAAAATTTTTTACAGCTTTACTCACTAAGTTAAAACATAACTTATCATGAGCCTTGTTTTGATTCCATGGTACGCCAGTGGATGTTTCTGGGAGACTATCTAATTTGGAATATCATATCAAATTTGTATACCATTTCAACATACATTGAGTATTTATTATGGGTGGTGGTCTTGTCATATAATCATCATCATTCCCATCATCACTATCTTCATTAGAGGGAGCATGCTCCTTTTTTCATAACAAGGTTGATTTGATTATTAAGTAAGCATATGGAAGGGTCCTCTTCTTATTTATTCTAAAAATTCAACATCCCTTCTTGTCTACACATTTATAGTTTCTAGATCCATCTATATGTAACTAAGAGTTTCTTCAACATACCATGAGAATATGTGATTATTATATTTCATGTAAAGATGTGTTCTCTTCTTCTTAGGAATGTATATAGTTTATATGTATTCAAAAACTATGTTATTTGAAATAAAAGGCTTCCACCCTAACCATACTTATTATGGTGTTATCCTATCAAGAGCAATAGTGGAAACTTTATTCAGTAGGTATATTGTTGTTTTTGTTACTTTGTCCTAGTATGTCTTCATTAGTCATGAATAATCTACCCTACATCGCACCATTTCCATGATAATAGGATTTCTCCGATCTACAAAACCTTTTTTCTATAGTTTATGTGGATGAAGAATTATAAGATGAATTACATGAGTTTCTAAGAAGGATTTAAAGTAATTATTCATATATTCCCCTCGGTTTTAGTACATTTTTTTATTCTATACCCAGAATCAATTTTAAAACGTAACTTTCAAATTCTTGAAATAGTCAAAATATTCATCTTTACTATGAAGACAATAAATCCACATTTTACATGAAAAAACATAAAAAAGAACATAACATACTTTAAAAAACCATGACAATGTCTCATGGGTTTACAGATAATTTTATGCATGTGATGAAGCTTACTTAGATCCCAAACAACACTTATGCGGAATGGTATTTGAATTTTTTTCCTGCCAAAAAATGTTGGAAGTTTTCTGTATCCTTCTTAAAAGGTGGAAGTCCTTTCACCATATAATATTGGTGGAGTGTGACAAAATATCTAAAACTTATGTGGCCAAGTCTTTCATGCAACAATTGTACTAAGGAGATGTATTTTACCACAAGTTCTTTATTATCCCTCTGTACAAAATAAATATGGAACATATATCCCATATTAGAAGATATTGAAAAAAAAATTCAAGTTCTACTTTCATCTCTAATTAAACACAATTTCTTACAAAATATACATTCAAAACCAATCTCCACACTATGATCTAAAAGATGACTAATTGATAGTAGATTCTTTATAAAACCAGGGACATGGAAAACATTTGTTATGTTATAATTATTTGTACCAATGGGTAAAGAAACATTCAGAATACCTTGGAGACTATAGGAGCTATCATCACCTAGTGAAACAAGGTTTTTGGTGGGTGTGTCACCCAATGTGAAGAACCAGTCCATACATCCATTCATGTGCTAGGTGGATCCAACGTTAATGTACCAAATAGAATTTTGAGATGTGGATTATTAATTTGTTTCGGTAGAATACAAGAAGACTCAATTTATCTTAATTTTCTTCATAATCAACAACATTGCCTTGTTGTAAGGGATTCTTGTTCCAGTTCACCTTTTTCTACCTTTGTTTCATTTTTTTTTCTCCCTGATGATATTGTTTTTTACTTGGCTTCTTATGTAATGCCCGTTTGGCGGTAAACCCTTTTCGAAGGTTGATTGGGCTAGTAACTTTCCTTGAAGCCATTTCCATCCTGCTCCTATTCGTTGTCGAGCCAAGGACTTTAACCCATCGACAAGGGTTGATGAGTTCAGACGTTAGTTTCATTAGTCTGAACCCCTATTAAGCTACATCATGTGTCAAAATTAGGTCTTGATTTCAGATTTTTCTTCTTTTGAATCACCTTCACACATGCTATCTCTAAAAGAATCATAATTTTTATTTTTAGTTAAACCTCTTTCATATAACTCTATATTTTTCCTATCCACATAACTCTTATCTTCATTGTTCACACTTACGATAGAATTCATGTTATCCATTGCCCACTAAAATTGTGATAGCATTCATTGACATTATTTTTGGAATGTCCACGTGATTCGCTTCAGATTCTCAAATGTAATCCACATATATCTGATCATTTTGCATGAGCTATCTTTCTTGTGTGCCCCGACAAACCACTAGATGAAACATCTCCTCTGCAACCTACATACAAAATTATGTAATTCATTAACTTGAGAAAAGCCACATCTCTCATGTGTAACCTTGTGTAAAAAAATACAAACCAAAAAGCTTTACCATTAATTGAATATCAACTATGCTTTGGTTCATGACTGAATTGTTCCGTTTTTGTTGAGGAACATCATTCATAATTACTTCAGGAATGTTAGAGATTCCGACATAAAGTTTTTCGTAATGAGTCTCTTTCATGTTTACATTCATTTAATCTCAATGTTTTAGGCCACGCATCTGTGTCAATTATGGAAAGAGCGGTGGCTATATAGTTATCAAGTTTTACCATAGAAAACCCACCAAATTGATTTCCATTGTCCGTGTATGCGAACTAATGCGCTATGAAGATGCAATGAATAATTATTTTCCACATCTTTGATACTAAGAAGAATCCTTTTTCACCTTTTATTTGTATATGTATATCTGACATGAATTCTCTATGATCATATGAGGACCTACTATCCCTCACCCCCCTTCCTTCCTTCTAGACTGGTACATGGCCATTCCCCACTGGCCTTACCTCTGCCAGCCTCCCCACCTCCTTTAATTCCTTTGACTTGCAATTTCTTGCGTCCTGTGCTACCTGCTCCCTTTGACCTGTTCTGGCCGCGTGAACAAGGAGGAGTGTTTTTTGTTGGGATTTGAGATGATTTGCTTCAGCGTGTTCTAGACAATGGATTCATTGATGGTGAAATGAAGGTCTTTCACCCTGTTATTGCATGGGTGAGTGTGGTTTCTCAAATTCGTGTTGTACAGGTAGTTTCCGTGGAGCGTAGAACTAAAATTCTCCTAGGAAAGTGCCGTGAGGAATTAACTGGCTATATGCAGCAGCTACAGAGTCGAGACGAATAAAAAACAATCAACAGTCTTGTTTAGAGTAACATTTTGATGCTAGCAAGTCGAGCTCTAAAGGTGTTAGCAGGTATCCGCCATGCTCAATTCAACAATACCCATTACTTCCAGTCAATTATCCATATCGATTTTTCAGGTATGAATGCTGAACAATTTCCATCTTACATCTACATAATCTTGATAGTAATAATAATGTTCAGAAAAGTATGATATGCTATGAGTTTTCTGAAAATGAAACTCGTTCTAAAAGGCGGAGATACTAGATATATGTGGTTTATGAATAGAATGAGTTACATGATTTCAGGTCGAGGTGTAATAGATTTTCTTGATAGGAGAGCTCATTAGGGTCTTCTTCACATGAACACACATGAAAATGGATTTATGTAGTCTAAGTGGATATGGGAATTAGCTACCGAGAATCATAATTAACAAACACCATCTTTCCTTAATAGGACTAGACCCTCATAATTTTACATAGAACTTGGGGCTTGAGTTCTAGCATGGTTATAACAGCCCAAGGAAAGAACCCATGATGGTTTTCTTGATCAAGGGAAATGGTAACTTAGTTAGCAGTGGGACTACTTCTAGCCTTTAGGATCCTGAAGGATGTGCAGAGAACTAAGGACAATTGTTCCATCTTGTTACTTCATTTCAGGGAGATCACTTTACTTAGAATTTTGCTAATGATAATGTTGTAAGGCATGGGTCGGCTAAGACTCAAATCAAGGACCTCCATCAGCACTGCTGAGAACTCTACCTTTGAGACAACGGTCCTTCGCAGTTTTGGGGTTTGCTAGTTGATTGGTTTCCTGTAGGTGCAGGGTTTCCACTTTTGTGGGGCGAGGATCTCTCTTTTCTAAGAAATATAAGATGCACAGTTTAAAAAAAAAATGTAGTCCGCATCAAGCATTACTGCAAGGTAGTATATGTTATTTGAGAAAATGGATGCTTTCCAATTAATAGCTGCAGCCTTTGGATTAGTTTCAAACATTGTGGGGTTGTATGGTCATATTTACAGTTTCTGTTACAGTAAAATAAGGTCAATTTTTTTAAGACAATATCCCAAGCATATGGAAAATTTTAGGACTTCAAAATTGTTAAGAATGTTCAATGGTTTTTATTGTTGGATTTTATCATCTGAAAGGACAATATAGAAAAGGAGACAAAAAAAACCATCAGGAGAATATTACCCGAGGGTAAGATAGACCCTCAAATTTATTCCCTGGAGTGAGCTGTAATAGAGCAGACCAGACAAACCGTTACTGTAGGTAGGGTTCAACTTTGCAATCTTTTGAGGCCGATCTGTTTCATATTAGAATATTCATGAAACACAATTTGCTCTGCTATTATATGAGCTTCTTCAATGTGTCACCAAGCTGGCAGGCATAAAGTTTTCTATTGGAATAATCATGCCTTACAGGCTGCAGCTGAAACGTTTGCACCGTGTGTTTGATGTTGTCCTCAATCTAATGAAGGAAAAGGTTTATTGGTCATCACGGTAGATGCCTACCAGAGCCAGGAGCGTGATGTAATCAATATATCTTGTGTCTGAGCTTCAAATCTTGGGGTTGTCCTTGTAGTTGTTTTTCACCGCGTGTTTGGGGCGCTAGCATGAGCTCACAGAGCACTTCGGGGTAAGGGCAAGCCACTGCATTGAAACAATCAGATGCATGGAGATGGCGTTTTAAACCAGGCATGTTAAACCTACCCTTGCAATCTTCTACTACCCTTTTATTATGTCATGAATTGAATGTCCTTCTATTTTCTTTTATCTGTTATGGCATTTAGAATGGGATTCTGTTTTTTTCCTTGCTCCTCAATTAATTTCTCTCTAGCTTTGAAAATGGTATTTTGTAGCATAAAATTATTTCACAATGGACAAAATGAATGAGCTAGGTAAACAGTAAAACTTAACCTTTGTTTATGTTATTAGTTACTGCAATTGTCTGATCAATAATGGTAATTTATGAAAAGCTATCTCAAACCGATTACAATTCTAATTCCAGTTTTTAAAAAAAATTGGCTAGGTTGCTTTATGACTGCCTGATAATGCTTTTATTCTAAATGGATGTAATAGTGAAAGGTAGAAATTAAAATTGTAGAGTTTTCTCTTTCTTGGTAAAGTGTATGATGTTATAGACATTCTTTGTAAATTATCTACCTTGAGAATCGAACTCTGTAGTAGCAGATGTTTTCTTTGGAGCGACTATGAGGATAGGTCGAGTAGACTGTCGTGAGATAGATAGCTATACCCAAGCTATTCATATGTTGTTTTAGAGACGGAAGAGAAGGCATAGTTCGTAGGAAGAGTATTTTTCTTTGTATCTTTCCCCTTCGCTGACTGTTAACCTTGTGATTGGTGACTCGAGTTGAGTCACAGTAGAGGATCTTGTGTCGATTCACTTATATTTTCAACAGACTATCCCTTGCTTGTTCAAATTAAGTATCGAATGAAATGGGTTTCTATTAAATCCATTTTGTAGCTTAGCAAACCTTCAATAATTCAGGTAGGGACTTCTTGAGTAAGTGTTGACTGAGGCATATATGAAAATATAATGGTTACCTTGCTTTGAATTGGGTTAGACTTGTATCATAATGGAAAGGGTAGGAATCGACTCAGTTACATACTTTAGTGAGCTAAGCCCTTAATCTCTTACAATGATCATACAAGGGGTGGATTACGGTTTATTGCTGATTATGTGATGTAAGGTAATAACAACCTTTGGTGAAAAGACTTCTTCTTGATCCTTGCCTGTGTAATCCAGCTATAGTTGTTGTATGAAATTTTAGTTGGATAGAATCTAGTTTATTTAACTTCTTGATGAAAAATAATTAGGTTCGGTGAGAATTGCTTGGTATATTGAATCTTCGGATTTAGTTATAGTGTTGTGAGTATTATTTGTATGTTGGTTTATTCAGCCGAGTGAAGTTAACTTTAATCTTTGACTGATTTGTGTTCATGTATGGTTGGGGCCTATATTCTTCCTAAAACATGGATGTGCGTTAATTCAGTCTTGTTAACAAGTAATTTTGAATATGTTAAGCCATTTGACTGATCTTTATCTTTTGGTTAATAATATTAGAATGATGTTTGGGTGTTAGATTTCAATCACGTAATCCATAGGAGTACATGACTGAAATCTCAATACTCTCAGCTTGGTTGTCTTCACCAATAAGGTGTCACCTTGTTTGTCTTTGGAATATCTCTCTCACTTGAATATTGGGATTCCTCCTTGTTGGCTGGTATAAATCTCGTCATCTTGTGAAACATATTGATTAGTGGTTTGTGATTTGATCCATTCTTGAGTTTAGAATTTTACTTTCATGATATTATAAAATGTTAGCTTATTGTTGCAATGGGTAGTCTTAACATGCTCAGTTCTCGCGAACTGATCCCAGCTAGTATTTGTGCAGATGGATTGTGCAAGTAAATTAAAGGAAAGAGTTGTAGAGGTTTCATCAGTGCAATTTATGAAATTCCTTGTAAAAAAAAAGTCCAATGTGAGGTAAATTTTGTAATAGTGATTGCAAAGGAATTTAGAATACCCCTTGCCTTGGGTTGTTTTGAATTTGCGTGAAGATGTTATGTTGCCCTTCTGTAGATAAATTGGTAACTTATCTTTGTGGGAAATTTTATTCAAACTTTCACTGACATAAGCATTGTAAAACATGGATCTTGAGAATTAAGTGTTAATTTAAATCTTTCTGAGACTCTGTATTGATGTGTTATATGTAAGTTGTAATGGGGTGGTTTTCCTTATAGAAGTTACCTAAAATTTTTATTCAAGAAATATGTTGTCGTTTAGATCCCCTTGTAAACAAACAGTACCTTAAGTAATCAAGAGTGAGACCATCCTTGCAAAGTGATTTTTTATAGCCTGTTATCCCTAACTGAACTAGTAAACACTACTCTTTTGGTGAACGCTAAAGACAAGTTTAATGGAAAACAATAGTTAGAATTTAATAAATTTATCAAATAAGAGAAGAAAGTTTTGAAACCACTCAATTTATCTCTCAGCCTATTTAAAAGTAAGTAGCTTCCTCTTGATAAGCTCTTTTGGTGAAGCCTAGGTAAGAGCACTATTTAACTACATATAAAACCTCAAGCTTCAATTAAACCTCAGTAAGAACTAATGATGGCTTAAGGGTGAATTCACTTGACCTTCTTCCTTTAAATTTATCCAGGGTGTCTTATCAAAATAAATAACCTCCAATCATTTCTTACTGTGGCTTGCCCTAGCTGTGAGAATGTCATGTGGTTGGGCTTCTATGATGTTCTGTCAAAAAAAAATTTATTTTCCTTGATAGGTGTGGACGTTTTCATGCTGCTATTATGGCCATCCTTGTATCGAGTTGTTCACAGAGTTAGTTGTAACCTTGGTGACGACATGTTGCGCCATGTTATATGTCAAGCAAGTAAAAAAAAAAAAAATCCCGTCTTTTACTGTGTTGATCGTGTTGTGATTTTTGGGTCGTTACATCTTGTCACTCGATGATATGTTATCGAACATATTATACTAACAATTGCTTAATTTAGAGCGTTTCTTGTAAAAAATAAAGTATTTTTTATTTCTTTTTTCCCTTCTTAATTACTTTGCTTATAGGATTTAGAATATTTAAATGCTCTTTTCCATTTCTTATGAGAACATAGCTTTCTTTTTTCTTAATATTTTTCTACATACATGGACTCCTTTTGGAACATACTTACCAAATTTTCAAATGTTGATATTTGACCACTGAAATTAAAAGTGTTCACATATATTCAATAAGAGGGGGGAAGTTCTCCTAAGATGATGGGTATAAAATATTTATCTATTACGGCGTCTTCTAATGTTTGCAGTGAATCTCACAATGTTGTAGCAAACCTTTGAAAAGCTTCAATTTTCTCACAATTTTTCACTTAGAGATTGTGCAATGAATCTTTAGGTGAAGAATAATGTTCCTATTTTTTGCCTCAAACAGTGTAATGAATATTTCCCGACCTTATTTTTTGGGCATATTGAATTTTTTTTTGTATGTAATATGAGAATGTAAATAAATCATTAGTTTATCCTTCTGATTAGCTCAATCATAATGAACTAGTGTAGTAGCTCATGCATTTTTTCTACTGAAACATCCTTCCACAATAGGCCATATATCTTAAAAATTGAGTTACATTTTTATTTTGGTCTTCAATGCCACATATTTGTCTCTCCCTAGGAGTTGGAAATCTAGTAGAAAAAACATGGGAGCATTTGTAACCATTACTAGAGAGTCATTATAAACATGCTTTCATCTCACTAAAATGCTAGTCCAAATCAAATATAATATGTTATAAATTTATGAATCTCTTTGCAAAACCCTTGACGTAGCTTCTCACCATGAATACTAAACATGAATCCTTTATATGATGGCTCCACGGGCGGTGAAGTGAATGTATCTACTTAAGGTTACAATAGAGTTACTATACTCCATTCTAATAAATTATGACTCAATTTGTAAATCTTAAATGCAATTCCTCCCCTTGAACGTTAAATGTGTCTCCTTCCAACAATAGCTCCATAGGAAGAGGCATGAATGGATCTACTCAGGTCGGAAGGGGCATTGATATACTCCATTCTAAAGGGATCTATAGTTATTCCTCGATGTGTGTGAAAACAAGGCAAGGCTCCAGTCACAAATTTTAATTTAGAGGAGGAGACAAAGATGGGGGAGGAGATATGCACATGATTTAGTTCCTATTTGGCTCCACACATGTGCATGGCATCTTGTAGGGCATTTTAAAATGTAGCTAGGGGAATCATGGATGTGAATCAAATATGCTAAGGGTTAGAGTATCCACTAGGTCCTTTTCTTCCATGGTTTCTACACATACACTACTATAAAGGGGGTGTTTTGAGACAATAATAGAGGCAATCCAAAAATTGTATATTGTCTCTATTATTGTCTCAAAGAGGGTGTCTCTAATATTTTCTCTAATTATCATCTGTCTAGACACAATATGGATTGATACATATTTTTTCTCTTGAGAGACAATATCATTATTGTATCCCTAGAGACAATACAGAATACTAATATTTTGTCGCCCTAGAGACAATACTAATTTAATTTTTTGTTGTATCTCTAGAGACAATTCGAATTTAAAGAATGAAAAATATGAAATTTAAGAATAAATAATAACCAAATATCATATATTGCAATAAAAGGCTACATATTTTCTATGATGTCAGAGTGGGATGGTAATTAATATTATAAATTAAAAACAAGTTGATTTGAATCTTGTGCCCAACAAATGGATCCACACACATTTTATTAATATTAAATAAGATAAAATACAAAAGGGTTTCTAAATGTCGTTAACCCTTGAGATACAATGATACAAATACAAAAGGGTGCCTAAAGGTTGTTAAACCTTGACATACAGTATTGAAACCTTCTCTCCACCACCAGATTCAAGTGACCTATCTATTTACATGGAAACTACCATTACCACAAAGTATTAACTGAAGTAATGTGGTGGTTTACCCTTTATTTTGAAAAACTATCTCTCTATTGGTATGTGTCATCTTCATAATATTGTCTTTGATTATCTCAACTTTAATATAATTCACTAATATCATTAACATCAAAGGTGCATTTGATTTGGAGTTATTAAGAATAAATATTTTAATCTAGTTTTGCCGAAAGTATTCAAAAATCACATTTAAACCTGGACAAAAATTAAAACCTTGCAAAAAACAAAAAATCTAAGTTGCACACTCATATACTTGTATGATAAAATATATTCTTTGCTTCCATTCCCAACAAATAAATATCCACGCGATCATCTATACCAACCATCGAAGATTTTTTTTTATTTGTTCATAGTCCTTGCAGAAAAAACATTGAGTCTATAAATTAAAATGACAATGAGAAATAAGAGAAGTATACACCACTAAAAATATATCTCGAGTGATTAGAGAGTATCCATACCATACATGTGCATTTAGGGTGTTAAATAAGGATGTTAAAATGGCATGTACTCAACACTTTTGGTTCTAATAACAAGTCCTTAAAATAAGAAACAAAATCATTAACCTTCTTGAAACAATCATTTTAGACATTTTATAACCATCTATACTAAGAATTTAATAAGACTTAATACCTACCAAAACATTCATTGGGGAGGCATACATAAAAATGGAGAGGAACACGCATGAAACTCCAATCAATAACTATCATGATCTATACGTATCCAACAAGAAACTATTAAGTGCAAGTAATGTGACAAAATCAATATTAAAGTCATTATCAACCCCAATGTTATCGCCTACAAGAATAGAAGAAAATCTATGTATCAACAATATTACAATTACATTTATAGATCCAAGTATAGAATCTAGTAAACCATTAAACATGTCCAAAATTTTTAAAATCCCTATCTCATAAGTGGCATATAATAACATACCTTGTTTTTCTTAGAGGAAAATATTAGAAAGGATAGAACATAAAACATCTCAAAAACAAAATTGGAACCATTCATTATGAGCAGAAAAGTGTTGTGGGGTTTAGAAAATGGGGATCCATAAAGTATTCAAATAGCACATGTGAATAAGGCACACACATATGGAAGACTAGAGAAGTTTGGTGTACACTTGAGCTTGTATATCCCCTAGAAAGTTGGCCTTAAATTCTCAAAACATGTCTTGACAAGTAATGAATATACAATGATCTTATGCAATTTAATAAGAAGAATTATTGGTATTGAATAAAATAAATGTGTTGAACACAGTACTAATATAGGTGACAGGAAAATTTATAGTGAATTTATATTTCCTTCATAACAAACCACCACATTACCTTATTTAATCATAATTTTCATTCTTTATTCCAAGGAAGTCTAACCATGTTCAAATGACATAAGCCCACATAAAATTTTTGTTCAAATTCTATTTTGACCGTATATAGCCCCATAGATATTACAACTAAAATATTCTATTCAAGTCATACAGGCATTCATATATAAAATATTTATTCCCAATAAAATATAAAGATTAGTTAATATTTTCATAATTATCATTGTAATCATTTTAGTTGTAATCGACATTAAATCATATATGTTAGAAATAGTAGGCTACAAAAGAAGCATATTATAGAAAAATAAAACGAAGAAATGACCACTAAAACTATCTTACAACTAAAGATAGGAATGAAACATCAGTAAATTATAATGAAAAAACTTATGAGAGGGGCACAAAATAGAGACAATATACAATTTTCATCATAGATTTATGTGCTACCCTTAAATAAAAGGACCTCTAACAATATAACCTATTTATAAATGTAAGACCTAAAACATAATTAAAGGGACTGTACAATTCTAATCATTCTACAAGATCATCTTTGAACCACATGGCATATAAACAATTCATTGAGTTGTTAAGGAAAAAGGAAATTGGATATAAAATATACCATACTCTATGGCTCAACATGAAGGAAGTGAAGAAGACTTTAGATGTCCTTCAAATTATTTTGTAATAGTAAAAAACAATAGAATAATCAAGTTAGGAGGAATACAAGCATTTCCCCAATAATATACTTGATTTTAAAGCATATTTTCCATTGGAATGGATAAGTAGATTATATTTATCTTTGTTTGAAGGTCTAATTAAACACATAATGGTGCTGATTTTAGGACATCTATTAGTGAGATATCCGTTTCACATAGTTCCCTGTAACACTCTCTACTACCCATTTATTAGTTATATTGACCCTGAATATGCAAGAACATCAAGGCTTAAGGATAAATCTGATGTATACAGTTATAGAATTGTTCTTCTAGAGTTGCTGACCAGAAGGAAGCTATGGACAATAACTAAAATTTTCTTCAGTTGGTAAGATTTATGTTTGTTAATTTTCTTTTGAAGCTTATAATGTACATTGTTTAATTATTTTAAAGGTTTTTTGTCTAGAACATGGAGAAATAAAATGTGGATGGATTTTTCTTTCAAATTGGTATGCGAAGGAAGATTCTATCAAAATAATACAACACAGTCATAGAAAATATTGATACAAAAATTGCAGAAACCTTAAAACAGATAAAAGTGTGCCCAAATTTCTTTTTGAGGCCGAAAAATTAGCTTTTGGGAATTTTGTTCCTTTTCCACTTTCCCAAGAGGAATGATTTTCGTCAAATCTAAATATATCCACTTCCGATACTAGTAGTAGTACACTCTTATGTTGTTTCCTGAATTTATTTTTGAAGGGGAAAAATTAGACTTTGGGCATTTTGTTCCTTTTCCACATTTTTTTATTTAATAAGGAAAAAATCATATTTTGAAGGGATGGGGAACCTTGAACACTTGAAAGATAGGGAAGAAAACAAGAAGGAGAATTAAACATGAAACAAGGCACCATAAGCACAAGAAGAAACATATAGAATAGTCAAAAGAGACCCATGCAGGAGAAACACCAAGGTAGAGATTAGACGCCAAAGAGGAATGGAAAAAAAAATTTGACCAGTACAGTGAGAGCTACCTAGACTACCACAGGAAAACTCTTAAATGAAAGTAAAACTAAATAGAGGAAGAGGAAGTCATCTCCTAACATGGGGAGATGATTGTTTTAATTTCCTTGAACGATTTAAACACTATCCTTCATCCTCCAAAGCTTTCTTAATGAGCTCTCGAAATGGTTTCTAAAACAAAAGGTTTCAAAGATATAACTATTAAAGTGTGAAACTTGCCAAAAATAAAAAACTTTGATATTATTGGGATCTAAAACCCCAAAATCGGCCTTCTAAGGTGGTTTTTCAATATTAAGAACTATTTCGATATTACCTTCGGTATTGCTTCCAATAGGATTCACCACTTTACCTATTATCCAAAATTCACCCCCAAGGTAATTTTCATAACTTGCACAATTTATTCAGGCTTAAGTAAGTAGAAATGGTTCAAGGCCAAAAATCAGGTTTTGAGGAATCCCTTTTCTTTTCTATAACTTCCCTATCTAAAGAAAAATCCAAGGAGTTAGTGAAAAATTGCAAAGAATTTAAAACATGAAGTCAAGGAGCTATTTTAGCATGAATCAGGTTTGAGGGCTGTGGATGGAACCAATAGGGATCATACTAGGGTTCATCGTACCTAGTTTGGGCCCGAAATGCTAAGGATGTAGCGAAATGCAGGTAGGGAGGAAAACATTATCTAGGACAATCAGGACCTAAAAAACTAAAGTATTCGATCAAAGCGTGGGTCAAGAAAAAAATGTGGAAAAAGTGGACCAAAATGTCCCATGTGGTCTCTGGGACAGGTGGGATGCAAGTACATGTAGAACCCGAAAATCCAAAATAGCCATAGCATGAGAAATGTGGAAAAAGAGGAAGATTTTATCCCACACGGTCTGCGAGACAGTTTGGACAAAAATACTTGAAATGACCGAAAATCTGATTTGGTTGCATCCAGTGCATTGCAGAAAAGGTGGAGAAAAATGTTTGGGACAATTAGGACATGCGGGTCTGAAATAGCTGAAATACCCACGAATGAGTAGTGGGGAGAACTCGGCAGTCAATTGCCCACCTGGCTTTGTCAATGAGGGATGTGAAAGGAAAAAAAATCTTGAATCAGGTGACGGGGAGAAATGAGGCCCATATGGTCCAAGTACCATGGGGACATGAGTTCCCCAAAAACCCATAATACTCGTAATAGAAGGGGAAAGAGGAACTACGACGCCTGAACTTTAAATTGTCATAACTTTTAACTTAGAACTCTGATTTTGACAAAATTTGACTTTCTGGAAAGGGCGCAACATCTCTAGGTCCAAAAATTTAAATGCTCATTCCTGTAAAATGCAAGAAATCCCTGGAAAACTAAAAATATCTTCTCACACTCAGAATGCCATACCTTTGGCACTTATCAATGAAATCATGCAAAATTGGTCTCTCTGAAATCATGGGTCAACGCATGATGCACAAAAATCAATAAATATAGAATTTCATTCACATTTTATAGAGAATTTTGAGGAAAATGGACCAGGTTCATAATAGAGTTTTAATTGGGAGTTGAGAGTGTAATTATGTAGCATGGGTAGACATTTTTCACTACTACAAGGCATGGGACAGAATGGGAGGCCTCTTGCAAGCAACATACCATCATTTCACTTCATTTATTACCTCTTACAAGTGGTTAAAAGGAATATTTCTTGATTTCAATCATTTGTCTTCCAAATTCTATAAATCAGAGTGTTGGGTTCATTGTAAAGGAGAGATAGTTGTAAGTAGCCAAAATCTGTCATTTTGGTTTTGTGAAGACAATGTGCTACAGGCCCATGTAGTGGACTTCTTGCATGGTGAAAAAGGCCTTTACTTTGTAATAGATTAAACTATGTATATCAATGAAGCAATAGATGCAAGTTCATGGATTTATTTTCTATTGTTGTGTTTGCTTGTGTTCTTCTTGCCTCTTCAATCTTATTAAAAATATGTTGTGTTTATCTTATGCTCTTGCAGGGATTCACTATCAATGTGTGTGTATGAAATATTGTTGTGAATGTAGTTGCTAGACTATGGAGAACTATTATAACCTTCTCTAGTATGTATCTTGCTTCCATTTTTCACAAATTCGAAAGATACTCTCAGTACATCTTCTTCTCGTGTATCACCTTTTTAGTGTAGGATTTGTTTTCATGCACTCCCTCTCCCCAGTCCCTTAAAAATTTAGATTAAGATAAGATATTTTTTCCTGCATTAGATTAGATTGTGGCATGTATTTTAGGAGAAAAAACCATCTTTCTCTGGAGGTCTATCTCAAGTAACAAGTCCCACAACTTGGAGATAGCACCCATGTTACTCAGTCACATTGTACGTTGAAGCACACACACCTGTAAAAATCTAAGGGTGTAGTGATTAAGTGATAACATTTCCCACATAAAATTTGAACCACTTCTCTTCAAAGGAGTCCATAGTCCACTTTTTCATGAAAGGGGAAGACACAACAACAATATCAACCTCTATCTCTTACTCAAAAGAGGACTCATTCTCATCCTCATATCCACTAGATGACCCGTTGCACGAGGATTCCTCCTCCTCACCATTACCAACCACATCCTCCAGATTAGTAACATTACACAATTTTTCTACCTATTTTTGGGTCAAATCCAAGTAAATGGCTTAGTCAGGTCTGTTGACAAAGGTAAGAAACAAATTCTTCATCAAACGACCCTGAAACCCCACTGTTCCAAGTTTCTTGTACCTATTCACTACCTCCAAACTAGGTTTAATATTCTTGTTATCTAGGGACACGTGGAAGATCTCCCAATGATAAAACCCACCCACCGCCATCATAGCCTTATCAAAAGACAAACCACTAGTATGCATTTCACCGCAATTAGTGCAAGAAAACAAGGGATCATGTTTCAAATAGGACCCTTCAACCTTGATGTAGAAGGATATCCAGAGCATGAACCCTTACCATGATCAATAGAGCAACATTTATGACAAAATACATGAGAGGTTTCATACTGAATATCTTGTTCAATCATCTCAAAGCCAAAGCATAGGTGAATGAGTGAAGGTAGCTTTTTCAAGATTGAACATTCACACACATTCTAGAAGAGATAATTTGTGTCCTAGAAAGGGTTGTTAAATAAATGAGCAACAGATTGCCAATGGAATTGGAAATCCATTTCAACACTTCAATTTCCCAAAATTCAAGGTCCAGATCCGATATCTTCACCCAAACTGGGAAAGCATTGGGAAAAAAAAATTCATGTGTAGCCTAAGTTGTCATTTACTGAGGTGCAACATGGTCGTCCCATGTAGCTAGGGTCCTCCATTAATGGCATTTAGATTATCTTCCTCCCTGTCAAACTACAATAATAATTTTTAAGTCAATACTAAATCAATCCACTTCCGATAGTAGTATTAATACACTCTTATGCTTCTGCTAATTAAATTAGGTCCGAATGCAGAAAAATATAATAGGAAGTTTTGATATCAAGTTCATATAGCAGATAAAGAGAGTATAAATCAAAACCTTATGTAGTACTTCTATGATCAACATTATAACCATCTATTATCTTCTGATGCACCTCCACTATAGAATAATGTGAATAATTTTGAGATTACTTAAGTTTCTAAAAGAGGCCCTTTTCAACAAAATATGAGAATGCATTGAGGAACAACGTTGGAGGAGATATACAAATTCTTCCCATTTTATCATAGGTAGAAAACATTCAAAAATAAAGATATAGAGACATATGTTAGCCCTTATATTTTCTCTCTAACCGAATATAGTAAAAAAATGACATGCTTCTATTTTGGAAGAAAAAGGTTTTAAAAAAAAAATACTTATTATTGTACCTTTTCTCCTATTCTCACTTCTTCCTTAGACCATATTTTCTAGCTTCAAACTCCTCTCTAATCATTACATGTCCAAAATCGTGATTACCCATGTTATAGTCTATATAATCTCTGAAATCGAAATATCTACAATTAGAGACAATATTTTTACTCCATTTACATGTATATTAAAATTTTAAGCATGTTTTCATCAATTATATACAGTAACACCTTACCTTTGAATAATAAGAAGAAAATGTTGCATATATTATTGTGTTGCATACATGTCTACTTACATCATGGATCCAAAAGATGTATCACAAAGACCTAGTCCATAACCCATGTATGGAACAAAACTTCCACCAGATATCATGTAGCCATCAACACCTCATTGTTACTAGTAAGGATTATATGCAGTGGGAGCATAATGCATCATAGGGCCTTTAACCCCAAAATTCTAGTCTTCTTTCCATTGGGTCTCATTTTCTACACAAAAGGAATCCAACAAGCATTAATGCCTTATAAATAGTTTATCTATAAGTTGGAAAGGAAATGATATTTAAAGATATACCATTAAAACAAATACACCAATTCTATGAACTAATATATAAATTTAAGTTTCTAAAAACTATATAAAGAAGTCATACATGAAGGAAGCTTCCAAAATCACTTTCTTTTCTTCTTCTTTGCTAAAGATGCATAAGAAAATTATAAATTACATAAGCATTAATTTTCTGGGTGTAATATCCGACTACTTTCAGTAGAATGAATAATTAACCATATATATCAACAAGAACCCAAACTCAAATACATGCTCCAATAATAGTTACCTGGCACACCACAAGGAGGCTTATGTTGAACTTCTTCCCTAATCATAGGGGAACTTTCCTGTGGAAAAATATCTATTTGTGCTTATAGAATTAGGAATTTCCTCCAATTGCTCTAGAGTTTTTGCAGAACGAATCCTTTCAAAATATTTTTGTGGCACATTGATAGGTGTATTTTTTTCACTGATGTTTTCTTCCATCAAATCTGGCACATCTGGGTTTTAAGGTGTTGTTTGTGCCTCTTTTGCACATCCTAAAAGAGAATGTAATGGAACCTTGGGCCTAGGGCAGCGATCTGAATCCATATCTGTGACAAAAATAAATTTTCTTATTAGATAACCACAAGTAAATTATCATCCTCTCTTCTACTCCTATACACAAGAGTCTCGACTCATATACATTAATATCTAAATAACCTTGGAATCTACAAGGTTATTAACAAAGATTGAGCAAAATAAAAACTTGTAAAAAGATAGCCAAAGTCATCAGGATTTTTTAAAAATAATTTAATAGAATTTGTAAATATTGGTAATAGGGAGAAGTGAAAATAGGTCACATAATTTGGTCTAGGTTAATATTGTTCATATTATCCTACCAACTGTAGTTGCGTGTATGAAATAAAGAAAGCTTGATTTGAACTCTGTACGAACCTAGTAAATAAACATGTGTAAAGGCCATTTTTATGGAATCATGGTTACCATTCAAGATAATTGGATATGACATTTCATTATATAATGTAGAAGGTTTTCAGAGACTCTGTTGACTCGACCTTTGAATTTGTGCTCAATTTTCTATACATGCAAAATATAGTGTTATTACGGGAAAGAAAAAATGATCTGGTAGAAGGACATTTCCTAGCACATTATGTAATAGTTCAACTATCTCTTTATACTTGTATATGAATTTTCATTGTAAACATGATACTCTTTATGACTGCAGGTGAATCACATTTATGGTTGGTTTATTTTATTTCATTACCTTTTATCTACCAATGTACCAAATGTTGGAAATATGCACGCACCATTCATTGCTAATTCCAACCGTAGAATTTTAGAAGGATTAAAAATAGATTTAATTTTCTTTAGTTTAGCATGAGTCTTGCTTTAGTGTTAAAGTCCTATTTTTAGGATTAGATTTAATTCAAATAAACCTGCTTTAATTCATGCACAACATGCAGTTGTTTTAAAATATGAGTTTAAATTTAGAATGCTCAGTTGAACATATATTATTTGGTGGGTTATTCTATTTAAATAAAATCAATTGTAATTGGTTTGTATGCACACACATAAGTGTGAAATCTGAACAATTAGAATTAGAGAAGTGTTGCACGCACCTACTTCATTGTAATTTGAATCGAAGCTCCGAGTATGAGTTAATTAATGGAGATTACGCACAACAGTGCTAGTTTGAATATTCTTCTGTTTATGCAAGTTATTTTATTATTCTTCTTATTTCTTTTATGATGTTTGTTGTATAAGACTACATATTTTCTACAAATTGGTATCGGTGCGAGGTTATTCCAAAAACATATTAAATTGGTAGCAGGTTATGGCTTCTACATCTGACATGCAGACACCGCAATTTAATGCAAAGAATTACGAATAATGGTCGTTGACCATGAAGGTGCTATTCAAATCTCAAGATGTATGGTAGATCATTGAAGATGTGAACATAGAGCCCGCATATACAACACCATATACTACACTTTCTTAGGTAGAGAAAAATACTTTGAAGGAGTTACGAAAGAAGGATGGAAAATCTCTTTTCTATATTCATCAGGCGATGTGCGAAAGCATTCTTCCAAGAGTGGCAGCAGCCACTCAAGAAAAGACCACATGGGATACATTACAAGTTCATATCAAGGTAAGGAGAAAGTAAAAACCGCCAAGCTACAGTTACTTCATAGAGATTTTGAGAATTTAGCAATGAAAGATTCAAATTTCCTAAAATACTTTTTTACTTATATAGTTGGCCTAGTCAATCAAATCAAATCCCATGGTGAGACTCTCAAAGATAGAAAGATTATTGAAAAATTGTTTAGAAGTTTTCCTATAAAATTTGATCCTTTACTTGCTACTATTGAAGAAACTAAGGATCTGAGTTAGTTTTCTATTGATGAGCTGCATGCATCACTAATAAATCATGAACAAAGGATGAATATATCACATGCAAGTGTAGATCAAGCTTTTTCATCTTAGACATCAGGTAATCATGGAAAAAGAAGAGGTAGCTTCAGCCTAATAGGTAGAGGAAGAAGTCCATCTAGAGAACGTGGCAGTGGTTCATCAAACTCAGGTGGAAGAGGATAGAATCAAGAATAGAGTTATGGTCAGAGACAAGATAAGTCTCATGTTTAGTGTAATTATTGCAAGAATTATGGCCACTATGTTTATGATTAAAATAAAAAGCAATATGATCAGGAGAGACAAAATCAAAATCAGGATGGAAGTTTTGATTCTAAACCTATGTTTATTGCATGCACAAGAATTTCCGACACAATACCTTATTTATCCCCTATTGAATTTAATTGTTAGTGAAAAATCACAGAACCCCCCAAATGGACTTAGATCTTAGTGGGGAATCCAGTGTGACTGCATAACATGGGTCCATCTCTCAAGCTATGGGACTTGCGGACTTGAGATGGCCCTTTGGAGAAAGTCAGCTTCTTCTTCCTAATTCTAATGCTAAACTACTCCTAAGGAAGGAAATGTGATTATCTACTCGTAATCTAACAATGCCAAGGAGACAGGGAGAGAGAGAGAGAGCATGAAATAAAGGAATCGTATGCTACAAAGGTGATATCCCTAAGAAAATAGGGGGTTGCTGATCACAATCTCAGCTACCTAAAGTGGAGAGAGGTGAGCAATGGAGAGGATGAAAAGATGCATCAAAAATTAAAGATAGAGTTCACAAAGACCACCACTTCAAACCCATTAAACACAACTCTAAAAACATGTAATAGAGATTAGAAGTATGCATAGTATACCCTGCAATAATGAGAGGTAAGAACATACAATAAAATAAGGAGGGATGTAAAAAATACATCAAAGAACATATTTTATTTCTCCATGAGTTCACATAGTACATCATTAGCGGAAAAGAGGGAAGAAAACACCATTACAGAGCCATGAGAGGAGGCTTAAACTCAACATTCAACCCTAGGGAAGAAAGATAGTAGGAGGTAGGAGGGAAGAAATGACTAGCCTCTTAAAAACTTCCCCTCCTTTACAATATATAGAAGAATAAGACTGAGAGAGAGGGAAAATTAGAATCCTGACTTAATCACCCTAGCAATGTATTGAATTCACCTACTCCAACCACCCTAGAAAGCATTAGAATCTACTTGCAAGAATGATGGGATTCACTACAAAACCCATGCTCCCATGTGTTGTTCCTTGCTGGGCAAGAAAGGGGTCTGTCCTTCATTATGAAAATAGGTGAGAGACTTGACAGCCTAAAAAATGGTGGACTCAATTAACCATTCTTCATTAATGGTAGCAGACGATTAATAGGCACCAAAAGCTCTCTAAGAATTCATTTCCCACTCAATTATGATATTCTAGTTGAAAGATATGGCCATCTAAAGGTGCTTTGGGTTTGGAGTCTATCCGCACAAGATCCACGTGGCAGCCCTACACATCTTAAGATTTCACTACCTCCTTTCACTCCTAAAGTTTTTCTGAACTAACACGTGAAATCATTTGTAGGCATGCTTTGTTTCCTTTGTAGTCTTCCTAATCCCCTCTTATTGGTGGAGACACTATGCCTAACACGAGACACGTGGATGCTCAGCACACATTTGGAACCTGCCTCTTGATTTTACCTTTGGAGTTGCACCGATGAGGCACGTGGAGGCTTCCATAAAATTTTGGAGATTTCAATGGCCGACCTTACCTTTTCAGACTCTGACCACGTTTTGGTTCTATGCACATTTGGGGTCTACCTCTAGATTTGACCCTTCAAGGTGCACTGTATAGACACATGGTGGCTTCTGTTGGCTCCATCCCAAGCTTTAACTTTTTTAACAGCAAGTGAAACCTTTTCAGACTCTGACCACGTGGCGGGTTGACACTCATTTGGGGATTGGATTTTGGGTCCCACCTTTAAAGTTATGCCGAAGAGACACATGGAGGCTTCTATCATTCCTTTTATAATTAACTGATTTGGGCCAGTTCAACATTTAGGCTCTAACCACATAGGAGAGCTAGCACTTATTTGAGTCTCCTCTTTGGATCATTCCTTCAAATTTGTTCCATTCTGATGCGTGGCTCCTTCTACCGACCTTAGACCTTACAACAACCGAATATGTCCTTCCCACCCATTTAGGAGAAACTATTATACCTTAGACACATGGAGAGTCCACGCACATTTGGAGACCTTATTTGGACCTGACCTCTGGAGGTGCACTTTTGAGACACATGGAGTCTTCTTCTGGCCCTATTGTACTTAGACTCTTCAACGACAATTGCTATCTTTTAGACTCTTACCCCATGGAGGGCCGGTGCTCATTTGGGGTCTCTAATTTGTCGTTCCTCTTTGAATTGTGCCGACCTAACACATGGCATGTTCCGTGGGTCTATTCCTTTTCCTTGATTCGACTCATATCTGAAGTCTAAAAACCTTGATCACTTTCTCTGATTTTCTTGTGTTGAGATCTGATCTCCTTTAACATTGTTTGGCCTCATTTTCTAACCTTGTTTCTCCATTGTTGAGCATGCCCACAACTTGAATTTTTGAATCAAATGTGAGATTGCACAACTGAACCAGCCTCTCCATTTCCTCCTATACAATGTCGTGTTTGATCAATTTTTCTTGAGGATCAAAATTGAAAAACAACTTGGCGACTTGTGGGATCACCTGCTTGTTACGTGAAAATATCAGTTTCCTTGAAGTATCCATTGGGTGTGGAGTCATGAATCATAGCCTGGTACTGATCCTATTCCTGAAACCTCGAACCGGGATGCTGGTAACTTGTCAGCCCTTAACATGTTCCGTCGATGTCCACACTCTCATTTCTCATAAGAAAATATTGAAGGTGAGATTTATGAGAGTAGAAATTTATAGTGACCAAGAGATTTCACTTGAAACATTATTGGAGCTAGGTCTGATCTCCCCAAGTGCTACCTCTAATTTACTGTGCACGAGCAACAAAACACCACAACACACACTGTGTACAAATAATTGAAAATCATACACAACGCAAGTGGGATATACAAAGTGTGCACAAGCACTTGTGTTACTGAAAGAAAACCTAAACTATCCTAAACTAACCAGAGGTAAAGGGCGCTCAAGTAAAAATTACAACAAGACGGGACAAGTAGCTTCCCTTCCTTGCAAATTCCGACCATGTAGTTGATTTGACGATGAAAATGGTCAGAAATGAGAGTAAAAAACCACCTTGCAGATGGTGATTCACCCTCCTCAAGGCATCAACAAAAAAAATATACACCTCATGGAGTTATTTTTTAGTAGGATCTTTGAGGCGTTGCTATTGACCTTTGGTGGCAACTTTTGGGCGGATGGTTCTTGTGCTTAAAGAATGAGTGATGGGGCAGTGAATTTTGTAATTTCTATGAGATCCTCCTCATCAAAACATTCTTCCAAGTCTGATAGGAAATCAAACTCTTTTATGTCCTGTTGCAAGTGTAAATTCCATGAGGGGAATGAAGTCATGATTGCAGAACTTCATATAATGCAAGAGAAAGAAAGAGATGGAAGAAAATGGATGAAAATGGATGGGAAAAAGTCTGTAACTTAGAGAATGGGTTGTTGGCCAAATAGAGTCGCCAGATGTGTTGAAAAATTCCTCCGAAGGCTTGATCTCAACAATAACACATCAAGCCTGCAGAGATGAAGATGTAAAGCTCTTCAGTCTGGTCCCACCGGGCATACCAAAATTGTTAGGTGTGGTTGGAAGGTGGCTTGATATTTGTTGTTTGATAATGAGACACCTCAAAAAGATGAGGAAAATATCACTCCAGTGTCCCACAGGGCATGCCAAAACTATTAGTGTAAACTCACAACACCCCCTAAATGCCCTAGATCTGAGTGGGGCATCTAGTGTGATTGGATAACATGGGACCATCTCTCAAGTTGTGGGACTTATAGAATTGAGATGGCCCTCCGAAGAAAGCCGGCTTCTTCTTCCTAATCCTAATGCTAAACTATTTCTAGGGAAGGAAATATGATTATCTAATCCTAGTCTAACAATGCCAAGGAGACAAGGAGAGAGAGAGCATGAAATAAATGAATCCTAAACTACAAAGGTGATAACACCAAGAAAATGGTGGGTTACTGATCACAATCTCAGTTTCCTGAAGTAGAGAGAGGTGAGAAATGGAGAGGATGGACAGATGTATCATAGACCAAAGATAGAGTTCACTTTAAACACCACTTCAAACCTATTAAACAAGGCTCTCAAAACTTGTAATAGACATCAGAAGTATGCACAATATACCCTGCAACTATGAAAGGCAAGAAGAGATAATAAAATAAGGAGGGATGGACAAAATGCATCACAAAACATATTTTATTACTCCATGAGTTCAGGTAGTACATCATCAGTGGGAAAGAGGCAAGAAAATTCCATTATAGAGCCATGAGAGGAGGCTTAAACTCCACATTTGACCCTAGGGAAGAAAGAGAGAGTGAGGCAGGAGGGAAGAAATGACAAGCCTCTTGAAATATTAACCTCCTTTACAATGCATAGAAGAATAAGAGAAGGAGAGAGGAAAATTTTGAATCCTACCTCATCCACCCTAGCAATGCATTGAATTCACCTACTCCAACCACCCCAGAAAGCAATAAAATCCACCTGTAAAAATGGTGGGCTTCATTGCAAAACCCATAACCCCATGTGTTGTTCCTTGTTGGGCAAGAAAGGGGTCTGTCCTTTATTATGGCGATAGGTGAGAGACTTGACAGACTCAAAAATGGCTGACAGAATTAACCATTCTTTATTTATGGTTGCAGGCAAGTAACTGGCACTGAAATCTCTCTAAAAAGCCCATTCCCACTCAATTTTTATCTTCCAGGTGAAAGATATGGTCGTATGAAGGTGCTTTAGGTTTAGTCTATCTGTGGAAGATCCATGTGGCATCCCAGCGCGTGTTAAGATTTCACCACCTCCTTTCACTCCTAAAATTATGCTGAACTGACACATGATGTCATCTGTGGGCCTTCTCTATTTCCTTTGTATTCTATCTAAGCCCCTCTTATTGGCAGAGACATTATGCCTAACCTGAAACATGTGGAGGCTCAGTGCACATTTGGGAACTACCTCCAGATTTTACCTTTGGAGTTACACCGATGAGGCATGTGGAGGCTTCCGTAGGCTTTTAAAATTTTATGACTCTGACCATGTTTCAATTCTTCACACATTTGGGGTTTGCCTCCAAATTTGACCCTTGAAGGTGTGCCATTGAGACACGAGGAGGTTTCCATTGGCTCCATCCCAAGCTTGGACTTTTAAAATGGCCGGTGAAACCATTTCAGACTTTGACCACGTGGCAAGTTGGCGCTCATTTGGGGACTGCCGTTTGGGTCACATGTTTGAAGTTACATGCAAGAGACACATGGAGGATTCTGCCATTCCTTCTATACTTAACCGATTTGGGCTGGTTCAAATTTTTGGCTCTGACCACGTCGAAGGGAAGAGTGCTTTTTTGAGTCTCTGCTTTGGGTCGTGCCTTTGAAGATTTACAATGCTTATGTGTGGCTCCTTCTGTTGGCCTTAGACCTTTCAATGGTGTACTTCATCGTTCCTGTCCATTTAAAAGCAATTGTTGGAACTTAGACATGCGGAGAGTCCGCACACATTTGGAGACCTTTTTTGGACCTGGCCTCTGGAGGTGCACCATTGAGACACGTGGAGGCTTTCTTCGGCCCTATTGTACTTAGACTATTCAATGGCTAGTGCTGCCTTTCGGACACTGACCACGTGGAGGGATGGCGCTCATTTGGGGTATCCATTTTTTTGTGCCTCTTAGTATTGGGTTGAGCTGACACATGGCACATTTCATGGGTCCATTGCTTTGCCCCGATTCGGCTTGTATGTGAAGTCTGAAAACTTTGAGACCTTTCTCTGATTTTTTCCTGTTGAGATCTGATATCCGTTAACATTGTTTGGCCTCATTTTCCAACCTTATTTTGCCATTGTCGAGCCCATCCGCAACTTAAATTTTGGAATCGAATGTGAGCTCGCACAACTAAACCAACCTCTCCATTTCATCCTGTGTAAGGTCGTGTTTCATCAATTTTACCTGAGGGTAAAAATTGGATAACAAGAATTTGTCAAAAGAGGGTCCATGTGATGTATGGTATTTGGATTTCACTCGCAGTAATCACATGATAGGTAATCTAGATTTTTTTTCTATTTTGGATGATTCAGTTAAGAGTGATGTAACTCTTGAAAATAACAATATTGTGTTTGTGAAAGGAAAATGCCATGGTTAGTATTCTAACAAGACAGGGGGAACAAATAAGTATACAAGATGTTTACTATGTTGTAGGTATGAAACATAACCTTATGAGTATTGGACAGCTTGGTACAGAAAGGATACCGACGTCTATATGGAAGACAATGAGTGTGTGATCATGGACAAAGCCCCTATGACTCAGTTGATTACAAAAGTGAAGATGAGCAACAATAGGATGTTTCCATTGATTTTGAAACTTGGACATAAGAAGAATTCAGACTTGTTTGTAGCAAAATCAATAGTTTAGTTCACAACAAAGTCATGCGCTAAGCCAAATCTTCCTTTTGCTGAGTCCTATGCGCTCAAACAGATGAGTCCTACGCCAAGGTAAAATTAGTCATACTCCAATGCAAATCAGGTTTGTGCTACAACAAGAAAGTCTTGCACTGATTCCTGTGTAAATATAGTTGAATCCTGCATTGAAGGAACATAATTAAATTTTCATTTAGTCATGAAGGATGAATCATTGCTTTGGCATCTTAGGTATGGACACTTGAATTTTAGAGGTTTCAAGTTATTACATGGAAATAATATGGTTAAAGGTTTGCCACTGACTTAGAAACTGGAGAGGGTATGTGAATGTTGTATTTTGGGGAAGCAACACAGAGATTCATTCCAAGTTGGCAAAACAACAAGAGCAAGTGCACCACTTGAAATTGAACACTTAGATTTATGTGGACCTATGCAGACAACTTCTATTGGAGGTTGCATTTGTTTTATGACCTTCATTGATGATTACACAAGGAAGACATGGGTTTATTTTTTGAGAAATAAATTAGATGCCTTTGATACATTTCAGCAGTTCAAGACATTACTGGAGAAACAAAGTGGATACTACATCAAAGTCATTAGAATGGACTGAGGAGGTGAGTATGTTTCTAATGAGTTTATGAATTTTTGCAAATATCATGGTATACACAAGCAGTTTACTACCCGGTATACACCACAGCAGAACGGTGTGAGAGAGAGGAAAAAAACAACCATCATGGAGATGCCGAGAAGCATGTTGAAGGAAAACATCTTCCAAATGAATATTGGGCAGAAGCTGTAGCAAATTCTATTTATATTTTGAATAGGTGTCCAATGAAATTTGTTAGGAGCATGGTTCCTCAACAAGCATGGACTAACAAGAAATACAGTGTTTCACATTTTAGATTTTTTGGTTGTGTAGCATATGCACATGTACTTGATGAGCTAAGGAAGAAGTTAGACAACAAATGAGAAAAGTGTTTTTTTTTTTTGGGTATTCAGAGAATACAAAAGCATACAAGTTGTACAATCTAGTCACTAGAAATCTTGTGATTAGTAGAGATGTACAATTTATTGAGAATGAAGCATGGGATGGAAGTATAGAGAAAAATAGTGAGTATAGCAACAATTATTATTCATGATGATATGACAAATAAAACTTTAGAGCAGCGAGGAACTGTATCTACAAATATTGGACATGCACAACAAGTTGTAGCACAAGATACACCTCCATCTATAGTCAGGAGGTCACCAAGATTTCAGCCATCTTCAGCCATGCAAGAGACACCATAAAGAACACCAGAAGCTACTTCATCACGACAAACCAGTCCTGCATCGAATAGTCCTACGCAGCAGAAAACAAGAAGTCTAATTGAGATTTATAATGTTGATACAACTAATTCATTTTCAGTTTTGACATTATTTTCTCAGGCTACAGATCCAGTATATTACGAAGAGGCTATAAAGAATGAAATTTCAGAAAAATTCATGGATGATGAGATCAAGGCTATAAAGAAGAATCATACATGGGAGCTGATGGATTTTCCAATAGGAAAGGAAGTGATACCTCAGTCAAGTGGGTCTATAAGATGAAATACAATGCTGATGGAAAAGTACAAAAACACAAAACAAGGCTAGTTACAAGAGGTTTTATGTAGTAATATGGAGTTGACTATAACAAAACATTTTCACCAGTAGCACATTTGGACACAGTAAGAATGGTTTTAACAATTACAGCTGAAAACAAATATCCTATTTATCAAATGGATGTTAAATGAGCATTCTTAAATAGATTTAATAAAGAGGAAGTTAATTTAAATCAGCCATAAGGTTATGAGATTGAAGGTCATGAAGGAAAAGTATATAGATTGAAGAAAACGCTCTATGGTGTCAAGCAAACACCTAGAGCTTAGTACAGCAGAATAGATTCTTGTTTTATTGAGAACGGTTTCAGTAGGAGCGATAGTGAGCCTACCTTATACACCAAGATAAATGAGCAAGGTAAAATTTTAATTATTTGTTTATACGTAGATGATTTGATCATTATAGGAAATCTATCTACAGGGTCATTCATATCAGCCACAAAGAAGGTGTTTAAGATGACAGATCTTGGTCTTATACATTATTTTTTGGGCATTCAAGTTCAACAATTAGAAGGTGAAGTTTTTATCTCCCAAGAAAAGTATGTAAATGATGTTTTGAAAAGGTTTAACATGTTGAATTGTAAGCCAACGCCAACACCAGTTGTAGTAGGTTTGAAGTTGAGCAAGGAGGATGAAGAATCATTTGTGGATCCAACATTGTTTAAAAATTTGGTTGGAAGTCTTATGTATTTGATGGCGACAAGGCCTGATATCATGTATGGTTTGAGCCTTATATCATGGTTCATCGAATCTCTAAAAGATTCACATTGGCAAGTTGGAAAAAGAATTTTGAGGTATGTACGTGGAACAAGGAATCATCGAATTCTTTATTCAAGTTAAGATGAGTTCAAATTAATTGGTTATATAGATAGTGACAGTGTTGGAAGTATAGATGATTGGAAAAGCACATCTGGCTATACTTTTCACTTTAGAATAGGAGTGGATTCATGGGCATCAAAGAAGTAGTGCATTGTCACATTATCTTCAACAGAAGTAGTGTATGTAGTAGCTACAGGGGCAGCATGTCAAGTTGGTTGGATGAGAAGAGTGTTGATAGATTTACAACAGAAACAAGAGGAAGCTACGCAGATTTTTTGTGACAATAACTCAACCATAGTGTTGTCTAAAAATCATGTTTTTCATAAAAGGAGCAAGCATATTAATATGAGGTATCATTTCATCATGGTGTTGGTAAACAACAAGGAAATTCATCTTGAATTTTGTAGATCCAATGATCAGTTGGTAGATATTTTTACAAAGGATTTGGCAAAAGAAGTTTTTGAATATTTGAGAGATTTTTTGGGAGTTTGTGATCCTACGCATGGAAAATCTGAAAAAGAACACAAAGTTCTAGAAGAGTGAAAGTCACAAGTTTGAAATTAAGGGGGAGTGTTGGAAATATGCATGCACTATGCATTGCTAATTCCAACTGTAGCTTTTTAGAAGGATTAGAAATAGATTTAATTTGCTTTAGTTTAGCATGAGTCTTGCTTTAGTTAAAGTCCTATTTTTAGGATTAGATTTAATTCAAATAAATCTTCTTTAATTCATGCACAACATGCAATTGTTTTAAAGCATGAGTTTAAATTTAGAATGCTCAGTTGAACAACTATTAGTGGATGAGTTATTCTATTTAAATAACATAAATTGTAATTGCTTTGTATGCACACAGAGAAGTGTGAAATCTTCTTAGGCAGAATTAGATAAGTGTTGCATGCACAAACTTCATTTTAATTTGAGCCGAAGCTCTTAGTATGAGTTAATTAATGGAGATCACGCACAGAAGTGTTGGTTTGAATATTCTTCTGTTTATGCAAGTTATTTAATTGTTTTGTTTATTTCTTTTATGTTGTTTGCTGTATAAGACTGCAGATTTTCTACACCAAAGCCACACTCTAACTGGGGAATAAACAAACATCAGCAAATCATTGTTTCAAAACAGGTAACATTCATTCGAAACATGAACCCATGTATAAATTTGTTACTGATTGATAAATTGTAACACCTCTCATTATATCAATATCCGGAAAAAATGGCAACACTGTCTTGGTTAATGAGGTATGGAAACAAAAAGAGAGATATGTTTAGGTTTGCACCTGCTGTAGCATGCATTGCAAAGAAGATTTCGAAAATATGAGTGGGTTTATGTAGTATTTTGAAGGATCCTCCCTAGAAAATTTCCTCTACACGAGTGAGTGTTTCCATTAGCCTACTTTGATTGCATCGTTATTAATATTATATTACACCAGAGAAAAAACATATAGAGAAAAGAAAAAAACCAAATTTGCATCTGTCTAGTTCAGGCCTGAAGCATACACAAAAATACAACTCAATCAAGCTCCTTATTTTGGGAACCCTTCTCTTGACATCCTTCTGAGTGCTCCCATCACCAATTTTTTTTATTGAATCTTTTATGAGTACTACCTTTGCTGCGGTACCCAGAACCTCATTCCCAAATTATTCAACGGCCAACCCCACTTCATCTCTAATGATGGTGCCTGCATTAGAAAGAGTGAATTAGACAGATATAACCGTATATATAAAACTAAATAACAGATCAGAGGCGTCAGTGACTGTGTAATGAATCAATCCCAATGCATATTAGCTACTCGTTGTACTTGGAATTTGATGTCAAGGTTGTGATAAACCTTTAAAAATTACTACTTCAGTTATTACCTTTGGCATACAGAAGATTATTTCAATATATAATAAGTACTAACCCGCTCCTAAGATCAAGGATAATTCCAGAATAAAATTAGGTTGGTTTGGTGCAGTCCTAGTTATAAAGCAGTATTATAGAACATAACATAAAATGTAAAATTTCCATCACTCTGTCTTATAAAAATTCATCTTATAAATATAATTCTCTCACAAACGAATGAAGCTTTGGTTTTTAAATTTACAATTCTCCTTTTCTATTTTGAAAAAAAAAACGATTGTTTATTTTCGAATATTAATTCTATGTATGTTTGTTATTTTTATGATTGCAATAAGAATAAAACAAATTAAGAACTTTAGAATCATTTTCTTCTGTCTAATACTTTCACATTATAGTTCTGATTATCGTCCAAGATCCTTAAGTAAGTACATTTACATGCTCATAATTATGACTCTTTTATATTGTTCTATATTAGTGGTTTTATAATGCATATTTAGAAGTTTAGTTAGGTAGGTATATGGTATTCTTATTTGGAAAAATCTGAATTGTTATTTCCTTATCAATTCTATGCTATGTATGATCTACAGGCTATGGTTTTTGAGATTCTTATCTTTCCTTGCTTCAATGGCAAGAAGTGAAAAGTTTGACTGAAACCGAATTAATGAAAATCAAAATGATTGGCCTGCCCAGGATGACCCACCCACTTCAGTAAAATTAAAGATGCACCAATTCTTCAACCGACTCTTGATTTCTGCAGGGCTTGTGATGAATAGGATACAATTGCAAAATGAACAGTGTAATAACAAACCAATAAAAGTGGAGATGAATCAAAGAATGAAGATGCAAGCAATTTGTTATCCATACCGTTATCGTTACAGGTGTCTCTATACTTTCCGAAAAAGTGGCCTACCCACAGCGACTCAACTATCTGAATTAAGCCAAGGAACGACCAAAGTGAAAGTCATTTAGTGCAACCAGCAGTGACATGTGTATTCTATTCACTGCGCAATGAGTATATATAGTCGGATATGAAGAATGCACCACACCACCCACCTCCAAGGAATCAAATATAATAAACAAAAACATAGAATGTGTATTCAATTCAATCTGCAATCTATTTATTCAATTATTTTCCAATGGCCACTTTGACTATTCAAGACCTGGAGTTTTTCCACTAAAAAATGCAAGGATCACACCCAAGATTATTTCTCAAACTCCCCCTCCAATAACGCCAGGAATCGTGACGTAAGGCTTAGAAGATGTGGATTCAGTATGGCTGTAGATGTCACAGTATGCTTATGAACATGCTCATTAGCCTTTTAACTATATATTATGTCAACCAGTGCAATCCACGGACCACAATACAAATATACAATGTAAATGTCAGTACATATACACAGTATAAATATCTAAACAATGGCATTCACTGTCAAATAAAATCACCAACACATTCACTACCGTAATTGATGAAGAATACGTTCTGCGAAGGAAGATTCATGCTGGCCCAACGATATTAATATCTTCCACGATGGAAAGAATGGGCTGCAGATCAAATAAAGAGGAGATAAAGATCAGTTATGTAATGAAATGAAGAAGCGCATCCAAGAAAAATATGTCAAATAATTTGGAAAATCATTGTATACTCACCACATCACTCAAAAGTAAACATATTACAGACAGGGAAATAAACATAAACAAGACATACATTTGAAGGGAATGTGAGGATCTATGGAAATTGCAGAATCTACAGAAACTACAGAATCTTTGGATAGCAATAGAAAATATAATGCAGTGGCTTTAAAGGATGCAGAACAGGGAAAAAGAAGAGCTACAGAAATTTATAACAGCAAAATAAGATAAAACACTTGGCTGCAAATAACACAGATTTGGGCATCAAATTGCTTCAGCAATACATATAAATATTTACCAATAATGAACAGCAGCGATAGCTGCACACAAAACATTCATTCATACAATAACAACTAAGAAATAAAGTTTTCCTATCAGCAAAAATAGTCTAGACTTGAGCTGGAACTGTGCACTTTTCTCCTTCTCCCAAATCTGGTTTTTTCTCCTTCTTCTTCTTCTCCCAATAAAACAAGATGCTATTAATAACAAACACCTACACAAAAACTTGCCTTACATGTCAACACAAAATCTCTCACAAGAGATAATTAGGGAGAATAATCAACCAAAAATAAATGTGCAGCAGTCATGATTAAATACAAATCTGATATGTCAGAGAGCTAAATCTAGAAAAGACAAATACTAGTTGCACAATAAATTTTGACTTGATTTTCCAACACTCCCCCTTAATTATGAATAGTTGCAGATCATGGAAATTTGAATCAAGTTTGTTCAAAAACTATTGTAGCATTTCCGGAGCTAACTGACAGTTTTCCGGCGCTGCTAACTTTTGCAAAGTCACAAACTCCTAAGCCACTTAATAAATACTCAAATGTCTCTTTTGCCAATGCTTTTGTAAATATGTCAGCCAATTGATCTTTAGACTTGCAAAAATCAAGACAAATTTCTTTGTTTCTTACAAGTTCTCTGATAAAATGATACCTCGTATCAATATGCTTAGTTCTCTTGTGAAACACATGATTTTTAGATAATGCTATGGCTGAACTGTTATCACAAAATACTGTAGTGACTTCCTTTTGATCATGCATCAAATCTTTCAACATCCTTTGCATCCAAACAGCGTAACACACAACACTAGTGGCTGCCACATACTCAGCTTCAACAGAAGAAAGGGTCACAATGGGTTGTTTCTTTGATGTTCATGACACAACACCTATACGAAAGTGAAAAGTATACCCAGAAGTACTTTTCCTATCATCTATGCTACCCCCACAATCACTATCAGTGTACCCAACAAGACTGAAATCATCTGAAGTGGAATACAATATACCAAAATCCTTTGTACCACTTACATGCCTCAATTTCCTCTTACCGGCATGCCAATGTGAGTCTTTTGGAGACTACATAAACCTTGAAATAAGACTTACACCATACATAATATCCGGCCTTGTGGCTGTTAAGTACATAAGGCTTCCAATCAGCCTTTTGAATAATGTAGAATCCACACATGCTCCATCATCTTCCTTGCTTAACTTCATCCCTGTCATAACCGGTGTTGGGGATACCTTGCACCTTGCCATATTAAATCTCTTCAAAAATTCATTTACATATTTAGATTGATAAATAAATATACCATCATTGGATTCATGGACTTCAATCCCCAAGAAATACCTCATAAGACCCAAATCAGTCATTTCAAATTCATTCTTCATTACTGATTTGAAAGAATCTATGTTTAGATCATCGGTAAAGATTAGATCATCCACATACAAGCAAACAATCAAAATGTTACCTTGCTTGTTGACCTTGATGTACAATGTCGGTTCACAACCACTTCTTTGGAAACCATTTTGAATGAGATAGGAGTCAATGTAGTTGTACCAAGCTCTTGGAGCTTGCTTCAATCCATAGAGTGCCTTCTTCAACTTATACACCTTGTCTTCATGACCCGGTAGCTCATAGCCTTGTGGCTATTCGACATACACTTCCTCCTCTAAATAACCATTTAAAAATGTAGACTCTACATCCATTTGATATATAGGCCACTTGTTGTGGGCAACAATAGCTAAAATAGTCCTAACTGTATCCAATCAAGCAACCAGAGATCTATACCGGGCTGTTGGGTAAAGCCCCTTGCAACTAGCCTTGCTTTATGCTATTGCACTTTCCCATCAACATCTTGTTTAGTCTTATAAATCCATTTGACACTAATTACATCTTTGCCTTCAGGAAAATCAACCAACTCCCATGTTTGGTTCTTCTGAATGGATTCAATCTCCTCATCCATAGCTTTTGCCCATATATCACTACTCACAACCTCTTCAAATGTTAATGGATCATCAATATGAGAAAATAAAGCAAAAACTGAAAATGAATTAGTTGTGTCAACATTATACAAATCACTCAAACTCCTTGTTTTTTGAGGCATCATGCTTGCAAGAGTTGGATCTGGAGATGAAGAACTACTTGGAGTGCTAGATTGTGTTGCTCCAAGGGTATAAATTGATGTAGATGCTAGTGTAGATGCTTGTGAAGTTTGTTGTCCTGTTCGTGTGGACAACAGCCTTGAGGATCTCCTTGGTGTGAATGAAGGTGTAGCTTGAGCTGCAACTTGTGGTACCATCCTGGGATTGGAAGGAGCTGTTGTTTGAGTTATATTTGGTGTTGGAAACACTTCATCCACCATATTATCATTTGGGACAGAAGCTGCAATTTTGACAGTCCTCTCTATGCTTCTATCCCACACTTCATCCTCCACAAATTGAACATCACAGCTGATTAAAACTTTCCTATTGATAGGATCAAACAACTTATATGCTTTTGTTTCCTTTGAGTAACAAACAAATATACATTTTTTTTCCTTTATTATCTAAGTTCTTTCTCAACTCATCTAGAACATGCGCTTATGTTATGCATCCAAATACCTTCATATGAGAAACACTATGTTTCCTTCTTGTGCATGCCTCTTGAGGGACTTTGTTTCATACGCTCTTTGTTGGGCACCTATTCATGATGTAAATAGTAGTTGCCACTACCTCGGCCCAATATTCATTAGGTAGATGTTTGGCTACCATCATGCTACAAGCCATCTCCATAATTGTTTGGTTCTTCCTCTCTGCCACACCATTTTGCTAAGGTGTATAGCGGGTTGTAAATTGTTTGTGTATGTCATGAGATCTATACAAATTTATAAATTCATTAGATATAAATTCGCTGCCTCTATCCATCCTTATAACCTTGATGTAGTGGCCGCTTTGCTTCTCCACAAGTGCCTTGAACTGTTGGAATTAAGCAAATGCATCAGATTTTTTTTTCAAGAAATAAACCCAATTTTTTCTTATGAAATCATCAATAAAAGTAAGAAAATAAGTGCATCCTCCTATAGAAAGTGTTTGCATTTGACCACAAATATCTGAATGCACAATCTCAAGTGGAGCTGTAGCTCTATTTTCCTTGCCAACCAGAAATGACTCTCTATGTTGTTTGCCCATAATACATCCTTCACAAACTCTTTCCGGTTTCTTAATTAATGGAAAACCTTTTACCATATTCTTCATATGTAGTAATTTCAGTGCTCCAAAATATAAATGCCCAAATCTAAAATGTCATACCCAAGAATCATCCTTTACCACTAATTGAAATGCTACTTGAGTTTCTACAGAAACATATTTTTCCTCTTTGGAGATGTTCTGGCCATTTCCGTAGATGTCTTGGACATTTTCGTATCTGTCTTGAACATTTCCATAGCTATCTTGAACCTTTTTGTGGTTGTTTTGAACATTTCCATAGCTGTCTTTAGCTACTGCTGATTTTGTATCTTCTACTTTAAAAGCTGCTCTAGAATTTACAATATGTGTCTCATGAACAGCTTGAGTTGTTTTTCCATTCATAGCCGGCCTTATTTTTAATGGAAACATGTGGTTTGCAGTCATTTGAACTTTGGCAATAAGCATATTGCTTGGAAGCTTGTCCAAAATAACACACTCATTGTTTTCCATGTACACTCCATAGGCCTTTTGTATCAACTGTCCAATGCTAATCAAGTTGTGTTTTAGACCAGTGACATAATAGACATCAGGCATAAATTTTAGTTCCCCCTTTTTGGATAGAATATTAACCGTACCTTTACCCAAAATAGTGACTTTGTTGTTGTTACTAAGTGTAACATCAGTTTGAATTGATTCATCCAAGCTAGAAAAAAAATCTTTATTACCTCTCATGTGATTGTTGCAGCCTGAATCTAAATACCATATGTCACATGGGCTTTCTTGAACAACATTACACTCAACTAGAGAGTTTGTAGGGATTGCTTCAGCAATCTTCGTGCATGCAATGAACATGCTACCTGAGGGAGTGCTACTTGATTGATTTTGACCTTGCTTCTGCTGATCATATTGTTTTTTCTTCCATTCATGAGAATAATGCCCAAACTTATTACAATAGTGACATTGAATGTGTGATTTTTCAAATATTTGGCCACTTGGGTGACTGAAATTCTAATTTTGACCTCTACCACCAGCATTTACATGAGTACTACTATGTCCACTTCTAGAAGAACTTCTCCCACTACCTCTAGGACTGAAACTCCTCCTTCCTCTTCCACAATTTATAGAAATCTGAGATGAAAATACATTTTCAACTGAACTATTTGATCTATTCAATCTATATTCATGATTGATAAGAGAGGCATGTAGTTCATCAACACTAAATTGGCTCAAATATTTTGTTTCCTCTAGAGCCACAACTATGGGATCAAATTTAGTATGGAGACTTCGAAGTACCTTCTCAACAACCTTCCTATACTCTATGACCTCTCCATGGGACTTCATTTGATTTATCAGACCAACAACATGAGTAAAGAAAGACTCTATTGAATCTGAGTTTCTCATTGATAAATTCTCATATTCTCTTCTAAGGAGATGTAATTTAGCAGTTTTATCTGGAGTGTGTCCATGCTTCCTTGGCTTGCTTTGCTTATGTAACTCTTGGGAGTATGCTCTCATGCATTGCTTGATGGATATAAAATAGTGCTTTCCCATCCTTCTTCCTCTGTTCCTTCAAGACATCCTTTTGAGCTTGTGTAAGAGCATTGTATGCTACCTAGTCTACTGGTTCCTGGTAACCATTTTCAACCATTTCCCAAATGTATTGAGACTAAAACAAAGCTTTCATGGTCAAAGACCAATACTCATAGTTCTTTCCTATGAAAATCTAAGTTTACACACTAACCAACGATGTGCCAAACGTAGAAGCCAGTAATGGCTGCCAAAATAAGAAACCAAGAAAAATAATAGAGGCAAGGTTTAACCTGATTCTGATACTAGATGAAGGGAATGCGAGGATCTACGGAAACTACAGAATCTATAGAAACTATAGAATCTTTGGACAGCAATAGAAAATATAATGCAGCGGATTTAAAGGATGTAGAACAAGGAAAAAGAGGAGCTACAAAAATTTATAATAGAAAAATAAGATAAAATAATTGGCTATAAATAACACAGATCTGGGCATCAAATTACTTCAACAATACATATAAATATTCGTCAATAATGAATAGCAGGTACAGCTACACACAAAACATTCATTCATATAATAACAACTGAGAAATGAAGTTTTTCTATCATAAAAAATAGTCTAGACTTGAGCTGGAACTGCACAGTTTTCTCCTTCTCCCAAATCTAGTTTTTTCTACTCCTCCTTCTTCTTCTTCTTTTTCTTCTACTTCTCCCAATAAAATAAGATGTTATTAATAATAAACACCTACATAAAAACTTTCCTTACAAGTCAACACAAAATCCTTGACAAGAGATAATTAGGGAGAATAATCAACCAAAAATAAATATGTAGTAGTCATAAGTAAATGCAAATCTGATATGTCAGAGAGCTAAATCTGGAAAAGACAAATACTAGTTGCACAATAAATTCTTACTTGATTTTCTAACAACATTAGCAAAGCCAATAGTGGAAAAGGTTACAAATGCACCCAAAGTAAATCACTCGTGCAGGTAGGACAACGCAGTGCTATGAAAACATTCCAAACCAGGGCAACACATATTAGTATGAAAACTTGTAACCACCCATCACAACATTAATAACGCTAAAAGATGTAAGAAATTTATTTAGAAAGTGCTCACCAATGACGGAAAAGAATGTTTTGAAACATAAAATATATGTAAATATACATCATGCAACATTTAAATCTCTTTTGCAAGGGATGGTTGGTGAATTTGACAAAAACTCAAACCATTGGTGAGAATCCTATAACGGAAAACAAATAACACAAGAAAAAGCAGTCAAAACAAACTTAATAAAAAATATAAGTTTTTTTAATGTCATTTGCACAAAATAAATGCATAGCACAGTGAATATTCATCTCAGCAAGTGCAATCTAGTGAGGGTTTTTTTTAAGAAAACTAACTCCAATTCAAATTATAGTCTCCCAAACAAATGCAACGACCTATTTAGCATTTCATGCTAAGACAAATCCAAGGTTTCAATACAAAAACACATAAAAATATGAATTTTGAATGGACTTATGTTTTATTTCTTTTCTTTAAGGAAATTAGTCGAGCATCCAGAGTTTAACAACCATGGAGGGCCTAGCTATAACGGTCCATGTTTTAAAAGAAGTTGATTCCATCAATAGTTATGAAGATTAAATAGGAAATTTAATGGCCAATTCACGGATATTTTTTGCAATGAAGGTTCAAGGGAATGCATGTCCACTAAAGAATGTTTGATTCTAACAGCAACATGGTGGTAAATAAAAAAGGAAAACAAATAACTACCGTGTATTATAACCTTGTGAACAATAGTAGTGGAAATGAACAACTTATACAAACAACAAAATACCTATTTTTTTCAAATGGAATGTGCATGGAAAAATACCAGAGTGATGGTTGAGAGCGAGGTTTTGAAATGGTGCAATTGGGAAACTAATGGTAGGGAAATTCCGCCGAGACCTTGGGATTATGATGCCACTGTTGAATAAGGGGAGATCTAGGGTTAGGATGAATCATTGAAAAGGGACCCAAAAATTATTGAAGTTTTTTGAACAAACTGAATAAACAAAGCAAATTCCCATAAAAGCCAAAAAAAAATCCTCTACATGATCAAGGAAGCATCCAGAAGCATCCTATAAATCCTGGAATCCCTTCTAAAAATCACTACTACATATTTAGACAAAGATTTGGTCGGGAAACTGGTGGGAGGGAGACCAAATATCGATGTTCTTAGAAGGTGGGCCAAACTAAAGTGGATCTCAAAATGAAACCTGGAGGTAAGTGCCCTGTCAAATGGTTTCTTCATTTTTAAATTTAATATTCAAGAAGATACACAGAAGGTCTTGGAAGAAGGACCATGGTTCTGGGTTAAATATGGATGCTATCTTAGGAAATGGGAACCAACTTTAAACCCAAAAAAATAAAATCTAAACCATTTCCTGATGTGAATTCATCTTCCAAATCTACCTTTGGAATTTTGGCATGAGGATATTTTCAAAGGAATAATAAGTGCTTTGGGTTCTCTGGTTATTATAGATAATGCAACCTTGCGTATGACTAGGATATTTTGTGCAAGATTTTGCATCTATACTATTGCGGATAGGGATATCCATAAATGCATCCAACTTAAGTCTATCCTATGGATATGGGAGAAGAAGATAGAAATGGAGAGTTAACCAATGAAATGTACTAAATGCAATGGATGGGGCCACTTGACTCAGAACTATGATTTCAAGATATCTAAGAGTACATCACAGTGTTGAGCAATGAAGGAAAAGAAGAGATGGGAAAAGGGATCTTGCAAAGTGTAGTAGTCTATAGGAACCCCTGAGAATCCAATAACAAGAGACGTCAGAGAGAACCCCATCTAAAATTCCAAAAACAAATGAGGAGGGATTTACCTTTATGATAAATAGAAGGAGATCCAAAAATCATTGATGGTCTGAATCAAAGTTAAAGGAAAAAATGAAGGATCAAA
Source organism: Taxus chinensis (assembly GCA_019776745.2). Lineage (NCBI taxonomy): Eukaryota > Viridiplantae > Streptophyta > Pinopsida > Cupressales > Taxaceae > Taxus > Taxus chinensis. Next base: position 98,286,752 of record CM034153.1, read on the forward strand.
CAGCCATGGACTCCCCAAAGAACTAAAAAAGGGATCTATTCATTTCAAATAAAGATAAGGGGAGAAAATCTATCGGTAAGGTAAACTCCCTATAAAAATCCAAGGAGGATATGTTGTTGATTTCCATCACCCTAGAGGAAAAGATGAAGTTGCAGACCTTAGTTTAGAAGGACCAGGAGATGAATGAAAGTTTGGATAGTGCAAAGGGAGAAAGGATGATAGTTGGAGATTTGATTAATCTCTCCTCATATGAAATAATTAATAGTTATTTCTCTATAAATAAAAATATGGAAAGTAAAGAAGAGGAGAAAACTACTGAAAATAAGGAGGCTCCCCTGAAAGAACTCCTTTATGGAAGAGAAAAGGAGCTGAAACTGCTAAAAAGGGAGAATCCTTAATGTCCCCTCTGAGCAAAGGATAATTTCTAGTCAAAAATAATCCTATTAATGTTGAAAGCTCCACCAATAATCTGGGAAGGCCAAACAAATTATATTTAAGGAAAAATCTACCCAGAAGGAAATAGACTCAAGGAAACAACTCTGTTTATATCATAAGGTTTAAAAAAAAAGAAAAAACCCAATATTAGAAAATGAATTGCATCTCATGGAATGTAAGAGGGCTCAATAGCCTCATGAAGTTATGACCCTGTGAGAAACCGAAATGAAAGAAGACATTTTCCTAAGCTCCTATAAATCCTTCTGGAATAACTCAAAATCTTATGATGTTAGTTCCAAAGGGGCCTTCGGAGGGTTAATAGTGATCTAGAATCCAAACCTTTATGAGGGCACTCTCCTTGTGTAAAGAGATCACCATATGGATGTTATGATGATAAATCAGGAAAAAAAAAAATGGATCTTATCCAACATCTATTCTCCTACCCATTACAAAGAAAAGAAAAAAATATGGCAACATCATCCAAATTTCAAATACAACATTACTGGTACTGAGTGGATAGTGATGGGTGATTTTAATACCCCTTTTTCTTTGAGGGAACATAAATGAGGCTCCAAGGAGTTTACTATCAATATGGAGGATTTTAATCTCTTCATATTTGATATTCTCCTCCACGACATTGAATTTAAAGGAAGAAAATATATTTAATCCCATAGAAGAGTTGGTGTTCATCATATTCAATTGAGACTGGAACGTGCTTTAGTTTCAGAAGAATGGTTAAGCCAGGATATCATTCTTTTCTTCCTTCCCAAGATAGGGTCAGATCATAACCCGATATTTCTAAAGATTAATAATCCCTCTATAAGAAGAACTCCCTTCTATTTTGAGAAAATGTGGCTCCATAGTGAATATGTGAAAGATATTATCAGTGAGTGGTGGAAAGTGAAGGTGCACTGAACTGCGGTGTTTAGACTTACCAAAAAACTTCATAATGTCAAAAAGAATCTAAAAATATGGAACAAGAAAAGGTTTGGTATTATTTTCTAGAAGAAAGCTACTATTACATCTAACCTGCTAAATTTCCAAAGGAAAAATGAAGGAGAGGATTGTGATATGGAATCAGAAGACTATGATAAGAAAAGATAGCTGATGTTAGAATACTACAATATTCTTGGTAAAGAGGAAATCTTCTGGAGACAAAAATATTGGGTCTCTTGGCTCAAATAAGGGGAAACAAATATGAGGTTTTTCCACCTATCTACTATGAAACATAGAAGTTTCAATAGAATATGTAAATTAAGGAGAGAGGAACGATCCTTTGTGGAAGAGAAAAAATAAATTAATCAATAAGTTATATCCTTCTTTAAAAACTTTCTCATGAACCATTGTGTTGCTAATCTAGCCAAAGAGCAAGAGTATCTAAACTGCATGTCATCCTTAGTCTCAAAGGAAGATAATTATCTTCTTTCTATGATCCTTTCTTTATAGGAGGTGGAATTTATGGTAAAAAATATCAGCCCTGATAAGGCCCCTGGTTTGGATGGGTTTCAAGATTTATTTTTTCAGCATTTCTTAGATATTATAAAAAAGGATGTGTATATCGTTGTGAAAGAATTTTTCAAAGGGAAAAATATGTTAGAAGATATGAATTGTACTTTCCTAGACCTAGTTCTAAAATGTGGCAATGCAATGGAATTGAAAGACTTCACACCTATAAGCCTGTGCAATACTAGCTAAAAAATCTGCATGAAACTCCTGGTTCTCCGTCTTCAACTGATCCTACTTGGTATCGTTTATGAACAAAAATGTGGCTTTGTCCTTGGAAGCCAAATCCAAGATGGGATCATTACTATCAAAGAGTCAATTCATTTAGCTAAACTATGCAAGAAGGATGCTATCTTCCTAAAATTTGATATGGCTAAAGTAGATGACAGGGTCTCTGAAAGCAGGAGCAGGAGATAGATACAGAACAGCATAAGACAGAATTATATTCGAATGTATTTAATGTGTGTAACAAGCACCACAATAAATACAATGCTGAAACGGTTCATGAAGGAGAAAAGTCTCGTAGGAAGGAGAACAGTTACAACACCTAACTGCCACATATGCATAACTACTAATACTAAACAATGTATTAGATATTGCGAACATTCCCCCCCTTAATACATTGTTTGTACAAATATACATTTACAGATAGAGAGTCCCCCCCTTAATGAGAACACCACAAAGAGGGTCTTCACATGAGCATGTGCCTACATGGTCTCACATGGTTTTTCTAAGGTTGACCAGAAACCTAGAGGGACAGGAACACTTTCCGACTGTTCACCTCGGTGGTTTTACAGGATTACCACGAACCAAGAGGATTTTACCTCGGTGGTTTTACAAGCATACCATGAACCCAAGAGGATGATACCTAGATGGTTTTACAGGATTACCACGAACCTAGGGTGAGTACCATGCATCGCTTTAAGTGCTTTTCTATTCCCCACGATGCTCTTCAGTTAGGAGGTCCCACATAGGAAATTCTCTATCATCTGTACTTTATTGAATAACAAAACAACAGGAACATGACACAAAACTGAAACTGAAATAAACAAGCAAAAAATTGAGGAATAGGTCCTCAATACCTTATTCGCCACAATATCTGTCGGCGGCCTCATCGCTTGTGGCTTGGAAGAGGTCGTTGGATTTCCTCGAGCCTTCATTATCCTCCATCCTCCTGTATAGATGCTTACAATACTAGAGATGATGTGAAGCCAATCTCATCAACAAATTCCTCACTCTCGTCAAAATCTTGTGGATCTTCTATATGAGCAATATTAGCTCCATTGTGTTTTATATTTCCTTGTAGAACATCTCTTGCTCAAATATAACAGTTCCACATTTTATGACCTTTCTTCTGACAATAGTGGCATTCAATCTCTTGTTTAAGCCTTAGTTTCTTTTTATCTGATCTCCTATGAAATTTTCTGTTTGTGGAATAAAGTGCACTTACTTGTTGAGTATCACCTTCTGCAACATCGTTAGTTATGTGTTTTTCCTCTGCGAGAAGAGCCGTGATCATGTCATCTAGAGATTTAGACTGAATTTGACTGAGATTAAAAACAACATTGTTGTATTTGGAAGATAGACTGTTTAATAGGATAGCTTTGGCATCCTCGTCTTCTATCATAGCTTTGACTTTTGCTAGTTGTTGGAGCAGAGATCGAAGATTACTAATGTGACTAGACATAGAAATGCTTTCTTTAATTTTGAATCTATATAACTGAAGTTTTAGGGAAAACTTCACGTTCACTACTTTCGCTCCAAATAATTGACTTTTATAGTAGCCCCCAAATATCA